>JAAGVU020000038.1:20439915-20456658 GCA_011763525.2 Mormyrus iriodes
CGGTTTGTAGGGAGAAGGCGGGTGTTATTTGGTTTTGTTTTGGGGGGGGGGGGGGGGGGGGGTCCTTATAGGGAGAAAGTGCTGAGCCAATGAAAAGTGACGGGGGGTGGTGGCAGAGATGGGGGTGTTAGAAAGTGGAGAGATTACCTAATGACAGCCCAATGCAGAGAAACTGGGACAGAATGCGACTATAACTGGCTGGAACAAAGAGACTGCGCGGACATTATACTTGGAGGCGATTGCTCCTGATTCTCATGGAAAAAAACTAATTAAAGAGTTATTGAAGAATCAGCGAGACGCATCAGCTAAATAAATTCAATGAAACATACAAGGAAAGCTAAGGGCCCGTGACTTTCAGCATCATTGTCTTAATGCACGTTTAAATTACAGTCCCCCTCCCACCCCCTGTGATCCTTGGGGAGGTTGTTATCTTTACTCAGATGTTTCCTGAAACAAAGAAAAAATATATAAATAAATGACATCGAATAGATTAAATTAACTCCTAAGTAAAAACATGTAGGGGGCTGGGCACTGGTTTACAGATGTATCTTAAAAAGGAGATGGAGATTTTCATTTGCATACTCACTGTAATGTTTTTGTTAGTTATTTTTATTTGTTTTATTTGTTTGTTTGCTTGTCACAACAGCTTCATGCATTAATTTACAGCTTAATACCACAGTATGAAATTGGCCAAAAATCCAAATCAACCCGACTCCACCAGCCCTGATTTCTCTCATACATTATTTATGTGCAGCACCAGAGGCGCTGCTGGAGATTTTGGGCCCCATAAAAGCATATTATATTGGGCCCTCAACCCGGACCAAGTCCCTTAGAATTGTCCTAACTTTCTCCCCATACAGTGCCCCTGTGTAGGATTCAGTATTTCATCTGAAAGAGAATTAGAACTTCCCCCACAGCCCTAATCCTGTCAAATTCCAATAAATCTATTTTATTAGGAAGTTTTTACTATTCCTTCAAGAACAGACGCAAAGAAGATTTTCGTATTACAGGATTGGGATGTACTTTTCTATAGGATATAGATTTTTGCAGAATTATGTAAGTTATTTTAGGAGTAATAATTATATTCTGTAAACTTTTGCTTTGTCTTGTTTATGCCTGATTACACAGTACATCAGACTGGTCTAATTCTTTTCACTCGATGTTTTCTGTCATGCATGTTTCTAAGATGAAAACGCATCTTATTCAAACATCATGGCTGACAAATGATTTTCCAATTTGTAAAAAATATACTGATAGGATTCTGCAGCATTTCACATCACCTGTCTCTCTCAGAATTAAGGGACAGCGGCCAACAGACACAAAACAATGTCAAAATCCCATGGATGTGAGTAACAGGTGCTATAAAGCACAGAACAATTCATTCCTTATTCGTGACAAATAGCTTTGAAAGGGTCTCTGACGTAGGGCTACAGATGAGTGGTATTTGACTGCCCATGAATTCTGGCTTCCTCTCAATTGTGGGGGAATGGATCATCCCCCCACTTGCCCACTCGCGTCCATCTGTGTCAGGTGATGTAATAGCAACATGTCACCAGAAGAGGGAGCACTCAAATTCTACATTATTAAAATAATTAGTTTCTGTTCATGTCCTTGGCCAGGTACCCTGCAGCCGTAGCTATTCTCGTCAGTTCCATGGAGGTGTTGTGCAAATAAGAAATGATCGTAGCATCAGTAATGGATAATTATTAACCACTACTTCAGTGAACTGAAAAATTGCATGCCAAATAAAAAGGAAAATTAATAAGATAGTACGGTTGATCTTTGTGACTAAATTATTTAAATTTGTCTCTATTATTAAATTTTCTTCTTTGGGGGATACTGCCCACGTACTATAACGTAACAAACAGAACATTCATGCTTTGTGCTTGTCTGTGTCAAAATGCACATAAAAACACTTTCACTGCTAGTATGGTTAAGCTGTGACCTTCATATGGTCCTAAATTGATCATACGTGCTGAAGGTTGTCCTGTGTATTCACATTAACAATGGAAGTGGTAAGATTAAATTTATTTGACTATTAAAATCAGGCATCAGTTTTTATGATTTATTCAAAAAATTCAATGATTATTACCAAGACTCCATTAACAGAATAACACCTCAGAGCCATGAGATCACAAGAATGACACAAACGCAAAGCCACGGAACAGATTACACTAACATCACCTTGCCCGTGGATTTAGATCTATTAAATAATCAATTACACGATCTCAGGCCCCCTTTCTCACACCCCCTCGGCTGAAGAAGGACGTCTGTGATGCGGGAGATAAGGGGGGAGTTTGATTTTCTGCTCTCTCTTTCGAGAGGGAGCAGTTCAAAAGTGTCAGATGTGAGAAAATTACATGGCGTTTCCCACAAAGGTGCTCGCAGCTGTTTGATGAGATCTGATGGTGACGATGACCCCTCCGCCCCCAAACGCTGGCTTTCTTTGTCCAGTGCCACATTGCCTGACCTTAATAATGGCAAAAAAACAATGCATCCGCACTTACAGACCTTATAAACTGAAACCTGAAGGCATCTGTTCCAAGAAGCAGAATGTAAAGGTTTATGAAGGACGTTTGCCTGGTGTCTTGTTACGGCAAGCCCGCATCCCATCCGGGAAAGCCCTAAACATAAGGCAGAGGACATCCTTGATGCCATGACGGCACCTGTCAACACAAACTCTTGGATTATGAAGAAACAGGGAAAGAAAAAGAATACAAAGCATGCAAATATGATACCTCAATACATGACTTTAATGGTTAGGTGATAGGATTAGATAGTAATCATCAACACACAAGTGGCCAAAATTGTGGAAACACTTCCAGTTTTTAGAGATCGCAGAACTTTATTCCAGTTACGCCAGTTACTTATTTAATCGTCCAGTGTATGATATTTGTAACATTCTTTGATTGTTTATAAACATTACCGCCAATATATGTGTAGTAATTTTTAAAGCATAATGCTAAAAATGCTAGATGTTTCTGCGATTTTGGCCACTAGTACAGCTATGAGAATCTTATGATGTTCCATTACCACCAGGGTCTGTTACTGATGGTAGATGCAGTTCTGAAAGATTCAAGAATTGTCACGCAATATCAATAGCCGCTAGTTCTAACTTAATGAAGGACTGCACATAAATAATAAGCGGATCAGATCACTCGCTGACTGACAGCGCACAGTAATAGAACCCTCCACAGGTTTGGAAGCCTCATTTTGAAAGTTACTATCTGATATGCTGTTCCAGGTGTCTCCATAGGAACTTTAACTGTAAAAATCACGAAAGTGTTGCAGCTGCAATTACCTGTTAAATCAGAAGATGTACCAGAGAATTTTCCTGTCACTCCTTTCGTTTTTGGCATATAGAGAAAAGATTGTCTGCTTGAAAAAATGAAGTTCATGTGTCTTCTGAGTCTTTCAGCCTGTCAGACACATTGCATGATTTACCAAAGAGTTCCTTTCAGGCTTTGAGGACCTCTCTTCCTTCCCTGAGCGAGGAATCTTAGTTACGTTTACATTGGCATTTATTTAAGTCACAGATGCTTTTGTCCAATGCGACATACAAACAGGGCAGATAGTACACTGCAACATACAGCTGTCAAGGAGCAGACTAGGCAAAAGTGCAATTAGGCTGAGTTTCCAGTGAATGCAGTGAATGACCAGTAACAAGTGTAGGGCAATGCAATATACAATACAATACAGACTTAACAAGCTGATCAGGAAAGCTGGGCTGGTGCTAGGGGAGGAGCTAGACATTACTGACACTGGACGAGAGGAGGATGCTGCAAACACTTTGGTGGATCATGGACAATGTCACTCACCTGTTTTACAGTGCTATGGTTAAACAGAAGAGCACATTCACCTGCAGACCGCTCAACATAAAATACTCCAACAAGCATCTCAGTAAATCATTATCTTCAATGGTCATCAACCTATACAACTAACAAATCAACCAGGGTACATGTGCAATAATATCTATTTTTATCTGCCTATTTATTTTTCTTTCTAGTGCAATATGTACTGTACTTGTTATTGTATTCACCCACCAGTTTATTCCAGTTTATTTATATCACCAATCTTTGTTATACTTTTTTTTTATATACAGAATTTGTTGTATGTGGTACTGTATATTGTCTATTTTCATCTGTTGGTGAAAATGGTTGTATGTTCCTCAAGGATAATAAAAGGTTTCCAATTCTGATTCGGAGTATATTACTAACATAGCAAAAGCCTAATAAGATAGATAGCAGGATGTAAAACAAGTGAAAAAAACATGAGTATTTAGGATACAGAAGATGGATCAAAGATGAAGACAGTGGTGGGAGAGATAGTTGAGGAGTTCCTGGAACAGATGAGTCAAGAAGTGTTTCTTGAAGGTTGGGAGGGACTCTGATAACCGGTTATGAATGGGTAGTGTGTTTCACCATCAAGGAACCACACATGAAAAATGTTTAGAATCAGATTTATTTCCGAGTGGTGGAGGGATCTTCAGACAGCATTGGTTAGCTGACCAAAGAAGGCGAGACATAATGTTGGTCTCTATAAGCGAATCCGTGGAAGTAAGTGCTGTTCCGTTAACCACCCTGAAAGCCAGCACGAAGGAATTGAAGTTGATGTGAGAACCCAGAGGGAGCCAATGAAGAGAAAGAAGGAGGGGTCTAACATGAGAGTATTCTGGCAGATTAAATACCAGCCATGCTGCTACATTTTGAATCATCGGTAGCGGTTTGACAGCACAAGCTGGTAGCCTGTCAGTAAGGAGTTGCAGTCTCCTAGTTGTGAGATGATAAGTGCTTGGCCTAGAAGTTGAGTTGCATATTCTGACAAATAAGACTTGATCTTCTTGACATGACTCCATAACACCAGGAAATAGTGGCTAGGTGGTCAGCAACATATAGCTAGTCATCTATCATTACCCCTCTAGGTTCTAGGCAGACATTGATGGAGACAATATTGATGATCCAAGCTGTGAGGTGATGTCGTGGTAAATAGTAGGGCTGGGAGGAGCTTCGTCTTAGAGAGGTTCAGCTTGAGCCCATAGAACACCTCAGCTGTTTTGCATTTATAAAGAAGAAAAGTGGTTTAACAAGGGTCCAGACATGATATAACATTGATTTTGTTCATCATCAGATGATATCCTGCTTATCTGGGGATATCAGATAAAAGAAAAATGTCACCCTCTGATATCATTGTAACACATTTCTATTGTGATTTATGTTGGGTCTAGGGAAAGAAACAGTTATGCTCTCTGTAAATCGTTAGAATATAACATATCCTTCTCAGTGTCAACTTCTACCATCATGCCTTGGTTTTCGACTGTCCATAGAAAGAAACATTTCAATATCAGTATATTAACATTAAAATATTACTTCCAAAAATAATTTAACATTATTCTTATTTTTTTGTACTGTAGGTTCCTATTATGCTAAAGACGAAAATTGTGAAACTTTGGTTTTTAGTGGAATTTTCTTTAAAAAAAACGAATCTTTGTTGAGTTTGTCAACATTTGTGGGATTTGTAATTTCCCTGAAGCAATACACAAGTCAAACATATACCTGCAGTAATTACTTGCAACTGGATTAATTATCCGTATTTTTATTTTACAAAATGTTTTATCATTGGTAAAGCCCTGTGTTCTGTAATGACTTATACATTTTTGAAGCGCTGAACCACATTTTCAGTTTGAAGACTCAATAGACATTGTGTTTTCAATGAAAAATGAATTTCACTCCAGGAGAATTGCTGTTACTGCATTCTAACAGCTATGACAAGTTTTAAAATGATATTTTCATTCATTTCATTACTTGAGACCAAGTTATAGGGTCGATTAGTGACAATTTTATCATTTCAGACATATTCCTTCTTTAATTGGCAAACATGTGTTATGAAGTTTGTTATCGTAATCCAGAGCTGTTTTCCGATAAAAGAATTATTACTTAAATTTGCTCAAATGGGTAGACTGTTCTCTGTCTCCAGGACATCTCAAAGTTTCCTTAACGGCCTAAGCCAGGAGAAAAAGTCAGTGGCATCCCCCTCCCAGGGGAGATTCAAGGATTTTTAAAGTGGCGGTGGCATAAGAGGGGCCATAATTCATACAAAGGGGTCAACGAATGACATGTTTTGATCCAGTAAGTGACTGGGGTGGGGACGCTCTGGGAGCCAATCAGCTTTCAACTGAGGCCAGTGCCCTAGTGACCTCACCCCTGTATACGCCCATGCCCGACCCCCCAACAGTTCCCCTCACCAAAGCCCGGCAGATTATTCATTGTGTCCAAGTATCCAGCTCCTGAATCAAAGCCATTGTTTTTGTGGAAACTAGCATGTTCATATTTTAGAAGCTTCCACATAATTCATGTTTATGGTACAACAGTGTGACTCTGAGGCCTATAGAATCCATCGGTTCCAGTGGTGGCAGTAAGCTGGGTGCCAGCATGCGAGCGTCTGGTGATGTCAGCAACATTTAGTGACAGACTTAACTTTGTGGGACGGCTGCACGTGGCTGACTGACGCAGGATGCCGATATGTGGCAAGCGGAGGTCAGCGGAACGCTGAGCTCGACATGTGGGGCTGACGTGCTGGTGACAGACATCATGTGGTGTATCACCCAAGACCTGTTTCTGCCACAGTGTCACGGTGCTGAGGTGACAATAAATAAATTAGCAACATGAGCCCCCGAGCAGAGATGTTTTGCACAGGAATCAGGCCGATTAAACCTTGCAGGATTCACCGCGATGAAATGTGCCCTTCATGAGTCAGGCCGCCCATTCAGTTTCATTCAGATGTAACCTTAAAATCCATCAGTCGCTCCTGGCGTGCAGGAACACCTTTGGTCAAACTTTGGAAATGGACTTCTGTTCTTCTGTCCTGTTCTTCTTTAAGCTGCTTCATGGAAGGTAGTGATCTTCTCTACGTAAGAAGGTAACAAGGAACAGTCGCTAAGAAATTTAATTACTAAGAAAGACCCTGGATCAGGGTCCTATACAGGGGTGGGGCCACTTGGGCACTGGCCCCATTTGAAAAGCAGATTGGCCCCCGGAATGCCCCCACCCCTGTCACTCACTGATTTAAATCAAATTATTGTTAAATAATAAGGTTGGTTCCTCCATATGAATTATAGTCCTTATTATTCCCCCCACCATAAAAACTCCTAGAGTGGCACCTGATAATAATTAATTACTAAAAACTAATTAAGAATATTTCTGTGTTCTTGAAAAGGTTCTTACTTACTTACGTACAATATTAAATATGCGCTATATGGACAAAAGTATTGGGGCACACCTCTTAATCATTGAATTCAGGTGTTTCATTCTGACCCATTGCCACAGGTGTATAAGATCAAGCACCTAGTCATGCAGTCAGGTATAAAAACATTTGTGAAAGAATGGGTCATTCTGGAGAGCTCAGTGAATTTAAGTATGATACTGTCATATGATGCCACCTTTGCAATACATCAGTTTGTGAAATTTCTTCCCTGCTAGTTATTCCACGGTCAACTGTAAGTGATATTAATGAAAAGTGGAAGCATTTAGGAACAACAGAGGCCCACAGTGTGTGAAAGTCGCCAATGGGCTGATGACTCAGTAACTGCAGAGCTCCACACTCCCTCTGGCATTAACCCCAGCACAAAAACTGTGTGTTGGGAGCTTCATGGAATGGGCTTCCATGGCCGAGTAGCTACATGCAAGCCTCACATCACCTTGCGCAATGCCAAGCGTCGGGTGGAGTGGTGTAAAGCACACCGCCACTGGACTCTGGAGCAGTGGAAACGTGTTCTGTAATGTGGCGAATCACATTTCTCTGTCAGGCAGTCTGATAGATGAGTCTAGGTTTGGCGGATGCCAGGAGAACGTTACCTGTCTGACTGCATTGTGCCAACTGTAAAGTTTGGTGGAGGAGGGATAATGGTATGGGGTTGTTTTTCAGGAGATGGGCTAGGCCCCTTAGTTGAAGTGAAGGAAATTCTTAATGCCTCAGCATACCAAGACATTTTGGACAATTCTATGCTTCCAACTTTGTGGGAACAGTTTGGGGAAGGTTCTTTTCTGTTCCTGCATGACTGTGCCCCAGTGCACAAAGTAAGGTCCACAAAGACATGGTTGGGTGAGTTTGGTGTGGAAGAACTTGTCTGGCCTGCAGAGAGCCTTGACCTCAATCCCATTGAACATGTTTGGGATGAATGAGAACAGAGATTGCAAGCCAAGCCTTCATGTCCAACATCAGTGCCTGACCTGCTCTGGATGAATGGGCAAATATTCCTACAGACACGCTACAAAATCTTGTGGAAAGCCTTTCCAGAAGAGTGTCAGCTGTTATAGCTGCAAAGGGGGGACCAGCTCCATACTGATGCCTATGGATTTAGAATGATGTGTCATAAAAGCTCCTGTAGGTGTAATGGCCAGGTGTCCCAGTACTTTTGTCCATATACTGTATATTGTATTATATTTATCATTACCCTGCATCCCCATGTCGGCTCAGAGACTAGCACTGTTGCTGCACATCTCAAGGTCTGAGAGCTTGAAATGCCCCCTCACTGTGTATGTGTGTGTGTGTGTGTGTGTGTGTGTGTGTGTGCGTGTGTGTGTGTGTGTGTTGTATGCTCTCTCACGTGTTGTGTGGGTTTCCTCCTGCAGTCCAAAGACAGACAGTTCGGTAAACTGGTGCCTCTAAGCTGCCTTTAGTGTGTGAACTTGTTGCCTGGTATCCTGTCCCAGGTTTCCCTGCCCTTGTATTTCTCAGAATAGAGTCCAGGTATGCACTGTGACCCTGTGCTGGCTAAGCTGTCATGCAACATGAGTGGATTATCCAGCATACATATTAAAACAATGATTAAGAACTGCTGCCAAGTTATTGAATTTAAGATCTAAGAAATAAACAAACAAACAAATTCCACATACAACATCAACCTAATAAATTATTATTATTGTTGTTGTTGTATTTGTTTTATTTGATCTTTTCTTAATATGTATTTCCTTAATATTCCATAATATCCTGTTTTTCAGGATTCCTTTTGCATACTATGTATTATTTAATTTGTTTACACTAAGTTTGCTCAGAGGCACCATAAATGGAGGAACAATTAGGATGATTCCAAGGACCCCTGTTTGCACATTGTTCACCTTTGTGCTTCCCGGTCTGTTTTGCTCTATATGTGAAATATGTTCATCTGTGCTCTGCATTCCTTGCTGCTGCATGTACCAGAATTTCTCCCTGGGATCAATACAGTTTATCTAATCTAATCTAAATGACTAGCTGATCCATGGGCTTTTCTCAGAAAGATGTCTGCCGCATACTTTAGTCATCGAGGCGTTTGTTTAATGCCAACGAATTCCTTATGGGGGTGGGGGTTCTGGAGCTGGGCACTTCTGGGGGTGCCGATGATTGTGAGGCACTGATAGAGGCTGTACATATGTCCCTTTTGACCCACCGATAGCCTCAAACGAGGGCAGAACCATTCCAGTGAGTGACATTATGGGACATTCACAGTGACAAGGTCCTTTTTCCTGGGACTTGGTTCCATTAGGGATTTGTTAACAGCATATCAAGATGGCCAAACACATCCAAATGCAAACAGTAGTGAAACAGTTGGTGTGTGGTAAGACAAAGATGGCTTTCTGTGCAAAGATGACTACTTACGAACAGCAGTGAAGGCAAATATTTATCCTTGCAGCATGACTCGCTTTAAATGTACACCACAGTGCATCCAAAAATCTTTTAAACTTCTTGGCATTTTTTTTTCTTATATAAAACAAACGAAAACATGATGGCTGATAAATGTCAATGTGCTGCAAATTCAGAAAATAGAAAGTCTGAAAACACATGCAAAACAAAGAATACTGCAAATCCACTCACAGCACAATGGAAGTGAGCCACAAAGGAACGATGAAACGAGACCATTAGGGCAGGATAGTATATCGAATGCTTACAGTATATCGATATATTTTCAAAACAATATATAGAATGAGACTTCATATCAATATAATTTTATTGTGATTTAAAATTAAGGATCTGTTAAAGATTTAATATTCGCTGTTTTTCTTGATCGGAGTAACCGTCTTGGTCAGCTTTCCCTCACTTCAAAGATGAAAGCAAGACCTAGGACAAGCAGGGTGGCTGGGCTCTCCCTGCTCTGACCCCAACTTTTTTCCCAGAATTATATTGAATTATAAAATTTAAATTAGACCAATAAATGACAATTTTAAGAATTTTAAGACTCATATATTGTAATATCAGCTTAATGGTCAACTGTCGGGGTGCAGGGAGGGCTGAGACCTATTCACAGCCATCTTTGATAGTTTTTACTGGCAATCCCTCCTGGAGGGCCAAGCACAGATACAATTGTGGAAGAGACGAATCCACCCGATGGGCAAAAGGAGGACGCATTTCTAGACTAAATTTGACACTTATTGGCTACTGTAAGAAAATCTATTGAAAATTTTTATTACATCCATGTCTGTGTGGTTTTCAAAATATTTCATGACTTTTGCTAAGCTGACAAGCCATAATCTAGATTAAGACTTTTAGATTTGTCTAGATAAAGGCGACCTATCCTCACATAGCCTACAATACGGCTGTATAAGGTCTATGTTAATATCTGTGCTTAGTTAATCAAGGTTTCTTTTAACCGGTCACTGAAATCCACACCTCCAAGCAATATGCCCAAAAAAACAATTTGCTCTTGCATAATATATCCTCATTCCTTTTGTTCCTTTCATGCTGATCTTGCCATACTTTGTCCTGAATGAGCCTTGGGCTACCCAACAGGTTCCTCCAAGTCTTATGTTTCATTCTTCATCCAGTCGCTAGAGGAAGGTAGACTTGTTAGCTACCTCCCTTTGTGGTCTATACCCAACTGGCAGGCCAGTATTAAAATTCTCTACAGCATACTGTAAAATAATACCTGAAACTATGGGGAGAACATACAAACTTCGGGCACATTCAAACCCCCACCCCCTGAAGGCATGAGGTAACAGTGCTGCCCACTGAGACAGCATACCACCTGAAAATTCATCGATAAACCAGCATTTTTTAAAAATGTAAATATGCACACTGTGCACTGTTTTTGGTTGGCTTTGTGTGGTGTTCATAAAATGTGCAAATGAAACATTTGTACATATTTTTTGTATTTTAGTTGGTGGTTTAGATTTTTGAAATACATCAAATAGTAGGTCAATTTATTTATTGAGCAGATGCTTTTAAGCCAAAAGACGTGCAGTTGAGAAAGCAGGGTCAGCCAGTCCCAAGGGCCCAACAGTGAAATCACCGTGTCAACCAAAGGATTTAAATCAGTAACTTTCCTATGACAGAAGAGTAGCCAGCAGGGCCATACACACCCCCCCCCAAAATGTGTCATCAATCCTGTGTTTACTGAAACCTGTACAAGGAAATAATTTTGTTCTTGACCTTCTTCAAAAAGTTCTACTGGGCTGCATGCGCTCTCCTAGAGCTCCAGATTTTTTTGGAATAACCAAGTAAAATGAAAGCATGGTTTTAACATTTTCTTTTTGTGAAGTGGGAGGCTTTACTTTGTAAACAGTTATGTTTGGAGCGGATAGGATGGCCCCTGAAATTCAGTCACACTACGACACTTTCTGCCAGAACATGATCACCTTGACCCAACCGCTTCAGTTGTGTATTGCAAGTGAAGTGGGAGTGACAGAGGCGTACCTCAAGGCTCCGCTTCTGCTTAAAGGCCTCTGTGTTTTGAAGAGAGCTCTTTTACTGTTATTTTGTGTACTATTACTATCACCCTCAGTGGGCCTTCTACCCTTGGGTCAGTGAAGTCCTTGAAACAGAATAAAGAAGCATGGTTTGGTGGCCAGCCAATTAGCAGATCTATTAAGGAAGCATTCTATGCATGACGTGTGGCTCCGATCTAAATTGAGGTAACCAATGATGTATTTATTAGAGCCTTAATTTGATATGTGATTTCAATCCATAGCAGTCATGCTCCAATTTTTAACAACTACACTAATATTCAGATTACTGTGCAATCTATTTAACCCTGTTCAAATGCAACTGAATTTCTGTAGGATCTTTGTATAGTCTGTGCCACAATACAAGGCCAGTAAATCTTGTTTTATTTTGTCAGAACTCCCAGAAGCCAATGGTTCAAAATACGCTTATGCAGTCAAAACTTGGCAACTCCTGCCAAGCTGAAAACTACCATGTCCCACCAGAATTATCACGGCAGAAGAGTTGCCCACTAATCTTGGCATTATTTAGGTGGGAAAAAAAAGGCAAGTCTCTTTGTCATTTTGTGAATGTTGCAACCATGTGTTTATCATTATTCTCCAAGGCGTTTAATTTGAAGCGGAACTATTTATCCGATTGTTTATGTCTTGCTATGATTGGGTCAGAATTTATATTTTCATGCTTGTGTATTAAGGGAGCGTCCTAAAAGTACTTGAGACAAAAGTAAATGGGATGTTCGGCTATAGTTAGAGGCAATAAAACGGCAACGGTACAAATCCTTATCATGCAAGAAAGGCTCACTATGAAGGTGAAGGTGCAAGGGCATTATCTCAGCTCATCAATTTCCAATATCATGGTCCACCAGCCACCAGGGAGGGGGAGGGAAACCACCAGAAACGAAGATGCATGCCCATTGAGGTCTGTCATTCTATTCATGAAAAAAATCTAGCACTTCTAAACTAACTGTGTTAACAACCAATCACTAACCTAGTGCAGAATAATAGATGCACTTGATTGGTGAAGTCACTTTCTGCTAACAAAAGGGTACTCAGGTAGGTTGGGAAGCTTCTCGGAGTAAGTTATCACAGTTGCTGGGTCGTTTCATGTTTCACCATCATTGTTAAAAAAGGTCAATCGTGATGTTGCATCAAACATCAGTTACAAAATTTACATATGTATTTAAAAATCTGGAATAACCAGGCCTTTCTGTATCTCATTTGTTATCTATCATTGGACCCTTTGGAAAATGTACCCAACCTGCTTCCATTTGTTTATCCAGGGTAAGCTTGTGTGTGGTGGGGGGGGACTTGAAGCCTATCCCAGGCTGCATAGGCCACAAAGCAAAGGTTCACCCTACACAGACATACATACACATAACAACCCCCCCACAATGCCATCCATTTTCTCTAACCGCTTGTCCTATTTGGGGTTGCGGGGGATCTGGAGCCTATCCCAGAAGTTGCAGGCGCAAGGCAAGGAACAACTCAGGATGGGGTGCGAACCCATCGCAGGGCACACTCACACGCCATTCACACACACACATGCATACCTACGGGCAATTTGGCAACTCCAATCAGCCTCAGCATGTTTTTGGACTGTGGGGGGGTGGAAACCAAAGTACCCGGAGGAAACCCCACGATGACAACCTGCAAACTCCACACACATGGAACCCTGGTGGAGATTTGAATGGTGGTCCTAGAGGTGTAAGGCAACAGTGCTAACCACTGCACCACCATGCCACAACCCCCCCCCCCCCCCAAAACACGATGGGAAATGCTAATTCGACTAACTGCTTGTCTTTGGATTGTAGGAGTAAACACATACAATGTGGGGAGACCATGCAAACTCCACATACACAGAGTAACTACATAAAGACCATTAAAAATGCTCTATGGGAGAATGGGATAATTAACAGTAATCATCAGAACTGCTGATGTCTGATATAGAGAAGCCTTGTTACAGGGTGAGTCCCAGTCCTGTGCTTGAGCCAGTGGGCCTAATTCTTCAACTTGATGTTTCGTGATTGCATGAGTTATCCCAGCCTTGTTTTTGTTAGTCATCATTTAAGACAGATGGGCTACCCACCCAGGCCAGAGATCCTCCTACTGACATCTTGAGCGACCTTTAGCGGGTACAAATGTCCCAATTATCCCTGCTTGGTGTTGGTGTGGCAGGACAGCCAGGATTTCAGAGAAGCTTGTGATGAAACCTGTATTACGCAAGTCTCTTCTGCCCAGTAGAACTGGGGGAAAGAATCTTTCAACTTTCTGAGTAAAAATCATCACAGCACATCCACTGTAACAAGTAATGGGATTTTTTTTGTCAAAATGATCACCTTTTTCTGGGTCTTAATTACGTCTGATCAAACTTAAAAAGTTCCCAGAGTAGCTCACCTGCAAATTATTTATGCCTTCAAGTCAAAATATAAGGCACCCAAAGAATTCCTGTCTGACACTTGCTAATTTAAGAGAAAAGTTGACTGATACATTTTTTATAGTACTCATCATTGTCAGAATATATTACTTTCCCTCAAAGTTCGGTTTGAAAAATCTTTTTTTTTTATGTAGTATTTTTTATGATCCACAACTAATTGGAAATAATGGTGTTCCTACATTGTTTTGGAGGGAATTCCTGGATCACTCATTGGACTCTGAAAACCTTTGTGCTTAAACCCATCTTTGAATGAGCAGCAGATGTTTTATGATCTTAGCTAGCAAAGTTTTGACTAGGGTCATCTCAAGAGGGCTCGGGAATCAGATATTAGCTTGGTTTTCAGTGACCGTTGACATTCTTTTACTATCAGTATATTTTCAACATTTTCTTGATTGTTTTCTTGACTGATTGCCATGATTGTTTAGAGGGTGACTGATTTTTTTTTATTATCGGAATGTCTGGTAGCTAAATAACTGTCAAAGCATTTGTTGTATAAAACGAAAAAAGAAACAGATTGTGGTATGACAGGAATATGGGAGCCATTTCAGTAAGCCATTTGTTGCGAGGGCTTTAACGTTTATTCATTGATTCTGCTGACGCCAGTGCTGACGCCCGCGACGGACATCGGAAGGCAGTTAGCGATAAATGCCAGCTACTGAGAGCAACACCGATGACAAAAGAGCTCCTGTCCATTTTGTACTCATTCCCACAGTGACTTGAGCCTACGGGGGAAATATGAGTAGTGCATGAAAGAGCTTCCACCTCCATACCAGCTGTTTACATAAACAGGGCCAAGTGAGTCTTGCTAATTCTCGATTGAGTCTTGAGTGAGACAGCTCATGAGGGTGGCAACACGGTTCAGGTTATTCCCAATCAAGATTTCAAGATCTATCAATCTCTCTGTTTCCATCCATTAGGGTGACCACCAGCATGACTGTAAAAAGGGGGACAACTATTTTAAAAACTGAGGAATGTATGAGTGAGTGTTTGGTTGTGAGCAGGGGTGGGGGAGAGTAGTGCTAGTTGTTGGTGGGGAGGAGGGCAGGGGGAGGGAAAAAGGAGGACAAGGGGGCTGAAAGGAGCATATCCAACAGCAATCCAGACAGAGGGCTGGAAAACTGAACTGTCCGGACAAAATCCAGACATGTGGTCTCCCTTCCATCCGTTCTCCACTGCCTATCCGGTTCTGGGTCGGGGAGGATCAGCAGTCTCAGCAGAGATGCCCAGACCTGCCTCTCCCCAGCCACCTCCCCCACCTCCTGTGGGGGGACACCAAGGTGTTCCCAGGCCAGCTGGGAGATATAATCTTTCCACCGTGTCCTGGGTCTGCCCCAGGGTCTCCTCCCAGGTAGATATGCCTGAAACCCCTCCGCAGAGAGGCTATTTCAAGATGCCCCAGTCGTAATGTTCATGCAACACGGAGTAGGATCAATTCTCTATAAGCTCAAGCCAAAGATTTCACTTTTCTGAACCAAACAAGTGTTTTTTTACACTCGGCTCACCAGTATAAGTGTTAATTGTGAATGATAGTAGCATTCAGATGCCCAGTGAATATAAGGCACTGTAAATTGTCTGAGAAGCTTTTTTACAGTCCCCGCTGTTCTGTGAGAATGATCTCCTCTGGTTTTTAAGTCCTTGGTGATTCTACTTTACCGTCTGAATGGTACACAGTGATTAAACTGCGAAAGTACAGGCCTCTCCTGATTCAGATGTCTAAAGGGGAGAGAGATAGAAAATAAAGTGCAATAAAAAGAGGTAAGTGGAGTGTTCCTATTACACAAGCACCGATCATATCTTTTTTTCCGCAGCAGTCCGTGACTGTGGATTAGAGGTTTGGTCATGCAGTGAGACATTAGTGAGCAGGCAGAACGCTACAGCCAGAGAGTCTGGTGTGGAGCAAAACAGCCTACAAGTTCACTTAGTGCTGCCCTGTGGTTTTCATACTGAATCATAGCAAAATATTTCTTGGAGAAATGACTAATTTGGGATAAATATATACATATACACATATTATATAATAAACAGTATGTCTGTTTATATAAAATTTTATATAGATATTAATTTATTCACCTTGACTATCTTTTAATAGTTACAAACAACAATCGAAATATCCATTATTATTATTATTATTATTATTATTATTATTATTAGGTGTTGTCATATTGATGTCATCTTCTGGTGCTCCAAAGTGTCCTGTCTTTCTGATCCCTCTGATTCCCCAATGGCATGCTGATTACTTCTCCAGCAGCTTCTCCAAGCATTGTAGTCTTCCATGAGGAAATGGGTCTTCTCACAATATGCACAAAATACAGTTTATCTTGGTCACTTGTGTTTCAGGATTCTAGCTTGAATTGATCTATAATTCATGTTTTTTTTCCTAAACTTTTATGAGGTGGGGGACATAGGAGAGGCCACTATTTACACAGAGGGGCCAACCTTAGCTTTAGCCATTGATATGAGTAACCCAGCTAAAATAAACATAGGGTAACTATCACAAACAGGTTCGCTAACTAGGTTTAGTTGAAATCTCACATGTATTCTTTGCGCTTTTATTTGGGGATTTACGGTTAAGAATGTGCGTAAGAGGTTTTTTTTGGAATGGAGAAGTATAGTTGCGTGCAT
>JAAGVU020000038.1:20477399-20500670 GCA_011763525.2 Mormyrus iriodes
ATTTCAAAATATCATTATCCTGATCACAGAAGCAAAGTTTTTGTGGAACAATAGCTATTTTCTGTTTGTTTTAGGCAGAACGGGTTAGGAAAACACACTTTGTACCCAGGAACAAAATAAAAATAAAAATTTGTTACATAGTGTTATCGAAATTTTTTTTTTTTGTTGTAACCCTTCTAATTTCCACACAGCAATTGTGAAGTACTCTTGGTTTACACTAAATACAGAAACTTTTTTTGAAACCTTATTGTGATTTGACATTACATTGTTAAAAAAATTGAATTTTCATTTAAACTTTTAGCATGTTTCATATTTTTTAAGTTAATTTGCTTCACGAGTATCCTACGGCACAAATATTAAGTAGTACCGGATGAAAAAGCTTTGATGTAGTTAGCTACTTTTTCTCTGTAGCTTGTAGTGTAGCTAACTACTATATTAAAGCAGTAGCTTGGCTGTAGCTTAGCTACTTTTAATCATAAGTAGCTTGTAGCTTGAAAAGCTACCGTTTAAAAGTATCTTCCCTGACGCAGGCGTTCTGTGCAAAAATCTCTTAAAAATCATCTTGCTATTGCCCGATAGCAAACATGTAACCTATGTTGCTTGCTAATGTCAGCACATTTCACTGATAACATGCATTGTAACGCAACCGTTAAATATGAATCTCGAACTTAACTAGCTAACATCACTGCTTCTAACAAAATGAAAAGCAAAGAGCTAACAGCTGAAATTCATCCAACTTCCATTCACATGAACAATCAAAAGAATTGAGACGTGAGAGTGAGTCACCGGGCAAACAGTGGCAACTCATTTGCAGTCTCCAACGTGATCAGAAAAATATTTTACACAAAAGTTGTTGAAGTAGTGGTAACAAAAAAGGGTGTTGTTAATTAACACATGGTTTTTTTAGAATGCATCTTCCTTAAATAAATCATAGCTCAGCCAAGAATGCCAGACATACTGTAGCCAAAAATCCATTTTCTGAGAAAATTACATTTGTTTGGCAGATGGTTTTATCCAAAGTGGCATACAATTGAAAAAACAGGGTCAGCTAGTCTCTGGAGTAATTGAGGTCAAGGGCCTTATTCAAGGTTCCAGTAGTGGCATGACTCAGGCAGTCGCAGGATTTGATCCAGCGTACTTGCAATGAAGGGCACCAAGTCCCAACTTGCAGAGCCGCACACCAGGGAATTGTCATATGCAATCTGAGCAACATACTCAACACAAATTAAATGTATAACAACAGATGCAGCCTGGTTTTATGTTCGCATATACATAACTCAGGAGTAAAAAGCACACAAGAAAGACAACCATTCTAGCAGTGCAACCCAACACACATGCCAATAATTGAGCACTAGAGGCTCACAAGCAGAGAGGGGTAAAGTCTTCCAGGATTCCAGGAAAGGAATTCAATCCACAGCATCATCTAGAAAGAGAGTGAGAGAGAAGCCCAGCCAGACTGCCAAAGAGTCCCTCTCTGGTCGTTAGAACTTGATATCATATGGTTGCTGTGCTTAATTACGCAGAAAACAAACTGTGCTTAACGGATTATCCTGCATCACAGTAGGCGACCGTTAATATGTCAGGCTGCATCGCGTGGCGTCCTGCATTTGCAGGTGGGCCGTCTGCTTCAGCTCAGCCCAGCTCTACCGGCAGAGCCCTCGCAAAAACACGCTGGACCTGAACCAATGTACTGCTCGTTTTAGAAGTGGCTTTGTTAAAAGCTTTTAATTGGACAATTGATCTGTCCAGTCCATCATCGCTTATCCAGCAGGTCAGTCTTTTCCAATCCTGTCCTCGAGGGCCTGCAGACAGTCCATGGTAGGGAGCTGGGAGGAAGCAGAGATGTGGACTAGCTGTGAGTCCCCCAGGACTGGTTTGGGAAACACTGCAGTAGGTGACAGTGAGTCTGAAGCCAGTCCCAAGGAAAACTGGGTACGAGGCAGGAAGTGTCCTAGATGGGAGCACAGATACAATATGGAAAAATTTGTGACCTGTGTGAGATAGCAGGCCCTGAATTTGTGACATGCACCACCTATTCTCTCGATTTCAAATTGTACTGAATATCCTTCCCAGACAATTTGCAGACCATTCATTTTTCATTCAGAGTTTGTGTGCCATATATTTTGAGCAGGCAACTTTTTTGATGATATATCCCCTGCTTTTACAATAAATACATTGTAACCATATAACTAATGTTTGGCTTACTATCTACAGAGGCTGAAATCATAACATTGTACTGAACATTCAGAACCATACATGCATTCATTGTTGCACATTCTGGATTTCTATACCTTTAAGAAACAGCATTTCAAATGACAAATACTATGGATTATATAATTAAATAGGTTATATGGGTGCTTGTAAGTTTCAGATTTGGAGTATTTGAACAGCAGACTGAATCAGAACAATGTGGAACTTGAGATAACCTCCTGTGATATCTATTAGAGGCGCATTTGATGTGAAAACAGGCCATTGGATATGGGGAATGTAGAGGATGTTTTGAGAAGGATCCAGAAATATCTGCTGGGACAAGCAGCAATGCATTTAAGAACACTGACTCAATGTGCATGTTCAGGAGCGTTTCCGCAGAACCCTTGAGCATAGTATTTAACCTGAATGGTTCTACTGAAATATCAGGCTGTGCCAAACCATAAGGTGCTTTAGATGAAACCATCACTTAAGCGATGAATTTGACATTTAATTGTTTGTAGGCAAATGAACGTGATGAAACAGGGCTCAAGGTCCAGAGTCCCATCTAGATTCATTCAGTGTGGAGCTGCTACCTGACTGTTGTAATTTCAAAGTTGCTTCTGGGATTTTTTTAAGGTCGGGGGGCACAAAAGGGGTCATAATTCATACAGAGATCCAAACCTTATCATTAGCCAATGATATATTTTGAGTTGGTGAGTGACAGGGGCGAGAGCCAATCAGTTTTCAGGTAGGGCCTGTGCCCCTGTGGCCCTGTCTCTGTATACGCCCCTGCATCATTTCGATACACCTCTGAACCTCTGTTCTGTCAGAAAGTAGTTAAAATCCAAAACAACCAGCCTGCCTAAACTTTAAAAAAAATGTGACACGGACCTGGTAAACATGGAGTGGAGCTTCGCGGGTCATAGCTCGTGCGAGCAGCGTTGTTTCCCGTGGACAGGTGGCTGGAGTGTTGGTTGAGCAGCTCCTTCATAACAAAAGACCTTCTGGAGGCCACAAGGATGCTGAGAAGGTGCTGATTTGAGTCGGCACCCCACTGGGGCTAAGTGCATGGCAATCTTTGCAGGGGTATGAGGGGGATAGCCGTTTGCTTGCACTCATGCAAAACCACTAAATGGAGAAAGAAAAGACTTGACAGGGAACCAGTGGATGATGGGTGATAAATCTGGGTGTTCTCTGTGACCTTTTTACCCCCCCTTTCTATTTATTGAATACTGTGCCATGTTTCTTCCTCTGGGTGTGGGTGGGGGTTCTCATGCTCTTTATACCCCCAAACTGTAGACACCAATCAGTCTCCCCGTTTGCCATGTACGCTTCGAACAAACAGAAATGCCAGCCTGCATCTTACTTCTCAAGCTGTACTCTGCCCCCTGCTGGTGCAGCGAGGTATGACATGTGTCTTGCAGCGCACTCCCTCTGCGTGATGGTCGGCCCTCCCCTCACCATCGGCAGCTGATTCTCCATCCATTTCCAAGAAGGACAGCCTTCAATTGCAACATGTGGGGACTGGAGGGGAGGAGCCTATGTGTGTAATGTGATTTTTCACGGCCAGATGGATATCCTGGATGCTGCTGTGAATGGATTATAGGACAAGGGGTGATGTCATATCTTTAAAAACAGGAGGAGCTATGGGCAATGCCACAGGGTCTGAAACATACTCCACTAATATGGCCAAACTGGCAGCCCGACAGCCTAATCATTAATGGAATCAGGAAATGCAGGCCTATCTAAAAGCCACAGAAGTCTGACTTAAACCGGGAGCACTTTGCACACTGAATCCTGTCAGAGCTTATTTTTATTTCTTTTAAAGCCTGTCTCATTCCTATTTGCATGCCCCACATGAAAGCACCACTTCAAACCTAAGGACCTGGTATTATACGTCCAAGTCAGAATGTGCAGTGTTTGATATTTAATTGCGATGCATAGGGGTGGTTGACACTTTTTCTGGTGCGTCGGAAATAGGAAGACCTGTCACCCACCTCAGCCCCATATTATCTAAGGATGTTTTTCTCAACCCAGTCCTCAGGGGTGCCCAGACAGTCCGCAGTTTTGCTCCCTCCCAGCTCCCAACACACCTATACCAGGTATTCCATGTTGTTTGGATTGTTTGGATTGCTCTTGGTCGTTTAGATTTGTTCTTTGTTTGCTTATTTCAGGTGTGCTTGGAGGGAGCAAAAAATGTGGACTGTCTGGGCACCCCAGAAAACTCGGTTGAGAAACACAGACCTAAAAATTCTTTCATGCAACTATACCGCTATTACATAAAACTTTTATCCCTCCCCACAACTTAACACATAACGTGGGAATAAAACCACCACAGCAATACCCAAGAATGCATATCAACAGATTTTAAAGCTGAAAAAGACACAGGTAATTTCTAGGTTGCATATTATTTTATTTCAATAGAAATTCAAAGAAATTTCACATACCTGGAGACAATGCTGTCCTGTTTTCCTTTGAGTATAGAAATCCCACGTAGTCGTACAACAGTAACATTTAAATCTCTTCAGACATTAAGAAAATGCTATGGGAACATATTTTTTGGATGTCAGGCCAAGTGCAGGGATATCTTGGCACAGCCCCTGTGGAGTTTCACTCGATCACCCTGGGCAATCATTCTGGACAAAACTAAGCGTATGGGATTGACCCCAAAGGGCACATCTGGGCATGCCACATGACATCCACACATGCAACCACATCCATACTCATTTATCTGGCCATTCATTGCATTTTTGTGTTTATTTGTCTTCACACGCTATTTTATTTTTTATTATTATATTCTTTTTTGGTATACTTCAATCTGCACTATTCATTTTTTTCTCACTATTACGTCACTGCTGTTTGGGACTTTGCACAGTATTTCACTCTACCAGGTGTCAAGTGATGTGACATAAAGTGATTTGATTTGATTACATTGGAATAATGCAGCCATGATCTCGACGGGGTTCAGGAGAACCACGGTGCTTCTGAAGGTCGCCTGCGGGGGTAACGACTTCTGGTACCCCAGCAAGGCGCTGTCGTCCCCGTGCTGCTCGGTAGTCTATGATGTCACCACATTCCGAAATTTTTTTTATAAAAAGCTAGGTTTTCCCTCCTGTGAGCGGAAGGTACTAGAACATGCCGCAGCTTCATTCAGAGGAACTCGGCAGAGATGAGGCTCCTGGGAGATGGGGGGAGGGGCGAGGGTGAGGTTTCAAGGAGAGCGAGCCGCCTCGATCGCACAGCGGGATTCGCCAGACCCCTGGCGTCGGTTTGTATGTTGATTGCTTTATCGGCAGCAAGCCTCACCACACTGACATGCCCTACAGATACCACCAGTGTCTCAATATGGTACCACTAATATTTTTAAATCCCTGCTCAAAATAACAGTGAGAGGACACTCCAAGCAAAAAAGACCTTTAATCCAGCTTTTGAAGACTTTCTTTCAATGAAACAGACCTGGTGGTGGCCGTTTATTTTTTTTCATTTACATTCATAAATCCAGCAAACAGGTGCCGCGCACGCAGAGCTCAAGCCAATAAAAAAGCACTCAGTTTGAAAATTGCTGATTTATGCCTGGAAGACCTTTTTATCATTGTCATTTGAGAATTGCAAAGCCATTGTAGCTTGAAGGTCTTAAAGCCTGACTGTGCTTTTGTGCATCCTTTTTTCTGGAGTCTGTCCCAGAAAGTACAGATCACAAAGCAGTGATCTGTACCCCAAGTGGGGATGCCAGTCCATCTCAGGGCATATAACCACAAAGACAATCACATGCTAAGGTCATTTCACTAAACCACATGTGCGTAGACTGCAGGAGGAAACTGGACTACCTACAAGTAACCTAAACAGGGGCAGGAATCGAACCCACAGCCTTGGTAATGTCAGAGCACAGGGCTATCCAAAGAGCCATCATGTCCTATGTTTGTACAACTCAACCCAAACATCTTAACCGACAATTACACACCAGCAATTTTACATTTCACTTGTTTGTGTTCATGATGGAAAGGCTCAAATGTACATAAGCCATTTGTCAACATTTTGTTTTGGCCTCCTACCACTAGCAGGTGTGGATAATTTGGGGTTTTGTCTTCTATGGAAGACACCTGTCATGACATTCCCATCATGCCTTGGTCTAGCAATGCCACTTGTTTCCACCTGGATATAAGGCCTGGGCCAGCTTCAGCGCTGAGATGGCTTGGGCTGCTCAGATCCTTGTTAGACTTGGGGCCCTATTTTCCACCGGTGCAAAGTGCAACGCAAAGTGGTTTTGCTAGTTTTGCACCAGCGCATTGCTCATTTTCATGCCATGCGCGCACCTCGTCAAATAGCAAATGATTTTGTGCCCGCTTTCCGCTCATAGGAGTGGTGTTTTTAAATGAGGCGTGGCTGGGTACATTGTTGGTGCGTTGCTTTTTTAAGGCAGCCAAATGATATTGCACTTTTGACCAACAAAAACGACCTTTAAAGTCAGCAGCGCATTATTGGACGGTATTTAAGCATCACGTTTTAGAAACGTGCGGGTGTGCGATGCTTGTTATGGACATAGGTACGTTAGAAACACAGGTACTAATAGGTTTTTATTATTTTCTTTAGAAAAGTATTTACCATAGAAAAAAATATATATATTAAGTAGAGAATAACCCGTATCATTAAAAAAATCATTAGAGTTAATTATCAGAATTAAGCACGTACTGTAATTGAAAGGACATTTGTTTTGCTGAAAATGCATTTCAGATGTTTTGATAGGTCAGGTGGAACATTACAATACAGCCCTCAGAAGGTGATATGGAATGATAAGCATTCTTTGTGGCATGTTGTATGCTGCATAACATTGCCATGTGTAATGGATGTCTGTTGGACATAAATGAGGACACATTAGAGGACTTTAGAGAAGGCGTGATGCCGAACTGCATGTGCCGATGGCAACAAAGGAGTTTACGCCGGCAGCACCACGGGCAAGGAGGGATCAGCTGGCAGAAGAGCTGAATCGTCTATAACCTGGTGAGAAATCTAAATTGTAAGATGCAGAAAAATAGCCTCTAAGAGCCCTATTGCCTTTTATTTGAACATTTTAAAACACCTTAAAAAACTGCAGGTTGTGTTTTGTTTGGATAAAGATGGCACTTTTATTTATATTTTGTGAACTGCAGACCCAAAATTAAAATGAAAAAAACACACAAGCATAATTAAGTCCCAGTTCCCAGCTGCTATGCTCGTTCAGCAGCGAGCTTCTGTTTTCCCCGTCTTCTGACATGATTTTACCACTTTTGGCACTGCGTGGATGATTTGGGGATGCTAGAAGACAAGGACACACTTGCTGATACCTCATCCCACGCCTGCTTCTCCTCAAAAGTCTTCGGTGGAACAGTGGTGCTCCTGTAGATGATGTGCTCGTGTCTTTTCACCTCATGCACAAGCTCCATTTCCTTGGACAAAAACCGATCTGGTTTGCCAGGCAAACACGCCATTGTAATAGCAATCCGCCACAGATCATGCGCAAAAGTGAAGTGACGCACCTTTCCAACTGGTTCATTGCATTTTACGCCCAAAACACGCTTTTGAATAGTTAAGAGAGTTAGGACAACCTTTTTGCTACTTGCGCTGGCACAAAGTCAGTTTTTTCTGCCGTCAAAATAGCTACATGGATTTGGACATCCACATAAATCTTAGTTGTGCTTTGCATTAGATCGTCAAAATTGAGCCCTTGGTGTTTATTGGCTATGTGTATGTACCATTCAACTACTGAATACTGTCATTTCTGTTGTCCTCTGTTTTATTAATCAGGGAGGCAAGTATTGTATGTTATGTTGGGATTGAATAGGTAAGTTGGTGTTGATTTCTAGTTAGGGGGGTTTGTTTGTTTTGTTGTCCTGGGTTGACCCTGAGGTGTGGTACAGTGCTCTTGGTTTATAACCCGTGTATATGTTGTAAATATCTCACTGTAAGGCACTGTAAATACAACCACAACTGCTGAACCGCAGAGTCTACAACACATTTGCAAGAATGCAACCTTGAGTATGTACTTAAGTAAGCCTGTCACAATGACCCAAACACTGTATGTTGTTGAATTTTTCTCATATACGTTGTAACAGTCGAGGTTATGAAATTTAACTTTGAGACTTACTGTGTGCCTAAGTGTGTGAGAGAGACTGCATCATCGGACTGTGCCTTGTACCTTTTTTTTATGTTAGTTGACAAGCGCACACGCTGCAGATGAATGCCCATTGCTGAGCTACTTTTATTTCTTTTCACCTCTCTCAGCTTAATGGTAACGATTATGCTACGTGTGGCTTGTTTTGGTCATGTATGATTAAATAGCGCTATGCAACCAGGCTTGGTGAGGTTGAGTTCTTTATGTTAATAATAAACGGCAAAAATTGCGGAAATCCTGACACCAGCGTGACTGTGAGTTTCTAACTGAGTTTCTGCGTTAACGTTTTCTTCAAGCTATCTCAACCAAGAAACACAGACCCAAACTGTTACAACGTGAAGAGAACAGACTGATCTGTTTTATTGGTTGTCAACTTTTCTATACTGTATTTCCTTCAAAGAAGGTATGTCATTTTTAGCACAAGCCCTCTGCAGTGATTTTTGAATCTTAGTTTTTGTCTTTTCGGGTCAACTCCATTTGCATGGAGAGTGGAGGCAATGTCTAACCCAGGGGTGGCCAATCTTATCCACAAAGGGCCGGTGTGTATGCAGGTTTTTGGGATAACCTTTAGGTCAGCTGTTCAAACCCAGCCAATGAATGAATACCTTTCTTAGTGCATACCCAATGGTGTAGCCTCTACTTTTACAAATATTGCATTCCACATATTATTGCATTCTGCACTAATAATAACACCCCCACAAACCACGTGTAATTGCATTCTATATGCAGTGATTTACATTATGTTTTGGTTGAATATGAGCCTGGCATCGCTTAGATTATTAAGATAACTTAACAGAAATTACTAATTGTAATTTAATGTTAATTAGGTACAATGCCATTTCAAGCCTAATGATTTAACTATTGCCATCCTTAAGAAAGCCTGTGGAGAGAACTGCATGTCACAATAGCACTTTAGAAGATGCGTGTAAAGCACTGAGTTGCTGACTTTCTAGATAATACTATATGGATGGGAAGCGCTGCATAGTGCCGTTGAATTAATATACGCCCACACTTTGACTAAGAGGCAGTAACCAGTCAAGCAGGAACACGGATGTACCAAAAGTCACTATTTCTGAATTTTCCCACACAAATGACATTAATCATTTGCCACTATCTAGTTACAGAAACGATTAACAGCAAGAAGTCCGATTTGGTGGTGTCGTGGGTGGAATTTTTGCTATTGGCCAACTGGGCTAGTTCGATAAAAAATGTTCAGCCCAGATAAATTTTCACTAACATCCTTGGTACACAGTAAATTCCTTTGTTCCTTCCTCATGTTTAAGTCTACATTTGGACGCTATGGCAATGCATTGAATCAGTAAGTTTTTCAATTTCGATTAAAACTAGCTTGCCAATATTACAGGTCTCTAAAAAAAATCTTTGTTAATACAATTTTTCACAATGGAGAATCAAAATTAACACATATGGTAATGCACAGAAATTATAATTCATTATTTAAAGTTAACAGTAACACGTTAATTTTGACAGCCCTACATGCAATTTTTATTAGCCAGTGGATAGTATTCAGGTTTTTTGGAGCCTTTGTTTAAATGATTTGGCTCAGGTGAGTGGGCAACTTAACCTCCAGCCCTGGCTGAAGCCATACATAGCCTACAAGCTAGACAAAACTGGACAGACAGCAATGCATGAGAGTTTTCTGAGATCTGATTTTTAATTTAATCCTCTGAACACAGTTTTATGTTAATCCAGAGTACTTAAAATAAATGCATGCACCATAAATATTCTGCAAGCTTAGCTTTTCATCTGAAAAAAGACTTAAATGTTTTATTTTTGGGAAAGGCAACCGCATGAAAAATTCATTTTTAATAAATGTTTCTGCAGGAGAGCACTAAAACCACTAAAATATATTAATAAGTGCATAAAATCCTTGATTGCATCTGGTCAGGGAATGGCGAGGGAGAGAGGGGGCATTATTCTGCATCCTGTAAACACAATTTGAATATGAAGTACTGTCCTTAAAATAGGACACCACATTTGAAAATAACTGTGATAGTTTGCCTATTAGCAGAGACTAAGAACTCAATAAAAACACAGCATTGTTTCCTAGTTCCAACACAAAACAAGCAAGAAAAGTTAAGCCAAAATGTCTCACACACAGACTCATTAACTAAAAAGAAAAAAAAAATCTGAAAACCAGAAAATCAACTCTCCTTCCATTGAACAGTAAACTGCATCCCAGTCAAAGAGCCTTTTTAAAGTTCTAGCAGTTTTAAGTTGTGCTTCAAGCTATTACCCGCTTTTATGTCAATGTGTCAGCACTGGAGTCATTTTGTTAATCCTGTTCCCTGTCAAAAAAATAAGCACACGTAGAGTCTCAAACAGCCGTGCGGTTAACATTTGCAATCACAAAATGACACGCAACTCCCCAACTGTGATATACAAATACACCCGCATAAGACGGCAATCCAAATGTGAGGATGCCGAAGGACAGACAAGGCAATGTTTTCTAAAAACCCATTTTATACTACATATAAATGCTCTACATATGCCGTGACTGTTAAACAACAACAAAAACATTACGACTCGAGGCTCCTGCTATGACAAGTTACCCGGGGACCCTAGGAAATTAATATGGTTATCATTACAGTACTGCAGATGTGCAATGAGAAAGGGTCATGGTTCATGTACCACAGCGACATTAACCAAACAGGAGATGCTGCATTATGGAGGCATCAGTAAGCGACAGCCGGGAACAGCTCCGCATTGAAATGTAAAATAGCTTTCTAAGCATTGGGTACATTTATTTTCAAATAATATGCAGCCTCAAATAATTAACTTTAACTACCTGCGACACTGATTATAGGATTACAATACCTATTTGATACAATTAAAATGCATTCGGCCATCAGAGTGTAATGATTTTTTTTATGTCCCAAGGCAATTAAGCTTCTGCCTACAAACTGTGAGCTTTGTCTTGCACCATTTCTTTTCTAACCACTGACACACTTGCAGTCGGTCATAGTCTTTCCAATTATACATAAACATCCACAGATTTTCTAAATTTACAGCAAGTCCAACACACTTTAGGGAAGAACTTCACTAATCTGACAAGACCAGTGAGTCGGATGGATTAGTGGCAGACTAATAAGCAAATATTTTGCGCTGTGGCTCAGTGGGTACTGCTGCAGTCTCACGCCTTCCAGGTTGTGGGTTTCATTTCGGAGCTGACTGTGTGTGTGGAGTATGTTCCCTTTGCATGCCTTGGTGTGTTTATGCTCTTTTGTATTATTTGTAAACTACTGTCTAAAATGGCCTTACTGAGCGACTGGGCGTGTGTGCATCCTGTGGCGAACTGGGTGTGCCTCATTCCAGCTCTGAAAAAGTGATTCCGGATGAACAGACTAATGATGATTCTCATACCAAGCCCGAAGCAACAGACTGCACACAGCACGCTGCACTTACAGTGCACTGCACTGAATTAAACCAGATCTAAAAGCTGAATTTTAATTGATCACTGGAAAAAAGCCAGTAAGCATTGACTGCAGTTTGGTGGTTTTGCCAATGGTAGTCTAAGACAAGGTTTGAACCATAGATTTTCCACAGAGACGGGGGTACAATCCACAACAGCAATAAGGAAAATCCCCCTAGAGACCTTGTTGAGGTCAATGCAATACAGTGTGTAAAATCCCTTTCAAAACAGATGTAATATGGTGTATGGAGATTCCCTTCAAAACAACATGGATAAATGGACAGATGTAGGTATGTGTATGTATGTAGACAGATAGATACTTGATCCTGAAACTGGATAACCGTGCTTCGTCTGACATTTCCATAGCCAGGGGAATGTGTAGGCCTACTGTACCTTTGAATCCCCTAGAAAGTGGGGGGGGGGACTGTTCACTCCATCCTACTTGGATGGATGGATGAATGGATGGATGGATGTCCTTATCTCTGTACTGGTGACTGTAACCCCTTCGTCCATTTCCCCATATACTCTAAATTAATCTCGCCCCTTGCAAGGTATTTCTGTGCACCATCGTCTCACATGCTTCCTTGCCGGCCACATGGTCATCCATCCATCCATCTTCCAAAAGCTTACCCTGATCTGGGGAGCTAAATGTGACAAAAGCAATGTGAAAGGATTATAGACTGCGCGAAACTGCATTAAAGACTTGCGTATTCTCACCACCTCACTACTGCATCCCTGAGTCATTTCTCTAACAGACAGGATCATTGGAAATCACGCCAATCACAAAAGCGCAGCTTTTCGCATGAACTTCTTTCACATTTGTTTTTGTTTGTTCCTGGTAATGGTTATGTTCTTTGTTTTTTTTTTTTGCACAGAAAACAGACTTCATTCATACATTACAGAGGTAGCCTAATTGCACATTTTGATCAATCGTTTAAGGTAAATTAAGATTTGTCATTTTTCTTATTCCTTTTTTAAGTTATTGCTTTTTATAACAGGCACAAATGCAATAAGTTTGAATTGGAAGAACAACACTGAGGATCCAGCAAACGGTTAGAAACCATCTCAATGGCTCAGGTACTTAATGAAGCACGCGACAGGCAATGCAAGTTGCTGTCAATGCAGTGTTTCGTGCGGTATCCGTGATCGCAATATCTGGGAGAAAGCAAGGCCTCAGCTTAATAGACAATTTTCAGACCTTGCGAGCCATGCAGTCAAGTGTGGAATAATATGCCAGTATTAAACCTCGGCACCCATCCCATGCACTTGCCGCAGGTTTTGGGACGAACTAAAAATCCCACAAACAACGGAAAACCATTTAATCAAAAAGAATCGGTTATGTACAGGAACTTAATGTTTACATATATTTACACTGTATTTTGATAATCAAACATGCTAATTAAATATTAGACTCCGACACAATCGAACAATATTTTGTATCATTTATGGTAATATTTCATTGAGTGTATTATTTTAATAGCAAACGCGATCTGATATTACAGATATTTCACAATCGAATAATGCTACCCGAGACTGATTATGGGCGAGGAGGCTGTATATACTGGGTGGGGGGGGCGTACTTAGATTTTTGTAGCTATAAAAGCACCGATTTTGCTTCAGTTTAATCTGCTACCGAAACTCCATGTACGAGTGGAGGTTGTCTGGTGCGCACACGACCCGAGCTAGATGGCAGTCAGGAGGCCACTGCAGCGCCGCCTCCACGGCACTAGAAGCCACTCGAGGCGCCCGCAAGGACCTCCCACGCAGCGAAGTATACCCACCTTAAGCGCGCTGCCTCCATACAACCTCCGGATCCAATCGACCGGCTGTAAGTCGTCTGAGAACACTGTCTGTTCCCGGAATTGGGTCAATAAAACATCCACACACCGATCGCTAAACTCAGTACGCAACTATTTTTAAATTATTATTTATAACATAATTGTATACAGTAAGAACAGCGTGTGTATTTTTTTATTTTTATTGTATGTTTTTCACATAATACGAGATGTCAAGGTTAAAGGAAGATTTAGAATTTAGACTCAAAATGTAGATTAAAAAGTACGCCCCCCCACACATCCCTCACAAATGCAAACGAAAAAGACTTCCAAAACTTTATAGCAGTACCTACGTTATATTTCATTCATAGCAAGTACAAGGAGTACCCCATCTGACATTTCATGGCATGATTCACTGGTCCATCTGTACCATTATAAAAAAATGGGGGGGGGGCTGTTCGCTCCCTCCTACTGAAAGAATTATATATCATGTGTGAGTCAGTGTGCCTCCCTATTCTGCCTCCCTCAGGACCCCACTAGTCATACACCGAGGGGGTACTAGAAAAAGGGCCTAATTATGCAAACAAAGCGAGTGGCAACAACGAAACAGTCAGCAGACCTACCCGTAACGCTCAAGAGGTTAGGCGTCATTCCGCAGGTCCAAGCGTTGCCTTGGTTTCCACTGCAATCGTCACTAACGGCAGTCGCTAACCGCTTAAAGCAATGGACGCAATGGGGTAACTGACTGTTTCGGAGGACACAGGGAGTGCACTGTATATGTAGCGAATGTCGACTATTACTATGGCGTTTCATTTGTCGGTCAAAATGTAATTCTGTGATTCTAAAATAATAATTTTACCCCTATGCCGTAATTTATATTCTTTCCATGTGTTCTGAATACTAGTATACTACATATATTTTGTCTTTTAATAGCAAATATTCATATGTTTAAAAATTTTGAAAAATGATTTTAAAATGCACGATCCCTTTAAAACCTCGTAATATAGTAATGATCTGTAGCTCTGCGATGGAAATAGTATAGGGAACACGTTCTGATGCAAGAAATGCATTACGTCATCCTAAATACCTGAGAAAATGCACATCGTATGTGCGTCTCTGTTTGGTGTGTTCTGTTTTAGTAAATATCTACGTTCACAGTGGTCAGAGTATAAGAAAGATTCTTTTAAGCCCCTGTCGTACAATTTCAGCTTGTATGAGGAGCAGATAGAGGACGACAAGAGCTACTGATCTAGCAGGAACAATGTAATCCATGAGCTTTGGGACCTCAGCACCTGAACTATAATAGTAAATACCATAATAGTAATAAAATTATAAATGCATGGAAGAAAGGATAACAGAAATTGTGGTGTAAAAGGCGGTTGGCTCATGGGAGGTGAACTGTGGAGAGATAATTGTGGGGCGACTAGAATCAGGTGACTTGTCTATCTCCCAGAGATTCACTAAAGTCATCTCTTTTTCTTGCTCAAGAAAATTCACTCTTGGATACTTTCTCATTTGATTTTTGATCTCCTTAGTTCTGATTTTGTTGAATGAATAAAGACATTATACAAATACTTATACAAAGATTGAAATTGATAACCTTGAGAGTTCTTTAAAAGCACAGCAATGCAAGTGACGTGACCCTGAAAGAGCAGAAAGGTGCCATAATGTGAAACGCCCACCGATCAGCTCGCTCCATCAGAGGTTTGATCCTCCTCTGCTCACCTATGCTCCCCGATGGACTCTGCCAGCCTTATAAGGAAGTGGGCACTTTTTCTTAGTGGAAACAACCCTACACCAGTTAAAGAAACATGTGGACATTGACACTCATTAATGCATTTGCTGAATATAGTCTGATAGTAGGAGCCTCTTGTTAGTAACCAAGGTGTCAATCACCAGAGTTTTAAGTCTTTTAATTAGAACGTTTGCATGAAAAAGGAACTTATATAATTAACATAGGGATGTCTTTTAGTATCCTAATAAAAACTAGGAGAATTCATGGCACTGTACAATGTAATGAACCTGTCTGTCAAATATTCATCTAAGACAATTGACTAAAATAATGACCCCACTACTGTTAATGCGGAATAGGAAAAAATATTAAACAAGGCAGCTATTGTCTTCTAGATGCCATGACTTACGGAAAATCCCTTGGCTTACATATTTAAACTTTAAATTTTATGTGACTGCTTAAAGATTGAATAACCATTAAGTGTCTCATTCAAAGGTTCAACAGAAAATCCTCTCTCGGGATTTAAAGCTGCGATTATTGGTAACAATTTCATTTATTTAACTGCATAAAATTACCTTGCCATTTAAGAAAGGTTGTAATAAAGGTTGAATCCTCATGATTCCATAAATCTAAAGTGTCTTCTATAAAAATCTTGTATTTCAGGGATACATTATTATTATTAGCTACATTGTGGTAAACCTGCAATCACATCTTGTTTGACCTCTTGGGATTCTAGAAAGTTTTAATTCATAACAATAAATCTAGAGGGATGTGATTGCTTGGCAACGGGTACTAGCTGCAGCAATTCTGAAGGGGACCAATCACACGATAGCCTCCCTCCCTGAAAAAGCCCCGTGTTTTCCGCAGAGCCGATCGAGTATTTTCTTTTGTATGTTGCAACACATCTATTCATAAAGGGTGATTTATGTGTCAGGTTAAAATAGATGTCAATGTAGGGTATAATGGTGGAGATGTGACCATTTATCTCTTGATATAGTCACCTGACAGCAGTGGTAGACCTTCAAGGACAGAGGTTTGTGTAATACAGTAAAAATGCCTAAATCAGTCAGTCTAACACAGAAATGTTGCCTATTATTTACTTATCATTATAAATTGTACACAGAATAAAGGCATTTAATAGGCCCATTAATTTGAAAAACATTTCATTTGTGCGGTCACAGAAAATTATTGCTAGATAAATACGACTACCTTATACTGCAAACAATGAATAGGTCCGCGACAAAACAATAGAGGATTTCCATCAGCTCTTAATGAGAAATGAGTACTATTGCATTGCTGTTGTGCTACATATTTCGTGCTGCGGTCAAATCTGGACTGTGTAAAAATTGGTTGCACTTAATCTGAGTTTAGCAGCAAATGAGATGGCAGTTGTGTTCATCGTTCTGCATGACAAGAAGGACACTGCAGCTCTCTTTGGGTAGGTAATAAATACAAGCAGGAGCTCAAAATGAAGTCTTTTTATTAGCCACTGTATAAATACAGGCATTTCTAACAATAATCAAAGGATAAACTACATTCTGTGTCCTGCAAGGTGATATTACCTTAATTTTCCAGACTGAATGCTAATCAAAGGTATTTTCTCTGACATCCTGCCCACTGATTTTAGTAGCCAGGGAACTACCTCATTAAGCTAGCGCTACTTGTGTGTAAAGAAAGCTAAGTATATATAATTCTGTGTATACAAAATGCATTTCTGGTCGATTCTAAAACCACGCACAAGCCCACATATAATTCACTATTGTTCCATAAGAGAGTAGGGTGAAGAAAGGGCTAAAAATATGCTATTATCTGAAAAGGGTCGTGGGACTCTAGCAATGAGAGAACTGAGGAAGAGGTGTTCACACATTAGCTTTGAATTTAAACAGAGCGCATTTGTACCCCTTAGCATTGCAACAAACACTATTGCTTCCGTCAAGAGAATCATGCCCCGTGGCTCGCACTTTTGACTTATTTTTAGGATTCCCTTCTGAAGTGAAGACAGTCTTGCGTTTCCAGTGTACTTGCGCGCGATGCTCTCATCAATGAGGTCATAAGGAGATATGGGGGGAGGAGATTCAAAAAGGTCAAAAGCAATTGGATGCCTCATAGCAAAACACCACGGTCTCGTGTGCTAAACCTCTTCAGAGAAAGGTTTGTGGGGTTGAATAAATCTTAGTTTCAGAAGCTTGCTGGTTTTTTCAAAATGCAAAGCACCTTTCGCTTCGCAAGTTTATATGAAACTAAATCTTAGATGCTAAATCTTGCATGCGTGCTTGAAATGATTGCAACAGCAATTTTGTATAAATACCATCCAGATTACAGTGTACGGAGACTTGCAGAATTTTACAAAAAACTATTGGTATCCAGTAGATTTATATATATACAGTATTTATATGCTAGGCTTTTCTGTGTGCAAGTGCCAGTTTCCAAGTCATTTCATTTGTTAATCAAATTTGTACAATGAATAACAGTAAGACAGCTCTGTGGCAAGGGTTCAATCTTCAAAACGTGCCAGCAACACTGCATGTTGCATATACAGGGGGTGAGAAAAACACCACATGAATAGGGACTTTAACTCTGAAGTAATTAAATCACTATTGCAAACACAGCTTCAAGGTGAATCATATTAGCTTGAAAGCCAATTATCAGTATGTCAGTTATGAAAGAGGTTTACCAATGAGCACTGCCGATGAGATTTTGAGGCAACTAACAAACCCAAATTGTAGGTCCGCCATTCCCAAAAAAACAAAAAATTGTTTGATGTGTCAAGGGGAAAATTATCACAACATATGGCAAACACTGCATCTGTAAAGATGATGGTACCAGTTGAAGCAATTTGACATTGACGTATTGATATTTAACAGTCACTAAAAATGACAAAAATAACCAAGGAACTGAATCAGTACTTCTGTCCTCCAGCCTCAACAAAAAGTATGTTGTCAGCTTCACAAAGCTTGCATTACTACAGGGCTGCCATTAGACTGGTTCCTATCAAATACTTTCTATCAAACACTGCCCCCTACTGTACAACTTAGGAGTCGAGGACCTTGGCACAGGAACAGACACAGTTCCAGCTCTGCTTTTATGTTGAGTGTGCTGATGTAGGCACATGACTGAGCTGAATGGCTGCAGCTGTGTGCAGGGTAAATATTTACACACTCCATTAGAAGCTGACTGTTCTAAATCAGAGTGTTAGAGCAACCAGAAGGAGGTTCAGGAGTGGGTTTTGTGCCTGGTTTTCCCCCCATGGCCCTTTTGCACACAGGAGGAGACCAGGCTTATCCATCCTCAATAGCCGCTTATCCAATTAGAGTGGCACAGAACCGGAGCCTATGGCAGGAAGCTGAGGGCCAACGGCTGGCGAAGACTGAGAGGGGATGCCGCTTCATCACGGGCTCCATTGGGCGACTGAAGCAGCCGCCACAGACGAGGCTCGAGCCTATTTTTTAGGAAGCCCTGCTGCCAGTGAAGACAATTGTATTTTTCCATCCAGCAGCTCACAGTCCTCCTGCTGATGAGGTCAGTGCGAGATCCAGGGGCTGCTACATTCAGGCACTGACTTTGCCCGACAGCGTGCGAAGGGAGAAGCAGCCCCCAGCTGCCTTTCCTAAACTTCATATATAGACAGCATCACCGATTATGGACGTGATGGTACAGCGTGTTTCTCTGGGGTCCTTTCAAACTGGCTGCATACAGGGGTGGCGCTAGAGATTCCGGGCCCCATGAAAGGGACCATTATCTTCCAAATTTTTTTCACCCCACACAGTGCCTTCCCCTTCATGGCACCCCTGCATGTATCATTATCAGGTCTAGGGCTGGGCGAAATGTCCTGAAAATGATATTGTGATATTTTCTGAGATTTTCGCAATTTTCGATATTCTTCACAGTATTCTAAAATTCATATGTAGAAAACAGTAAAATATGACAGGTGGTTTTGAGTTTTTCTAATTATGATTACAAAATAGTTTTACTAATAGTTATGGAACATGTGACAGATAATAATAAATCACACCAACAACAGACTCATCCCTTGATGGAATTTGTTTAAAAATAGCGCGTTACACCTGTTAATTATGCAAGAGAACAAGTGTTTCAGCTATATCCCAACACTCACGATACTCAAATTAATGACGATATAAATGTTCAAAATCACAATGCAGTATTTTATTGTACAGTATGTATCACCCAGCCCTATTAGCTAACTAACAACCCTCTAGTTTATGGTCAGTGCTGTACTGCTGTCAGGGCCACCCATAGGATGGGAGAAAGGGGAACAGGTTCAGGCACCCCACCTCAGGGAAAATGGAGTGATCAATCCACTACCAATCCTCCCCCCAGAGCAAATTTAAACTGCCCCTGACAACGGCATGCAATTCAGTTCTAATATTGGAGGGACCAAAAAATGCCTAGTTATATCTCTGTGTCACAGTAATTTCTTGTGACTTTAACTTGCCTTTCAGACTGTTCTCTGTGATCGTCCTGGCTCCCTACAGCCACCTGTGTTCTGTAGAGGTTAACGTTTGTCACGCTAGTGGCCACTCAAATGCTTGCCCAGTGAACGTCGACTGCATGGCTGGTTTTTCACGTCCTAGCTCAAGGATTGCCATTTCTTAGAATTCAAAGACAGCGTTTGGTTGAATGGAGACAGACAGGCCAGCTACTGAAGATGAGTTCACGTCTGAGGACAAAAGAAGTGAATTGGATTATATAAGAGCAAGAACACTGTACTGGCTTGGGAGCAGCAACAGAGTGAGTATTTTATGTTAATCGTACTTAAGGAAGAGAATTAGTCAAATTTGCCTCATTGAAATCTATATTTGATATTGCAGAAAGTTTAATTCTTTTACTCTGGTTACTCTTGATTTGTAGAATTTTTATAGCATATTAGCTGTTCATTTATGCATGCAAACCATAATGATTACCTAAATACCAATAAGAACCTGCTTTTCCTGGTATGATTTAAAGGAATACACCTAAAACATTATTGGTAATGGGTTCTAAGTTGGATCTTTCTACTCCGGCATTATTGTACGTATGGACATCTGAAGGTTTAACAGAACTTCAACTTTATTATTAAAACAGTTCTGGGGATTTTGCAGAGATACAACACTACGGTACCATCAGTGGAACCAAGTCGCCCAAAGACATGCATAGTAATTATATGCTTCATACAGACAATATGATCTGGAATTAAATTAGTTTTTCTAACAAAAGCCAGAACAAACAGTTTAATATGAGATGTTTTTTAAAGATTTAGTCTCTAGCTCCTTTTTGGTCATCCACATCCTTGGGACATCCGTCTTCGAATGATCCGGGTCAGGGTTGCGGTCCCATAAGGTTCTTGGATCATGTGTGTCACCTGTGGCTCTGTGGCTTAGCCGTCTGTGCCTGTTTCCAGAAAGTCGCGGGTTCAAATTCCTTGCCAGGAGAGTGATTGCATCCCTGTTGGGCCCGTGAGTGAGGCCCTTAATCTGAAAATCTCCTCCGGGCGCGCCGTAAAATGGCTGGTCCTGCACCCCAACCCAAGACCTCATTCGTATAGTATTATAATAGAGCAAAATGTGATATATGAAAACTTGGAAGATTCCTAGGTATTTGCTCTTGTACAAATGGCAAATAAAGTATCAATTCCATATCAACTTCCATCCATCCGTCCATTTTCTTGTATGTAGTCCAAAAATAATAGCATTGATTTTATTTATTGTTAAACAGCACCACCATCTGGATGATCTGAGTCAATATGGTACCCTGAAGTGGAGAGATGATTTGACAACTGACAAGTTTATTTTTTACTATTACAATTTCAATACCCAAAATATAATCATTCGTATTATTAATTTATCAGATAATCATAATCAAATATTAATATTTAATCTAATCTTGTACCATGAAATGAAACCACATAAATATTGTGAAACACTTCATTTTTATATCAGATGCCTAATGTTTCTGTTAAACTGTAATCATGATTTAATATTAGTATTAAGATGAACATGAAGATTTTAGATTTAAGATTTAATACATGCGCAGATACAGTTCACTTTTAATTTACATAATTCTTAACATTGATTCATTAATTATTGAAAGTGCAAAACCTATTTAGCCAAAAGTGATACAAAATTAATAATTAAAAATCCTTCATATTATATGAGCATTTTAAAAACACTTGGATTATATAAGCATAACTGTACAACTGTACTAATATTTTGTACACTCATTTTACTGTTTATAACTGAAATTCAAATTCAATGCATAGTAAATACTTATTTTTAACTATTTTTTATCTGTCTCAGATTCATCATCAGATATCAGATTTTAGAAATTATTTTATTTGTCTCAGGATTCTAGTGAATAACAATAATAATAATAATAATAATAATAATAATATTAATAATAAAAACAATTCTCTTTTCACCTACCCCATCTTGCTCTCCACAACACACATAAGTGTGACCAAGCTTGGCAGTGAAGGGCAGCCACCTACAGCAGCACCCGATAGAGCTGGGGGTTAAGGGCCTTGCTGAAGGGCCCACTGACATGACTATTCTGCAATGGTCGTGCTCAAACCAGCGACCTTCTGATCACAGGGACAGAAGTTGAGCCCGCTAAGCCACACCATGTATAAATTTATATATTTATATATACAGAAAAAAAGCTCATTTTCTTCCATCCAGCAATTTAATCTTCCAAAGAGTGCAAAGTGCCTATCTAAGGAAGCATAGTATACTACAGGGTAGGGGTACACCCTGGACAAGATGCCAGTCCACTGCAAAGCACAAACAGGCATATTAGTTAGATGCCTGTTAGCCTAACTGCATGTCTTTGGACTGAGAGAGGAAGCCAGATTACCCAGAGGAAGCCTATGTAACATGGTGAGAACACACAAAATCTACACATAGAGCACAGGCCTTCAATCGCCCGTAAAACCACCCTGCTACCCCTTTCATTACCTGCATGGTGCACAAATAAAATTGCCGTGGAGTTTGGAGTTTGCACTACTACGTCGCCAGATGGCAGTGTTTCCTTCAAATTATGTCCAGTCATTCCTTCAAATTGTCAGGCACCACAGCATGTTCCGTTAATAGTGCAGATTTTGGGATTCCTGCTGTCAGTTGTACTTTTTAACATAAAATGTATTTACATGTAATAAAATAAATAGTTAATTTCTTCTGGTCCGCATCGTGATAACTGTATAAGTACAAAGTTCGCTGTATTATTTTTAAGAAATGGGTATCATGTGGTTTCTATCATAGTCTAACTATTAAATGCCATAGGAAAGCACTGCTTTAACAATTCAGCTGAGCCATTTATATCAGTGGGAGCAGATCATGTAGCATTGTCTGTCTCCTCCATTAGCATAAACTGTGTGACGATAGGGTATCTCTATTACCGACGGTCCGTTTATCGACGCTGTTGCTGCAGAGCTCAATACATTTTTCATCATCTTCATCCTTGGCGATAAAATGACAACAGTAATCGGCCACTATTAAGTATGTGCCACTATGCTCTATGTGAAATTTATGAAGGCTCAATATGGGTCGGTACAGCTTAATCAATGAACAAAACTGTACCATTTTGATGGGGGCGAGTCGTACAGGAAAACAGGGGGATGCAATGGGATTTTGGTTCCTGCCTTGTAGTATATGTGAAGTGTGCAGGTTATATAACAATATTAACAATTATATTACTGTATCTCTATATACCACATCTTTTTGCCATTAGGCTACGTAATTATAAAACGTGAAAATAACGTAAAATTACTTATATTTCTAAAATGAAACACAGTCTGCATCTATATGAAGGATTTTAGAAACAGACAAACCATCCCTGTGGGCAAAATATATTTCAGTCTTTAATACTTTCTTCTTATATCAACTGTATGCGAGTGTTCATGTTTTTATTTTCTGTCTTTTTTATTTTTATTTTCTTTCTGCATTCATCCTGTTAGGACGGATGTTAAGAAGACAGCTCTCAGAAAAAGTGAAAATAAAAGTTA
>JAAGVU020000038.1:20505215-20518332 GCA_011763525.2 Mormyrus iriodes
TATAATTTTACAACATAAGCAATTAAGAAATAACATGTATTGTCCAGGAATAAAATTTGTGTTACATAGTGTTATCAATAATACATACTCATCTTTGTAAAGGCATGTGGATGTTCTGTTTGACACTAGAAGGCCTTATCAATTGATCGTATCTAATGTGAAGTGGCCTGCTTTCCTTATCAGCTGCTAATGCTTATGGTTTAATCTGGCCCGGCTGTACCTTCTCAGGGGCCCTGGGCAACGCTTACTTGGGAGCCCCCCCTGCCAAGAGAACTAATGATAATTTACTACCTCCCCAGTTCAAAATAATACAAATAAGAAATGGAAAATCATGTATATAATATGTATTTTTTCATGAGTTTGTTTGGCCGATCAGGTCCTGGGCAACTGACTGTATCTGGCCCTGAGTATGACATAGGCTCTAACCATTTTTAATTCCCACTATATTCTTATTTACTAATTGATGGATCCAGGGAAGGGAGTAGATCCTTATAGGAAGTAGATCTTATGTATGTTTATATATAAATCTCAGAATTCCCTGTCCCCACAGGATGAAAGATGCAGCTGGAGTAACCTCCTGATTATATCAATGTAGCTAAGAGTATGAGAAAAACTCCATGCATTGTGTGCTGAACAGCTGTGGCTGTTTAGTAGGAATTCGACAGAAGCCTGGTGACTTTGATCTGCCTTGAGGATCTGGCCCATCAATGGGTGTGAAATCTGGTGCAATGAGGAGGCCTATGGGCGACAGGACCTTGCAGCCCACCCCCCCCCCTTGCGGCTGGCAATCTGCTCGCTGGCAGATGTCGGCGGTGCATCATTTGGGCTGATACACGCCGCAGAGGACGAAGGAAATGCAGGATTAGGGGCGGGGAGAAGCCTCAGTGGCCGATGCTGGGTACAGACGCCTCACCCCTCTCCCAGCGAGGCCCACGCGTGCCTGGCATGCCGGGGACAGTGACAGCTGTGATCAGGAGGGTCGCCACTCGCTCAGCACTGGCGGGGCCGCAGCGGACAGGTGGGAAGAGCGTGTGCGTGCGGGGGGTGGGCTGAGGCCACACCTCCAAGAAATGATCTCTCACCGTTACAGCGCATTCCAAGATGGGCAGGGCTCAGCGGATTAAGCCGACTGATAATCCACTCGCGACTAATTCCCAAAAGCAAGAAAACACAAGGACCAGGAGGAGACATCTGACAGCATCAGCGGGGAAAACTCTCTTACGCTTATCGGGAACATGAACACGCTGACAACGCCCGCGGCACCAGTGACTGCTGATGCGTACTGGGAGATCTTACCATAGGATATTTAGCAAACACTCCTGTGCATTGTACCACCATAACTAGTACTGACTGTCACAGCAGGCCTACAGCATTAAAATAAAAGTGGGGAAAAAGAATTTGAACATACCACTCCTGAGAGAAGACACTGTGTGCCGCATTCTGTCCCTTGTGCTAAAATGAGAGGGGCAGAAAGAATAAAGATTACCCTTCTTTCATTTAGTAAGAATAATTTTAAAAAGCTTTCAATCTTCATTCATGTTAAGAGCTTTAAAAAATGGCATAAGGGGTTTTAGAAGGCTCTTCTGATGTCCATGGCTGGTACTAGCCCTAAGTCTTGGTGCTTCCCAAGAACCCACAGCCTGGATTCCAACTGAATCAGCTGCTCCTAATCCCCCTTAATTTGGTCACGTAAAACCAAGGGGAGCATATGGTTACTATGACCCAGACAACCTAACGGAACAGGCACTGATGGGCTGCCAGCCTAATGAAGTTGTAGCATCTCCAGGGCAGCGTTCTTTGGAAGTGCTGTCTGATAAGGCTAGTAGGGAGATGCTAACCTGCATCCTGCCTCCATTCATTGTTGATGTGACTTATCCACTATCCCCATCCCACACCGCCCCACCATGAGAGACCAGGGGTATTGGCCCAACTTGGCAACAGACTCTGCTGGCATGTATCCTTTGTGCAGGACCTGTCAGCACCCATTTCCTAATTGGAAGCGAGATGCTGCTGGACATGGTCTGTCGTCCTGACTCCGTCACTAGTTGCAGAAGAGTCCTTTGTTCCCACCGGCCACTTCCTCTGCCCGCTGACAGTCACTCCCTGCTGCGTCACGTTCAAAGTTGGTTCTCATCAGGAACTCTGGATTTACATTTCAGTTATGCAACCAACTCATAGCACCCTGCAGCATGTTTCTCTGAATTACTGAGTCACAGGCTTCCCATCTAGGGTGCACTTTTGCCTTGTGACCTGTGTTGCTTGTGAAAGGCTTTCAGCTTCCTGTGACCGTGTCCAGGATAAACGACAGGAAGAAGTAGGTATGGCTGGAATTAACTGGTCCTTCTGAAAACACACTAAAGTATTTACACACATCTGTTACAACAGCCATGTTATATATCCATCCATGCTCCAATCACTTATCCTGGTCAGAGAGCAGGTGCATAGGGCCGATGGCAGGGGCACGGCAGGGATGGGATGCCAATCTGTGGCAAGGCACACTCAATTGGAATTTCAGAGATGCTAATTAGCCTAACTGCATGTATGTGGAAAACAGAACTCCAGTGGTCAGGCTAAAGGCACCCTTAGACGGCATTTACATTACATTTTATTTCAACCAATCTATGGAACAATGGGAGGGTGAGGGCCTTTCTCAAGGGCCCAAGAGTGACATCACTCTGCCAAGCCAGGGATTTGGACCAGCGACCTTCTAATCACAAGGACAGTGGCCCAATCTGCTGGGCCATACGCTGGCCCTCAAAACTAACATGAAAGAGCAGAACTCAGGCAGAATTCCCTGTCCCCACAGGATGAAAGAATTCACTGTGAAACCACTTCATATAATAGCTTGTGACAGTGCATTCAGAGGAGACATTGGACAGTACAAATCCTGAAACATTTACAAGGTAACTCTGTCAAGATGAAATGCCAAATTGTTCTAAAATTGGAATGAATTGCAGTTTGGAAGACTTCATGGGAACCATAAATTGGCTGGATGTCTTCTCTTAAGGCCCTTTTTAATCGGTTTCAAATGTAGCCAAAGTATTCAGGAACTAATAGATCTAATATATACATGTACAAGCAGGTATAGAAAATGGATGGACAGATATACATATATATTTAACTGAAAAAAGTGTGAAAAACAAGAAAAACAATCTAAGAATCCAATTTACATTTATTTGTTTTATATTGATTTGATAAACTTTATTGATGCTTTAGGAAAATTATATATACACACCACACATGGTGGTGCAGGTTCAAGTCTCCAACAAGGTTCCATGTGTGTGGAGTTTGCATGTTCTCCCCATGTCGTCGTGGGGTTTCCTCCAGGTACTCTGGTTTCCTCCCACAGTCCAAAACATGCTGAGGTTAGATGGAGTTACTAAATTGCCCATAGGTCTGCAAGTGTGAGTGACTGGTGTGTGTGTGTGCCCTGTGATGGGTTGGCACCCCATCCTGGGTTGTTCCCTGCCCTGCGTCTGTAGCCTCTGGGATAGGTTCCAGAACCCCCACAACCCTGAATAGGACAAGTGGGTTCAGAAAATCAATGGATGGTTATATATATACACACACCATCATATACAATAATAGTTGTTAAAATTTTAAAGTGCTGCAGCTCCTTGGAATTGTAAATATCGTAAATATCCATCTACAGACACATCCGAGGGCATGCATGTCACACCGGGACAATCCATGAAGATAACAAGGTCATTATCTAAAGTAGCAAATATTAGCAATGTCTTCTCCTCATAGGGAGATTGATATTAGGGTACTTTCTAGCAATTACATATTTGTTGGCGTTTGTTCGGTGCTTGTCCCATGAGAGCAGGGAAAAGACACGGCCAAAAAAGGACCTGAAGTCTGGAGATGGTATTTCATAAGCAGGTTGTGCCCAGCAGTGGAAGGGGAGGTAGAACGGGCTCCTATAGGAGCCGTGGATATTTCCGGACACAGTCCAAGCTAATTATATAAAGAGGTGGCCCTGAATCAGCAGAAAACTGTGGATAACCTCCAGATTGTGTGGTTCCCAATTGCCACTGTTCAACAGATGGATTCATCGGATAATTAGGAGGCTGTATAGACAGAATTATACCTCCAATGGTCATTTAAAAGTATACTCATTAGCAATTATGTGTGTGTGTCTTTCACAAAGAGGGTTACTGTGACCGGTACAAAGCGTGACAGAAGATGCATTCCTGGTGTTTCAATGAGTTGGTTCCAGGTGCATACAGAAGTGTATACAAGGGTGAGGCCACAGGGGCACTGGCCCCAGGTGAAAGCTGATTGGCCCCTGGAGTGCCTCCTTCCCTGTCACTCACCAATGAAGCTGGCCCGGCTGTGTGAATTATGGCCTCACTTATGCCCCTCCACCTTAAAAAAATCTCTGAATTGCCCCTAGGTGCATAGGTTAGCCAAGAACACACTGCCTCACATAAGGAAACCCTTGTTGTCCTGGACCAAGTTAGAGAGAGTTTTGTAAGGCTCTTTATAAGTTGAGTCAAATTACCAGGACATTTTTTAGCTGTTTTTATAATTCATACAAGGACCGAAATTAAATGAATAAATAATTAATAGCGTGAAAAAAATCAAGAAAGATAAAATAGTTATTGTACTGTGACATCTGAAGCTGTACCCTATTATAGCTGTGTCTATCTCTGATACATTGCTTTAATGATACTCCATCTCTCAGAGGACTGTGATTTAGTAGAGGTCAGCTAGATGTTATAAACCCCTGGGCCTGCTTCGAGATGGAATCTGAAACAAACAGCAACAACATTCTCACCTGAAGGCCTCATATTTATGAGTTTGCAGGCATGTTTTCTCTTATCTCATATAGAATTATAAACGTCTGTGCGGATGAACTCACACTCACAATGCTGCCAAAGCAGACTTTTCTATCGGTACTGTATTATCTCTGTATTTCATATAAACCCCCACTGCAGACCACCTGATAGGAGCATAATTAAAAAGTGCATTTTTTTGTACTTTGGTTAGCAGATGCTGTTATCCAAAGTGACATACATTTTTTTCTGACAAAGTAGGGTCAGACAATCCCTGGGACAACTGGGGGATAAGGGCCTTGCTCAGGGGCCTAATGGTGAAATCTCTCTGCTGACTCTGGGATTTAAACTGGCAACCTCCTAATTACAGGCACGGTGTACTAAACCACGGAGCTACCCCCCCCCCCCCAAAAGAAATGTGTTACATTAACAAACAAAAATAAGAGTGTGTACTGTATATCAGTGTTTCCCAACCTGGTCCTCAGGGACCCCCAGACAGTCCTTGTTTTTGCTCCCTCCCAGCTCCCTGCCAAACAGTCTACATTTTTGCAGCTTCCCAGCTAACGTGGACTGTCTGGCGGTCTCCAAAGACCGGGTTTGGAAACACTACTTTATATGATTATATGACAGTCCATTTTTGCTTTTTGTCCTTGGTTGATGGTTCCGACTAAGGCTTTTGGGGATTGCAGTTAAGGTATGTCTGGGGACTGTATCACAAAGCTGCACTTTTGGGTTAGCAAGATAACTGGTCGGCTTTAAGGTAGTCAGGGCTAAATGTAAGTGAACAAAGATAACGTCCATTTAAACTGTGTTATCTTAAATCTGACAAGTTCTCTAGCTAACCAACAAATCTGGCTTTGTGACACGTGCCCCGGGTTTGACCAAGGCACAGGGGCCATTCGGAGTGTCACCTTTATGATAATACCTCCTGTGGACCACATGAGAGTTACAACATGCATGGATTACAAGAGTTGTACCTGAGGTGAAATTAGATCAATCTCGGCACATTATAAAATACATATAATGCAATCCAATAATAATCCATGATACTTCCATTCATATTATTTTCATTGTAAACAGGCTGCAAAGGGAAGTGAAATTAGCATTAACATGATGAGCTCACCGCATCATGATTTAATTTTAATTCTCGTAATTGCTTTTTCAGTAAATATCTTCAGGGTATTAACTCATGACTTCATTGAGTAGGGACTGTATTTTCTTGTCTTGTAAACTCTATATATAAAATATGAACCTTCAGTGATAAAAATACACTGGGGTGATATGCATGTCTTCGGTGTTTGCCAGATAAACTCTCATGTCAAGAGCTGCCCCAGCACCAGCCGGAACACAAGAGTGCTACTTAAATGGTGATATCAGTCTAATACTGTTTAAGTTATCTCAATTAAACTCTTTATGTCATCATATTTGTTCTACTGGTTAAATGTTTTTGGATCTACCAAAAAATTGTATAGTTCACATGTTTTTATCTCAGGCTACATTTCTCAGTTGTTCCCAGTAGTGAAACTGTTGCCTATATCATTGAATTTTAAAATCTCTCATAATGGAATTGATAGCTTAGAAGCAAACTAAACAATCGTTAACAGGAATAAACCTTTGATTTGGCAACATGCAAAATATGGACATCACAATGCATAATGTACTTTTTTTAAAAAAGAAAAAAATATTAAAAAATAAGTACTGCAGCATTTCACATATGTGCTGTTTGTGTAACGTTTTATTTCTTTAAGTAGTTTTGAATGTCCTTCTCCTGACCTTATACTGCTGACCCAAAGGAACGGAATTGCATTTTAAAATACTTATACACTCTCAGAGTGTAGTATAAAGCCAAATGTGTTTCAGAGCAAAGAAAATGCATAAATCAACGTTTTACACTGCAATAAAAGAAAATAATTTCTTGTGGTGTTTGGATTTCCACATCAGAACAAGCAGAGTTTACTAAGTTTATCTAGAAAACTTGCCCTATTAAAGAAAGAGGTAGCTGGATTCAAAATTGCGCTTATCCTCATGTGTACACGCCGAAAGTCAATATTATGCATCTTTTTTCCGCCTTTTCAGCGTGTATTACAGGCTGGATGATGTTTTCTGTTTTATTGTATTTCGATCGGCTTAATCATGTAGGTTAAAGGGAGAAGCGGCCTCCGAACTAACTTAGATAGCCAACGGTAAAATATGAGGTGTACCAATAAAAGCAACACCTTAATAACAAGGATAATGAAAAAATCAATACAAAAGCAAAAGAAACAGGGGTCGGAATGGACATTTTTCTTTTTGCTTGCGGTTAATTCCAGTAAACAAACGGTATTATGCAGAACTCAGCCCAGAAAGCTGACAAGCAACGTAGCCTATCTCTTTTTGCTTAAATCGTTCGTGTACCTAGGAAAAATTACATGACTAGATGTTTACAGGAACCTTTTTTTTTAAATAAAATAAATTACATTTTACATAAACGTTGCTGAACATTGGTCTTTCGTCTACTTTTAAAACTCGTGTAAATGATTTTTTTTATTATTTTAGAGAGTAGAGATAAAATAAAATCAAAACACAATACAATTTAGGTAGAATGTGTTCTCGAAGATGACAGGTCAGCTTTCCTAGTTTCTACCCGCACCTTTCAACCCAGTTGCCCACAAAGCATTAAGTTATGGAGTGAGAGGCAGGTGAATATTATTCCCAACACTCACTCTGTGGAGTTCAGCAAACACAAGAAACCCCACGGTGCGTCCCACCTCCCAGGGCAGGAGTCAATCTCTCATTTTCAGCACATTTCATACCAGCACCTCCAGACGGCTCATCACTATTTCACAGAGAAAGCCACCGCCATAAGAATGCAGGAAATTACCTTGTAAGCTTTCTTAATGTAGGAAGAGACCTTAATATTAAAATCCTTTCACTTGTCCTTAAACTGATGCCCAGAAGAACCGAGGCCTATCTGATATTATCCTGTACTGTTGGACTTAGGCTTCCTAATTGCCAGTACTGAGCAAGTTTAAGTCAAAGATACCGTGCTGATAATAACGGCTACTTATCAGGCAACCTTTTCAGAGTCAAGTATTATTCAGCCAGTTACTGTAAGTTTATTTTATCCATGTTATAATTAAAAGACGCATTATTTCATCTTAACTATGGCACAGTTTTAAAAATATTTTATTTGACAAAAACAGCACAGTAGTCTGAAGGCAACACAAACACAAAAAAAAACCAAAAAGAGCAACATTTTCTGAAAGCTTTGTCGCTGCATTAGGATATAGGCCTGCATGTTATATCCTAGGATTAAAATTAGCCGAAAAAGCCTGTAAATGCAGCTAGCTGCCACGGGGAATTAGCATTTTCTTTGAGCACCCTAACATTTTAATTAAGGCATTTTCGTCGCGCTGAGGTGACTGAGAAAGCCAGACGTTAGGATCACGAGACTGGCTCATGAATTTAGACGAAACCTGGCGCACATATCGTATGTTTGTGCAATATGTGTGCCGTTTTAAACCCATAAGGTTTTTGTTTTAATATTTAGTTAGTTCATTTTGTAGAATTGTACTTAGTACGGGTACAATCAAAATTTTAATCTAATTAGCCGAAATGTGTAGCATATTAAATATGTAAATACTAAATCAATCTTCTAAGCCTCATTGTTTAGAAGCCAAACCATAATTCTGAAGAAAGTCCTCATTTCAAAAGCACCAGAAATACCGACAAAGACGTATAGAAGACACTATGTACTCATTATGAAAAACGTCTTAAAATATTACATAGCATATACACAACAATGAAAGAAATCAGCAGTAGCCGTAATATAAGTAGTAGTAGTAATAATAATAATCATAATTATCTACGATGGATTTCTACATTGAAGGATCAAAGCGTCCTTAAAATTTATGCCTAGAATGGAAAGTGCTTTAAATAAGCATCTACCAATCACCAGTATTAGGATGAGAAATGGTCTTACATCTCTCAAAATAAACCGGGGTGATGATAACGAGATTTTTTTTAAAAACGATCTATTAAATAATACACTACGGTCATTTCTGACAAAGTGATGCTTTGCGTAGTCATGGCAACTCGATACAGCGGGATCGGCCTGCGCCCCTCTCTCTTTCCAGCTGGTCCACCCCATCCCCTCAAAACGCCGTATTTTGCGCATGTACAACCAAACGGAGCATTCATCGACTCCAAGATGGCGAAACCAGCGCTGGTCTCCTTTATGATCCTCCTGTGTACACACTGTAAGTCACGGCAGCGCTTCGATTTTTGTGCCTGTTCTGCCTTTATTACCTGACAGAGGCCGACTGTTGTGTGTTATGTTTTATTGCATTTCGAGCGGTTTAATCTTGTTGGTTTAAGGGATGAACGGCGACTGAACCAACTTAGCTAGCTAACGGTAAAATGTGGGATGCTCCGATAGTAATTGTAAAAGCAATACCGCTACGCCGAAAATAACAAGGAAACGAATAGATAAAAACAGTGATCGGACTGAGCAATATTTGATAGTTTTTTGCCTTTGCTTAATTCCAGCAAATAAACGTTATTATCAAGTATCTACACTTTGAACGATTTCAGCCCAGAAAGCCAGTAAGCAACGTATCTCCTCTCGCTTAAATCGTTCATGTAACTAGGATAAATATCACATGTACTTATTAATAAGGTGACACTGTGTTTTCATATAACGGGTGAATATCAGAGATGACTGGATATTTTCAGGAACCTTTTAAAAATATATATATATTACATTTTTGCATAATCAGTGCTGAAGATGGGTCTGTTCTTTTGTCTTTTTTAAAACGCGTGTAAAAGTTTTACTTTTGAAACTAATATTGTTTGCTTGACATGAAATTATTATATTAATTATCAACTGTCATTACGTGTCTTCGGTGCACTGCCTAAAGATCGCGAAAGATTTAAAGAACTGGGGAACAAGACAAGACGAGCTCTTGCTTTTAATGATAGAGATAACGGGATGTTTTTCCAGGGCTAGATTGAACTCAGCGGGAAAGAACCTGTGATTCATCACTTTAGTCGTGGGTTTAAAGACTTTGAAATACTTTGATAGGCAATCTGAGTTTGTTGTTATCATTTATCGGTATATTGTTTATGTGATTAAGTTATGGTGTCTCTCGCCGCCCCATCTCTGCTTGTTTAACGAACCAGCGATTTACTTACACCGATTAATGCACAACCGACGGCATCGCGGCTTTGCTTTTACCCGATGGACAAATAGTGACAATGCATCAACTATTGCCAATGATTCGCAGCTGCTTTCGTTTATTGATTAGGATGACTACATTTTCAGTAAGTCCAACAAATTAATAGTTAGCCCAAGTCGTTAAAGAAGTCATTTCGGAAGGTGAATAAAGTTTGACAAAATAAGTACATTATGAAGCTGTTGCTTATTATCCGAAACGGTTTCGTTTGGTCGCAGTTATTGCTTTGCCGAGCGAACTTTCCACCAAGGAGTCGTAAATAATGTAATAGGTCTAATAACGTTTATATTTTCGCTGCGCTTAATTAGAGGGAAGCGGAGTATTGCGCGTTTGTCCTTGGGCCCGAAGCCGCGGTTCGGATGAGGACCCGGGGGAACAAAGGGAAGCAGGGCGGCAGCCGGGGAGCGGGCGGCGGGGAGCGGACTGTCGGGGAGCGGGCTGTCGGGGAGCGGACTGTCGGGGAGCGGGCGGTGGGGGAGCAGGCTGTCGGGGAGCGGGCAGCCCCTTTGATCACTCAAGCGCACCGATCCGCCGCCTGAATCCTCTGCTCTCTGTGGCTTTGATTGGCGAAGGATGGATTTCTTTCTTCATATTTCATAGCATCCTCCTCCCTCCCCACTTTTAAGTCAAAAGTGATTGATTTGGTCTAATATAGCTGGCTGTTTTGACAGTGTTATCACAAACTTGTAATTGATTTGTCTAATTATTAGTCGTCCAGATGTACTCTTAATTAGGAATTAGTATTTTATTTTTTTATATTGTTTAGATTTTCAATAATAATAATAATTTTCAATAACAAGCAGTCTATAAGCTACCTGTTATTTGGCTTATATTTATGTATAATACTGTAACTATAGGCCTAACTGTTTAAGGACAATGCTTTGTAAATCAAGTTATTAGAATATATTGGACTACAGTCTTTGTTGCCGAGGAACATTTTAGATTAAATTTTTTGGTTATGGAGGTATTCTTGCTTAATACCTATAAATGTGATAGTCCTGTCTGCTTTTGCCTGTCACGGGACTGATTCGCCACGTACGACAACGTGTGAGCTTTGTATAAAACCGGAGAAATCAAGAGAAACGGCGATGTCATTGCTCGGTTTGATCCGTCACGTATTTGAATTGGTTTACTGAAAAAGCGGTCTTGGTGCTGTGATATTTTTAGCACAGCTGTTTCCTAGTTACTGTTATGTGAGGAGCAATATCTCTGCTTTTGGGTTTTTTTAATTTCCTTTTTTAAATTGTGAATGTTTGCTTCGCATATGAAATCTTTATATAGTTGAAAACAGTTCAGCAGCCATCATTGCGTAGTTCGATTGCAAATACTTGATAAAACACCTTTGGTATTTCTGTCTGTTTTCCATCACCAGTTGGACAAAGATGGAAAAACACTTGACAAATGCTCCTAGTTGGCAGCTTTCAAGTGCAGACACAAAACAACCAAACAGCTGTTTTTTTAAAGTACCCTTTTAAATAAACACATCCAGTAAGAACTGGAGAGGTGTTACTAAGATGGGGAAAAAATTCCTTCATCCTAGGCTAAAGTAGGCCTACCTGACACCAGGATACCACACGACACATGGCAATTTAACATGTAGATATCGCTGTTAAAATCCTCTACAGGGAAAAACTGCGGATGGATGTTTGAGAATAAGCAGAGCAGAGGCTCCATGCTGCTGTGGAGCCACATGATCTTGCTGACTGTGTACTACAGATGCCTTTTTGGTGTAGATTAAGTCACAGCTGAGTTCGACACCCTCTGACTTTGCCTATGCATAGCTTTTATTCTAGGTATTTTGAAGGTATGTAATAGGTTGAGTGTGTGAAGGCAAATTGATGGGCTGGAAAAAAATCTTCTTGAGTGCTTCTCATAACTAAATGCTACCGATGGGATGCGGTTTGTTAGGGAATCTGGGAAAGAGCTGCTATAGGTTTTGCAATGTCTGCTTAAGCAGCCAGGCATTCGTGCTGCAGATAACATAAGCGGGAATTTTGGTAAGCGCATTTAATTAATACTGTCATAAGCATTAAGATTTACTCATCGAATTATGCAATTTTGATAACAGGTTTAGTTGTCGTTTTCCTTTTTTATGACAAAACAATTGATCGGATGTTTTTTTAGGAAGTGGATTGCCTGTTGTTTATATATAGTTTTATAGCCTGTGTCCGTGAGGGACAGCTTGGGACTTCCTTATGTCTCCCCAGGAGCCTCTAGGGAAAGTTTTGATAGCTTCCCGGCCACCTTTCTGACCCCCAATACCCCCCCTCCACACACAAATTTATATTCTTATCTCGTATCTTTGTAGGGACCATCCATTAATTTCTATGGAAAAATCCCTAATCCCAACAATGACAACTCTTACTCAGCCCCAACCTTAACCATAAGTAACCAAACATAATACAACACTTTTGGCATTTCCAGTTTCCCCTACAGGGGATCAAAAAAGTGGCCCCCGTCAAATTAAAAGGTTTTTATCACATTGTGGGGACCTTGTGAACAAATGCCTAGGACCAATGCTGAAAGGAATTCAGGACCATTGTGGCATCCAAATGGCATTTTAATAAATGCAAAAAAAAATACATAGGCCTTACTTTGATGTCGAAAGTCATCTTTGATGTTCAGTTTTGTTTTTTATTTGTCATGCCAAAAGCAAGTGTTAATTGAAAGTGTTTGTGCAGCTGCTCTTTTCAGAGTGGATTCGGTGTAAAAATGCCACTGGTTTATGTAACCGGCCAGTCAGGTTTCTGGGCAGGGGGACGGCGTGGAGAGCAGCCACGCTAAGATCTCGCAAATGAAGATGTCGCTGGCCTCTGACCTCTTTGCCGGCGTCCCTCTCGATCCCTCTGCCAGCCCTCGTCTACGACGAAAGTTGCTGACACACTGAGTTCCAGAGCACATGCTTGGTGACTCGCATAGTCCACAGTCTAGAAACAGCTGAGCTGATTTGGGTGGAAGTCACTGGAGCCCCATCCCATGTCCAGGAGTGATCAGAATATCCATGGAATGCCTTATAGCTGGCCACTAACAAGCCGGAATCTAACCGTCGTTTAACCAGCTGCTGGGTTGAACGCAAGTGTGACGTAACTCCAGTGACGAGTGGAACTAAAGCATTTGAGGGATAAG
>JAAGVU020000038.1:20530685-20552822 GCA_011763525.2 Mormyrus iriodes
AATAGTGAACAAAGACACTAATGCAATATACATGCAATATATACAACATACAAGCAATATACAGTAACATACAAGCAGCACAACAAGATGCTGAGGTTAAAGCAGCAGAGATTAATAAAGAGCAGTGATGATTGGGATGATGCTGTTGACAGTGTGTATTTAACTGATCCTGAGCCTTGAAGTCCAGGTCCTAATGGACCTGTAGCATTTTCTGGAGGGGAGGAGAGAGAAAAGTAGCTTTGCTTGGATGGCTGTGGTCTTTTGGTCTTTTTTAGGCAGCTACATCAGCCCACGGGTGCCGTTTCCCTGCTGTCCTGGGTTTTTTCATTCGTCTCGTTACATCTGGGCACCTTGGCTGTGAGGCTCACATCAAAAGAGGCGACCCGTAGTCTATCGAGCAGAGTCTAGACCGGCAGAAGGATGCTTATTTGATGGGGCATGCTGCAGAGGCAGATCCCAGTGGAAAGAACGGTTTATTACTTAGGTTATCACAGACCAAGTCGATCGATACTTTGCGTAGATCACCGTGACAGCAGATGCAAGTAAGGAAACGTGGAAGGGGCTGAGTTGTGCTGTATTTCGCCCTGAAGAAGCATGGGGGACCCTTCATTTCATTTGACGAGGGGAGAGCATTACATCTGTTTTGTCGTGGCCCTAACGGTGAAAAACGAGCCGATCGCTCATAGAGTGGTGGGTTGCGGCTCCTAGCCAGCCACGAGGCAGCCAGTGATGCAACAGGGTGACTTCTACCTGAAAGTGTGAGCAATTAGCATGTGGTGTGGTCCGAGACTGGTGCTGACAGCTGCTATGAATAACCCGGCAGGGGGGTTCTCAAACGCTATCCCACTCACTGACAGATTTGCGCCCCACCCATGCCTACAAATTATTCACAGCCATCATCCATCAGTTGGCGTGCTTGTGCGTTTGCATCATGTCATCATTTTGGGGGAGTACAGCTGTGTTTCATACACTAATTCTGATGTGTGTCTAAGTTTTACCTCAAATTGCTATATCTTAGTGGTCCATTTTCCACTAACAGAGAGCTGGTTCTGTTCCGGTGTGCAGACTAATTTTTGGTTCTGCACGTTTCCACCAAAATAAAAACAGGTTCTGAATCAGAAAACGGATTTGCATTGAGAACCAAGAAATTGTTAGTCCCTGAACGGGATCCATGATGAAATCATGAGTGGGCGTATACTATTCGATCAAACAGCGCAAAACAAACATGGAGGCAAATGCTTATGAATGCTTGCAAGTAAACAATGCAGTCTGCTGTTGCTGGTACTGGTGTTCTTTAAACTCCACCTACTCAGCTACACCCACCATTGATGATGCAATGCCCCCAAGGGCGGAGACAAAAATTGGTGGAGACGCAGGCCGGCTCCTGGTTGGCACCTGGTTCCAAACCGAACTGTTTCGTGAAGTGGAACAGAACTGATTTTTTGTCAGTGGAAAAGCTCTAAGTGTTAATCAACCCAGTTGTCGGTGACCACATTATTGCTCCATACCAGTTCACAACACACCTGTACCAGGTGTTTGGTGTTCTTGATCATTTTGTTTGGTCAGCTAGGAGGGAGCAAAAATGTGGACTGTCTTATGGTCTCTGAGGACTGGGAGGAGACAAACGGCTGTATCTGAAAGACAAGTGACAAGGATGACTGACACGACGGGGCTTGGAGTGTTTGCCGTTCATGCTGTTGCCCAATGAATTCATCGTTCACTGGGTTGAGAAGGGCAAATGATTCATTTTGTTCTTGAAAGAATGACATCTGATGCGGTGTGGTCCTTCTGAATGGCTTTATGTAGGGACTAAGTAGAAAGTGTTTCTGCTACCTCCAGCAGGGCAGCAGAAGACAGTATTTGCACCAATACATGCAGACTGCCTGCAGAGTGAGAATGGGCACTCTGCTGGCTCCTTGTGGTAGGATAAGTAGATTATTCAATATCACCTTGCCTCCTCATTTCCGTTCCAGGATATGTTGAGATATCAGCCTTTCCAGAGTCCTATATTCAGCATATTCATCAATCCATCCTCGTACTTATTACCCTGGTCATGGTCACAGGGGGCCTGGAGCCTATCCCAGGTAGCATAGGCTGTGGTACACCCTGGGTAGGATTTCAGTCTCAGGCTCACACATACAGTCATACTTTAGCGACACCGGTAAGGCTAACAGCATATTTTTGGGCTCTGGGAGGATAACGGTGCCCAAAGGAAACTCACATGACACAGCGAGAACATGCAAACACGACACCCAGAGGAGAGGCAGGATCCAAACCCCCTTCCTTGGAAGCATGAAGCAACAGTGCTACCCACTGAGTCACTGGGCCACCATGGTATAACTTCTAGTAAATGTGAATGTAAAAATCTGAATATATATGTAATAGCTGCTCAGCTCTGCCACAACCTTCTCCACACTGTTGAAGTATATATTTTTATTTGCACTGGAGGAAGAACAATTCTACATTTTTGACGTTGGCATTGCAGAATGAAGAGAATAACAGGGTGGTTGTTAAAAAATTAGTCGGAAATTTGTAGTTGTCTGTAATTTCTTTTGGCATTTAGATCATTAATTGTTTGCAGTTGTTCATTCTTAACATGCTGTGACTCAGCTGTGCTGCAGAACAGTGCTGTGTCTCTTATGGTAACCTTCACGTCTCATTTTAAGATTTCTTTCCAGGGGGACATTAAGTCTTCGGTTTTAGGGCAAGTCACTCACTGTTTATTTTCTTAAATATTATCAGACCCTTTAATGTCAAGAAATAATTTCTTTCTTTTGAACCAGTGGTGTATACAGGGGCCCCAGCTGAAAGCTGATTGGCCTCTGTTGAGCCTCCTCCCCTGTTTCTCACTGATTCAAAATATATCATTGGTTAATGATTAGGTTGGCCTCTCTATATGAATGAAGGCCCCTCTTATGCCCCTCCACCCTAAAAAATCCTTGAATCGCCCCTGCTTGAGTCAAGCCAAAATTGAGCTGCTTTAGGAAGCAAAGCGGGTGGATAAGGACATACAAATTGCCAGGGAGGGAGGACCATGTCCGGGGGAGCTCTGAATTGGTGTGAATTTGGAATACTTCCGTAAGAAGGACACTGTTGATGCCAACCATTGTCTTGTTGATTTAGCATTCATTTACTCCCACTGGCTGAATCTGTGTTATAAAACAAAGGCTTTCACTAGCGCTTGTGGTGGTTTGGGCCGCTTATAGCTAGGTGTCATGGTGCAGAAGGGAGGATGCTCTTTTCATAGTGGGGAAAAACATAATGATCAGGTCAGTACATCTTTTTACCGGATGAACCAAACCAATGTCTTCTTGGGGCTGCAACAGGATAATTCTGCAAATTATGGTTTTGGTTGTGGGCAGGCGAAAGTATGCAGGACTCGGCCAGTGAGGCTGATGTGAAGTGACATGTTTCCAGGCACTGTGAAACACAGCCCATCCTCCTTCTCATTGGTCATTTCAAACCCCATAAATCAGGGAGAGCTCACCCCCACAGATGGGATTGACGTTGCCGGACAGGAGATTTTATGTCATCAGCACACCCATTTCAAGGGCAACAATATTACGGTGCCTTTGGAGAAGATGTGTGAGGAATTCGGGCATGCTGACTACTTCATGCCAGGCAGATTTTTTGTGTGTTTATAAAGAAGTGTAGATAACATTATACTTACAGGGACACAAATACTTAGTAGTAACTCAGTTACTACTGAAGAACAAATATAGTTGCTACGTAAGATGAAATGTCATGATTCATTAATGATGAACAAACATGAGGTCAGTATTTCACTTGTGTTATTCATTACTGGTTCCTTCAATAGTTCCTTAGTAGTTCCTTTAGTAGTTCACTCAGATTTACAGAATTAACAGACATATATATATGTAGAAATATAGTAACTGCTTGGGATGAATAATGAATCATGATTCATTAATGATGAACAAACATGACAGTTTGTAACTAACACTTAGTTTGTGGTTAATTAATGCATAAGTAATAGTATAATAGTATATGATTTGTGTACCCTCAAGTAAAGTATGACTGAAGTGCATGTGTCAGAGAGTAGTTAGATTCTGTTCTGCTCATGCACCCCTGAGTAGAGCTTGCTACTTTTTATAATGTGTTTATAAAAATGTTGAGTGAGGTGAGGACGAGGTGATATCACACTGTACCATCATTGACCTTTTTCCAGGTTTTACAGTCAGTAAAATATCATCAAAAATGTCTCAGATCGTCACTATGAGAGATGAAAATAAGTACATTCACAGCCTGTTTCCCAACAGAAGGAGGACTAAAGAAGACAATGCCTGCATTCCTTTAAGGCCTTCAGTTTACAATCGCTGCACGGAACGGTGGAGGTTAGCGGAAAACCCCCTGACCGCAGTCTTAGGATATACACAGTAATAGTGTTTCCAGCTCCTGAGAAAAGGCTCTAAACCTGCTAGTCTTAAGTACTTTAATGACAAAAAGGCCAGAGGAACGGTGCGTAAAAATAGTACAAGTTTCCCTGTGTGAGAGAGCTGACTGTTCAAGCCAGCTGCTCGGTCTGAGAGAGAGCCAGACCTGGAAGCAGAACTTTCTCCCCGTCCACAGCTGTGACAACACAGTTGGAGAGGGCGTGTGAATGCAGCGTGTGTGAACCCCCTCTTTGAATGCCAGTATCCTCACTTCTGCTGAAGTCTCACCAACCTTTATTAACCTAGAGGCTGATACCATACATCACCAGGAGCTGGTGAAACCTGCAGCTAGCTGGTCACTTACAATCTCTGCTTTGCATACATTTTTACCATGGCATGGCATGGATTAGAGGAACAGGGCCATGAACGGCACAAATAGTTTATTCAAATAACCTTGGCGTACATCATCCATTGTGAGGGGACATCTGATTAATCTTCATTTATAGTAAGCTTTTATCTAAGTGGCTATTCTGTCGAAAACTGAACATGAGAATTAGCAAGATCGTGCCTAAAATGATTAAATATTGATGTACAACGGTTCTTGATTTGTTGTTATTTAAGGTTTCATGGTCAGCCAGCCTGATGTAACCACTCCGCGTGTCTTTTGTTTACAAAGGATGCTCTCGACATTCCTGGATTCAATGTCAGAAAAATTTCCATCTGATATTGGATTTAAGTGGCTCTTTCGCAGCTTAGGTGACATTCCAGTCGCCCAGTCTGTGTCACCCGGTTGTGTTCAGGCTGACCAATGGGGAAGCTGACATCTCAGAGAGTGAACACAGCGATAAGAGTTCTGCTGCTGAAAGTATACATGTGTTTGTACAAACCTTCTAGGCGAAGCACATGTAGAAGGCTTTCATCTGGACCTCTTGTGGTGCATCAGTGTGTGTTCTGCCATCAGCTGGGACTTGGATGTTTCCCCTTCATCATGAATTCTTCAGAGTAGCATCCCTGCTGAACCATTTAATCCAGCTGCCGCCCGCTTGTTACCCAAGCGATGTTTTTTGGACGACGTCCCTCCTGGGCCCGGTGTCAGACTTGAGTACACGGCTTGTGATTCAGTCACGAAACAGAGCCAAGATGCGGAAGTTTCAGCTGAGGACCTCCAGTCCAGTCCAGGGACTCAGTGGGTGTGACAAATTCCTTTGCAAGTCCCAGCTTCCTGAGCAAGGGCAGAGCTTTCTTCTGAGAGGAATTCAATCAATGTGGCAGTTTAAAAATAACACGGAACATCATTCACTCGGCGCATTGCCCAATGAAGTGGATGGGCTAAATGGATAACAACAAGCTCTAACTTATTCAGTTTATGTTCCTATTCAAGTTCTGTTCAGTAAAATTCTTTTTCTGTTTCACGTGAACTTTCTTGGTGGTTTTATCGGATGCTGCTGAAGGAGACAGTTTTTTTTCTTTCTTTTCAAAACCCAGTCGGTTACCTGATATCGTAAACAACCTCTCAGAGATTTATTGGTCTTTCGTCCTCTGTAGTGTTGCGCTTCTTTGTACCCTGCCGTGAAAACAACATGCATAGCCTGAAGCAATCTTACGGGGTTCCTACCTTTGCTTCATTGAGTATGAGAATTTTAAGTCTGCATTCATAACATTGTGCCTCTCCTATATAGACAACTCCATCAAGCATTCATGAGTTTTTGGTTTCAGAGAAAATCCGCAAGTGGGCTATCGTAAGCCACCGCAGCGTTAGGCTGGCCACAGTAGGCGTAGGAAGCCAAAATCGAAGATCTGGATCTCATGCAAGGGGAGAAGGCTGGAACCGATGGTTCTATAATGCTGGGGATTTCATCACAACATTGCACTGAGATTATACGGGCAAGGCAGGCCATGTTCCTGACAGTGGAAAGTCAAAGATTAAAGTCGTTGGACTTCATCCAGCTCTGATGTTTAAAAGGAGCAGAGGGTTTTATAGGGCACAGAGAACGTGTATTGTTTTAAGGCACGATTATCCCCTGGAATGTCCAGCCCGCACATTATCCCTGTGATAAGGGCAGGCATCCTTTCTTCCCGAATAATGACTGCCAGCATTCATCCAGGTGTGAAAGCTTGGGCCAGGGACTTCTTGGGAGGGCTTCTATGCATTGTGTGAGCCCTCCCTCCCTCACAAGCCCAGACCAGACATCCTTTCCCGAAACTGAGCTCAGGATGACAGGGACATCTGGCCGCAGGATGTGGCAGTGGAAGGAAGAAGGAGACAGGAGGCACCTGCCACCCGCCAGGCATTCATCATCACTTCCCGCCAGTTGGGTAACTGCAGCAGCACTCGCAGTGCCAGCAGGCTGTCTCAGAGCAGCAGCTGCGTACCGTGCGCCCAAGGAGGATGTCATCATTTGGACGCCGCATCGGTAACCTTAAGCCCCTCCTACATGTGACCTCACCTTACAGAACCTGGCTTTAAGCCCCCTTGCACTGCTAGGTGAAGGTCAAATGTCTATTGGATTCTTAAACACACATTACAAGTACAACTTTGGTTTGTCCCAGTGGAAGATGTGCAGATTGGTGTGGGTTTGGAGATATCAGCTTGGATTGTACGCCAGCGGCAGCCATGCATACTCACGCTAAGCACAGGGATTGTAATCTGTGGTGATATTCATTTTGACTGAGGTTTTTTTTTTGTATGTCCCCCTGAGCAATGCGGTATCCCACACGATCTTCACAACCTTTTAGCTGAATGCCAGGCTAACTTAAGCCCCGTTGCTATGCTAACACCGAGTCGACAGCCTGGCCTGTGAAGCACTGGAAGACATGTTTGTGTCGGACTTAGTAACAGGTTTGGGGGAATGCAGTAGCAGTTATGGACGTGGAGTGTCAATGCTATAAATGGGCCGATAACACTAATCAAACTCGAATATGCTACTGTAAACATTGACTGTACTTCATATTAATTATAATGTATTTATGAGGGCCAGGGTATGTTTTTCAATGATCCACATGTGTCATAGCTTATCGTGAGAAGGCAGTGTAAAACGCTAATATGTGAAACCCGAAGCCGCTGCCCCCTATCTGCATACCAAGCACTGACACATTTTCTGAACGGACTGTTTTCACACGCAGATATAAAAAACATGTTAAGATGCAATTAGATTTCTCATTATTGTGTTTCGTCCAAAGCAGGTGTCGTTATGACTCATATCTCACAGTTATTATCAGATGAATGGCGATTGGGTAACACGATAAGTGACATAGCTAATTTAATTAGGGCTCACAGTATCTCCCAGTATTCCGTTACCATCTAACGTCTGGTTGCTTAGTTACAAATAAATCAGATGGGTGAAATCAGATTAATGTTAGTAATGAAAGATTATTCCTGGGTGATATTTGAGCTAAGTGACATAGCTCTTCACGTTTTTTATATTGAATATAAAGAGCCCTTTCTGTTAATTAATTCACCTGTCAAGTAAAAACAAAGGATTTATAATGTCTAATTATCATTTTTTCCTTACCATTCCTTTTTGTTGCAAGTGATAAACACATTACATATTGAAAATAAGTACAATAAACTCCGAATGATATTATTAATCGTGGCAGCTGAAAATGGTTATGGACAGTATAAATTTCCTGAATTCAAACACCTGTTGTGCTATCAAAAATGTTATCAGAAATAAAATTGAAAGGATGGGAAAATGGAAAATTTGTATTAGTTTTACAATTATCTTGGCTCTTCTGGTTAAGCAGCTTTGTTTTTACGTGTGGCTTTAGAGTGACCGCAACAATCTCAGATTCCCATTGGTGGATAACACTGGACACAGCACAGATTTTTTGGGTGCAGTTTAGGACACGCTTGCCTGACCACTTCCTGAACAGAGTGGACTATAAGGTGATTAGGCAGGAATGATTTTGGTAGTGTTCTGATAGTTTACATTAAGAGATTAATGGGTAGTATGACTGATTTAGTATTTCTCATGTTACTTTCTAAGACAGAAGAATTTGACCATGTGTGGTGAGTTAACACCTAGAATTTATATGGCTAAGAACAGCAGAGCCACTCTAGCCTTTTTATATAAAGCAAATCCAAATATAAACTGATTGGCTACAGTTGCAGGAATGCGTCTTGATGAGGACATCACAAAGACATTAATTTCTGCTAATTCTGCCTCAGCAATGTTGCTAATTCAGTGAAGCGGGGCCTCTTCTGGACAACATTTGTCTGTGTCTCTCGTGATGCAGGCGTTGAGCTGAAAAGGTCCAAAAACAGTTGGTTGCATAGGCCTGTACAAACCATATATGTCCCTTCAAGAATGTTGATGCAGATGCACTGGCAGCAGAACTCAAAAGACAGACTTGGAATGTTCTGGAAGAAATCTCCATCTGGGGCCATTTGCTCGTCATTAACGTTGTTACTGCTCTGGCCTCAGACCACGAGGAGTGTTGGTGAGCAGCACTCAGCTAAGGGTCTAGTCCAGCGCTGCTCATTCCTGCTCCTGGAGATCTACCACCCTGCAGAGCTTAGGTCCAGCCCTAATTTAAACACCTGATAGATGATCAGGTCCTTCAGTAGCATCTCAGTATCAGAGCCAGCTACACTGAAGCTAAGCTCTCCAGGTTGGTAGGCCTCTAGGAGCAGGAATGAGCAGCCCGCCCCAGCCGGCAAAACCACAGTGTTGGCGGCAGGCAAACAACCAGACTGCTGCCAGACGTACTCCGCACGTTTTGTTTTCAGAACTGGGCTAAAAACAGACACAAGCAGATCGTGTCAGCAAGACAGAAAGGGCGTGTTTAGACAGAGGGCACTTTGGGGTCACTGTGATATGGGGGGAGGTTGTGAAATTAATGTGGAGTTTTTATGCTCGTTCCTGTGGTAATCTAGATACTGCATATATCTCTCTTGTCGTGAGATTAATTCATCTGGATAGAATAATTGCCGCTGGATTTCATTTAATTACTGGACACTGATCATATATGCTTTAGCCACTGTACTGCAGTTGTACATTGTAAGTTGTATCCTTTCCTTTTCAGGCCACATCACTGTCATGGCAGTGAACCTCAGAAGTGAGAATACTTCACCATGGACAGAGGAATTCGGCAGTAAGGGAAAACCAGTTCTGTTTTGTTTTTTGCTGCTAAAGGGGTACTGGGAGGGTAAAAGGACTGCAGTGACCCAATAAAAGTTTCTTGTTGAGATGGGGTCCATTTTATACGAACGAGTGTCTCCCCCCACGTGCTGATAAAAAACTGAGTCTGCATTTTCCCTCTTTCAGCCATCGAATTGTCATGTAAGATAGAGTCCATCATCACAGAAAAACCACGCATCGAGTGGAAGAAGATAAAAAATGGTGAACCCAGTTATGTTTATTTTGCGGGTAAAGTATCAGGTAAGCTAAGCACAATTCCCGGCTATCGTTATTTTTTTCAGAGGTAGCTAATTTCTAATCATTTGAGCTTCCCCTTCTTTGAAAGTCCTTACTTAAGGTGCCTTAATTAGACACATAAAATATATGAAAAATATCAAATTAGAAGAAAAGTATATAATATGAAAAAAATAGTTCCTTGTTTAAGCTGACAGCCTTTTGGTTTTAAAGGCAAACTCTAAAAACATAATAAAACCTGCTTAAACCTGCTTCTGCTTCCTACAGGGGACTTAACAGGAAGAGCAAAGCTTCTAGAACCCGCATCCTTATTGATAACCAATGCAACCAGAACAGACACCGCACAGTACCGGTGTGAGGTCACTGCCCATAAGGATGATAAGATTTTTGATGAGATTTTGATCAACCTTACTGTAAGAGGTACACTTGTCCTGTTTTCAAAATCTTTTTATTTTTTTTATTTGTTTGTTTTGTAGCCTTCGACATAACGACATCAATGCACCCCAGTTGGGCATTAAAATGGATTTCTATGGATGCGCCATATAGTGGCAAAGGTTGGAACTGCAGCTCAGCTGCTCAGAATAATTTAGATGGGCAACCAATTATGGATATATTCTCAGAAGAGATTCTTGCAGTTTTGTTGTTGCCAGTGACACTCCCCGCAAACTTCTATACAAAACGTATACTGGAATCCTGTGAGACGCCGGCCCAGCCTTTACCTGTAAACACGTGGGAGTCCCAGCGATTTTGCGCGGGGTGTGTTTCTCAGTTATTTCCATCGAAATCCATTTGTATTAATGTCCCCCACCTGTGACGCTGTAAGCTGACACCGTGTTGCGCGGCCCGCCATTTCTTGGCCAGAGCGCGCACTGCGTTCTAACAGGCCGCCACCCAAGGCGTGTTCTGGGCTATATAGGGAAAATCTCTGAAACCGCATCCGAGTTTAACTGGGGCTAAACATGGATGGTGTAGTATGCTGGGTTGGCAAAGTTGCAATCTGTGCTTGGATGCCCTTCCTCGCAGATTCATCGATCTTTATTTGTCCTTCATGAACTATGGGGTCGCCAGTCATCCGCAGGCTCGATTTCTGACCTTCTGCGGCATCTTCTGCAGTGAAGCCGGTGACTCCCAGATGCAACGTGCCCACGTCGGTGCCTGTGGGGAAGACGGCTGAGCTCCGGTGCGAGGAGAGCGAAGGATACCCCAAACCGCAGTACCAGTGGTTCCGGAACAATGACGAACTTCCTCTAGATCCCAAAACCAGTCCCAGATTCTACAACTCCAGCTACAGCCTGGATAGCAGCACAGGAACGCTGGTCAGTGGGCGGGTTTGTTGGGATGTGGAGGGGGCAAAGGCGGGCCTTTGGGTGGAGCAAGGGTAACGGGAGGGCGTTTGAGATATTTTAGGGAGACAGTTGATGTACAGGAGGTCTAAACCATGTAGGCAATCTGCTGTTATCGTGTTCGCATTCCAGGCCTCGCTGGTCTGTCACGTGCACTTCCATATTGGCGGCAAACCTGGTGCCCCCACTTGTAAAGGTTGCAGTTATGATACCTCCAGTCTGTTCCAAAGAGGGTACAGCAGGCTGCCCAAGGAGAATTTCAAACTCTTCCTGAGTGCCTTATTTCTGTATCTAGAGCTCCGGAACCTGCAACCCCTCCAGCTTGGGAGGAGTTTTCTAGCGGTTCCTAAACTGGACCCGAAAGTAGCCCATCATGTGTATCCGGTACTCCACTGCATGCTCCATGGAGCCGTGAGGCAGAGCTCTGCTAATGGGTCTTCCTAATTTGTTTGGTCCACAGAGGTTCAGTGTCGTCAGGAAGGAGGACGCGGGAGAGTACTACTGCAGAGCAAAGAACGAGGCAGGAAACTCACAGTGCAGCCCTCAGAAGATGGAAGTCTGTAAGTGGGTCATCTGTCATGGCAGGACCCTCCAAAACTAATAGCCAAGCTCGAGAGCTAAATGTTGACACAAATCATGAACACATGGATGCGCCACAATACTGTTCAAAAAACACCCGAACAATAACTTTGATGCTACATCCAGGAAATACCTTTTCTCACACTTTAGACATAATTGAAGACCACCTAGGTGTTTGACTGTTTCTGTTATAGGGCGTCTCCCGGACTGTTTGCTTGCTTGTTGACGTTTTATTTTCTCGCTCTCTTCCAGATGATATCAATATCATGGGTATTGTATTGGGGGTGCTGGTGGTGGTCATTGTGCTCTTAAGTATAACAGTTGGAATTTGCTGTGCATGCAAAAGGGGCTACTTCGGAATCCAGACACAAACAGGAAACAAGTGAGTGAGGAAATGATAATATAAAAAAAATAAAGACTGTGCTTGTATGTAAAACTAAACACTTTTTACACCTCTATATTTATTTGGCTTTGTAATAATGCCATAACAAATTTCAGCACCTTTTTAGTTTTTACTTTCATTTAATTTGTATTAAAAAATAATTTTTAAGAGTGCCACTTTAAGTGCCCGAGTTCAAATTACTTTTTGGAGGAAATGCAAAATTAGGCCTACAATAATAGTAGTAAGGTTTTTTTTAGATGGGTGAAAATTGGCACTAGACTTAGAGCCAGGGGTCTTTCCAAAATGACCTCAGACTTGAAGATATAGTGAATCTCACTTTAGTGCCTTTGAATGATTTCCAGTTACCCAGGTGAAGCAGTTTTGTCGTTCATAGCCATATTTTTGGGGTATGATGCATGTACCAGGGTACAGTGACATTTATGTGTTTTTATCTGTCCTGTCTCACAGCTACAAGGCCCCATCCAAAGGAGATGGAGTGGACTATGTTAGGACAGAAGATGAGGTGAGAGAAGAGGATTTGGATGAACATCCCTTGTGGGGTGAAGTGCAGATAGAATGCAGGCACCAGGGTTTTAAGCTGGCTTTTAACTAAAGGTCAATTTATCAAGCCACATCAACTTTAGAGAAAAGGTCAATGCATCAAACTCCATCCACAAATGACTTGACATTCTGCGGTTTCTGTCCAAAATTTTTTAAAATGCAAGGAGGGGAGGTGGGTAGTGGAATTGGTGGTTGTGGTGGCTTGAAAAATTGCAGTGTTGATCTAATCTCTTCCTGATTATTTTTCTCCAGGGTGATTTCCGGCACAAATCTTCATTTGTCATCTGAGGAGGGGGGTGAATGTGGCCGATGTGAGATTAAGCATAAGGGGCAACACGCCCTCTTGTCGAACCTCTGGGGTCCTGTGGGAACGTGCGAGCGGCTAACGTATGCGCCTTCCTCTTACGTTTAGCTTACTTGCCCAAACTGATGAAATAAAAAAATGTATCATAAATAATTGGGAAAGGAATAAGAGCCGAGATGTCAAATTATGTCCTTTGCCTTCTGTATAAATACTCCTCGTCCTGTAAAAACCCCACTCTGTCACCAAAACAATCATTTCATATTATAGCCACACTTTATTTTATGGCAGTGGCATATGGGAAATTTGAGAGCCTCTAGCCAAAATTGAATAAAAACAGCCAACAAGCCTCCTACATAGTGGATTAGAGGAGATCCAGGCTAAAATGCCACATTTATACTGTAAACACTGCTACTTCAACCCTGTTGTTATTTGTATAACATAACCATTTTTTTGTACCAGCAAAATTTGTCAAACTATTTTTGATGGAATATATTTTGAAATGTCTATAGATAAAAGGTTTACTTTTTTAAATGTTTGTAAAATACTAACACTTAAAACCAATTTTTTTTAATTATTATTTGGTTGTGAGAAGGTGTAGTCAACATTTCAGTGACAATTCAGTATTCAGTCATTTTCATTTATATGTAATGAAACTTTTTATTAGTAAATTGTCATATCAGGTTCTTGTTTTTTTTTTGATTGATGGTCTTACAGTTTGTTTTCTGCTGGGATTTAAATATGTTGATATTTTTTAAGAAATTACATGTTTTGTAGATAGTCCAAAAACAACACTGAAGCACTGCTTTAGAACGTTGGTGAGCTCTAAGGTATCAGTGCAGAGAATCCTTGATTTAAGTGACCTTCTGTGTTTGCTGTTCATCTTGTAAATATTGGATTTTTTTGGAGGTACTTTCAGTATTAAGTGAAATATAACACAGGGTTTGTTTGTCAGCTAACAAGTGTTGTATTGGTTGTAAATAAATTAGCTGTGCAAATCAGCAGTACCCCCCCCCCCAAAGATGTACCGTGGCAACAGAGGAAAAGCAAAGTGTCACATCCCTAGGTGAGGCTATATGATGCTCTTTACGTGGTTCTAAGGGAGCCAATGAACGACGACTCATGGTAGAGAGAGGATCTGCCTTAGCTGGTGCATACTGGCATGAGCAGGGACCGTTTCATGAAATTTTTGCTGTTAATGAACTATTCCATTCTCAAAATCAAACCGCCACACTACTTCGAGGATATTTTCAACTCAGCTGTTGGAGTACACCCTAAGCCCTTAGCGTAGTTTGACACCTTCAGGAAGAGTAGCGGGGCAAGTCTTCATGCCACTGTTAATTTTTACAGTATACCTACAGTTGTGCGGGCAAGCGCCACTGTATTTCCATGACGGCACTGAGAAAGTTAACTGTCTGTTAGCTACACTGCTGCTCTCAAGTGCCTTCTTCTTGTTCCAGCTGCACTGGGTTCGAACACAATTCAGCTCAGGAGACCTACAGGCAAAAATGGAGACCTGCTTGTATCTGGTGGTGCTGATTACTAATACGACCCATGAATCTTTACACTCCTGTAGTGCGTTAATTGTATAGGTATCCACCCCCCACCCCCTTTCTTTTTTTACAATAAACTTTTACTGCATCAGATGCTATGGGGATTTTTCCCATCCCACACCAAAAAATTAAACAAATAATCAGAAATTCACTGAATCACAGAATCATATGTGGTATAAGCTGAACCCCTTACTAAGCAAACTGGACTAAGTCCTGGTCTATCCAAGGCCATTAAAGCATTTCATTTTAATAAGGATTTGTAGTTTTACTTTCTAGCTTTTGACTCACAACAGTCCTCCCTTAATGTCACTGTAACATTTTAGTTTTTGCAGAATTAAAAGGTTAATCTTTTACTTTCAAAAAGTAGATTTTATTATGTAATAGTGCCTGAACAAAGTGAATTGTTATTAATATGTAGCACTAGTATACCAATGCACAAACACACATGCATATTCACTTAATCACTCAACATACACAATCGTTATATACATTGTGAAGTGATACTTTAAATTGTGTCATGTTGGCACACACATAATCAATGTGACAATGAAATGAGGGAGCAACTGTTTGGGATTAAGGGATAACTGCAGTAAGGCAGTAAAAAGGGAATGCCTGACATTTAACTTATAGAAGCTGAAGAGTTTGTAATGTACAAAAAAGAAACCAGTAAACCTGGTCAGCTAGGTGCCCAAACCCTTTACAGTGGTAATGTTATCCCATGCCAGACCCCCATTAATTTCAGCGGCGATACTCAGCTTCACTGGTATGGACGTTAAAATCGCAGATCTTTCTGAAAGGATGCTGGTTTCCTGCTACTGGTCTTCATGTTTATCTCTGGAAATGTCCACTCTGTTGGAGCACGGTACACACCTTGTGGGAGTTCTCCAACTGTATATTTCGATTAATAAAGCTAACTCCTAGCACACTGTCATGTCATTATTTACACACCCCATGGAGTAAAAAAAGAAGTGGGTCTACAAACAGAACATCTTATCAGAAAGGACACCCCCACGGGAGGGCTCAGCCTACAGCCGATGTCCTCTAGTCTTCCGGCAGAGAGGAGACTCCACATTCCACTTTTTGGGAGGGGCACACCTGAAACAAAGACAGCACACCAAAAGTTTGAGATGTTCATTACTTCCTTACAAAAAAATATGTTAGCGTTTACTCACGGCTTATTTGGAGACATCAGGAAAAGTATGTTGTCCTTGTTCCCCGGAGCCCTTGGCTCTGAAAAGCAGGAATGAAAGTGAGGAGCCAAAACACACCCTGTTGAACCAGACGGCACCACAGAAAGCATCAGCATACCTGTCCCATGGGCACTGAAGATGACGCTGAGGCCATCCCCGAATGTCACCTCACTCATGCTCCCTGAGGAGGGGTGCGTAGGTTCAGAAATGTGAAACTACAGCATAGCGTGTAACTAACACTACTTTGGCTCCATCAAGCAGAGTTGCAGATCTAGAATTCTGCTGTCAAATCACTTTTAAATCTCTCTTCTAATGTCATCACTGACGTCATGTCATTTGGCCTTACTCTTCTGTGCTAAAATGGCAGAACCTCAAACATCTGTAATCTTAGAGGTGTTCTTTCAGTGCAAATCTCAAAATATTCAATGCAATTCACGATCATAATTTTTTGATGCAAGGCACGAACAGTCATAAGACAGGCTTTGATATTTACTTTGTGGAGTGCTGATGGCCCGGTTGGCAACAGTAGAACCTCCGGTGATAGAACTCTGAAGATGCCTGGAGATCATTGCTGAGGATGGAGCACAAACACAGCGTCACATTGAGTCTGTCCAGACGGCACTCTAGGTGAAGCTCGTCTATGACACCGCAGTACCTGATCTGTTCGTGGGAGTGTCGTATTGGTCGCTGGCCGACCCTGCACGACTCCAAGGCAGCCTACTTGTTCTCACTGCCGTCCTGGCCTTGCCGAGGACCTCGCTGGTGCTGAGAGTCTGACGCCTACAATTTGAAAGCAGAACGATACCCCGGGGCTAGTAACCACTCACATGATGCAAGGTGGCAGCAAATGAGACCATCTGGACAGCTGCATCCTTTGACATTACAGTAGCCCGGTTAGCCTGCTCACCTCGACAAGCCTACATTTTTCGGGGAAAGGAAGCAGTGGGGGGCAGATCCAGGCATCGGGGGTGTGGCCTGGACCGCCAACACAGTCCTACCCGCAGAAGGTCTGGGGGATGCGGAAACAGGAGCCTGTAGACAGACATGCACACTCTGCATTTGTATAGGGTCATTAGATCCTCATCCGCTGCTCTAAATTAAGACACTGGTCTTTGATTCTTGGCAATTCATGGAAAAGCGAATTATCTGCTCCAGTAAAATACAAAACAATGTTATAAAAATAAAAGATCATTAACCCTGCCCAGCTTCGCATGCGAGGAGTTGGCGTTTTCCTGTAGGTGATCTGGTGTCTATAAATTGCCAGTCATGTGAAAAGAAGTGAGGAGATATTTTCCCATTAGCAGAAATATGAGCAGGGGTGCGTTAGAATTCTTTAGTTTTTGCATATTCCATCTTGCCCTCCTTAGGAGACACACACATACACACACACACATACATACGGGTAAGAGTGAAGTTTGGGTTTGTAGCACAGGGTCAGAGTCAAAATCTCTTATTGTCAGCTTCAGATACACTATATGGACAAAAACACTGGGACACACCTCTTCATCACTGAATTCAGGTGTTTCATTCAGTCTAAAGGTGTATAAAAATCAAGCACTTAACCATGCAGTCAGGTTTACAACGGGTCGTTCTGAAGAGCTCAGCGAATTCAAGCGTGGAACTGTCATAGGCTGCCACCTTTGCAATAAGCCAGCCCAGTAAATTTCTTCCCTGCTAGATATTACACAGTCAACTGTAAGTTGTGTTATTGCAAAGTGGAAGTGTTCAGGAACAACAGAAACTCAGGCATGAAGTGGCTGACCACATAAAGTATCAGAGTGGGGCTGCAGAGGCAGCTGAGGCGTATAGTGTAGTGCGTAAAAGTCACCAACGTCCTGTTTACTAAACTGCAGAGTTCCACACTTCCTCTAGCATTAAACTCAACACAAAAAAAATGTGCGAACTTAAAGTTTGGTGGAGAAGGGATAATGATATAGGGTTGTTTTTTATGGGCTGGGATAGGTTCTTGGTGTGGAAGAATTTGACTAGCCCACTTAGAGCCCTGACTTCAACCCCATCAAACAAACACTTTAGGGAGAACTAAAACAAAGATCGCAAGGCAGGTCTTCATACCCAACATCAGTGCCTGACCTCACAAATGCTCTTCTGGATGACTGGGCATAAATTCCCACAGACACACTCCAAAATCTTGTAGAAAGCCTTTATAGAAGAGTGGCAGCTGCTCATAAAAGGTTCCGTAAGTGTAATGGCCAGGAGTCCCAATAATTTTGTCCACATAGTGTACATGATGTATCAGTGTAAGGGGGGGGGGGTTATTGGCTGCATCCACTGCTGTTTGATGTATGTTGTGCATTTGATAAATAAACATTCATTTGAATTGATGAAGAGTTATGAGTCCAGTCTGCTTCCATGCCAAACTTCCATAGCAAATTTGCACACCCTTTCCCCACCAATCAGCCATTCAAGCCCCTGGAGAATTAAGGTCCTTGTTCTATCCTGGCAAGAACAGGATTCAAACCGGTGACCTTCCACTCATGGGCACAGAGGACCCCCCGCCTTGTGCTTCCAGTAATAGTGACCAGGCTCACTGTAACGTTGCAATGGATGAGCAGGTATGGGAAAAACTGTATGGATGAAGGATGAGGGGTGATTTTGCTTATGTGTAAAATGTGAGCGATTACCAGTTCAGCTCCTGCCATGACGTCTGAGCCCACTGTGCTCGTAGGGCCAGAGTCAGTCACTCTGCTGCTCGCCATCTGCTGCTCCATCTCCTGCTCCTTTTCAAACTTCTTCATATCATATTCTAGCTCGGCAGCCAGCTGTTCATCCGCCACGAAGAAATCCTTCACCTCGCTGCGGTAATCCTGCATCATCACCTAGGGATAGTGGGGGACACAAAAGCCAAGGGTATCTGAGGAAAGCCATCTTTTAGGCACAGGTGACCTCCCCTTTGATGTGTGTCAACTACTCATCCATGTTACTTCTAAATGACAGAAAACATCTCTGCTTACCTGCAGATAGCCCATGAGGTCCTTCAGTACTGGGAAGCGCTTCTTTTCAAGCATGGTCTTCAGCGCAATGATAATGGGAATCACATTCTCAATGAAATTTTTCTTCTGGACCTGAAACGTGGAGGCCACAACAGTTTTATTATCCACAGCACCCTCTAGTGGATTTTAGCAGCAACTCATAGCAACTGTGATGGTGATGACCTCCAAGCAATGTACCATACCAGAGAGGAGATGATTAGGATCAACATCAATCTCCACCCTAAAAATGTCAACACCAAACCCCCCCCAACCCATTTTTGATTTTAAATGTGAGGACCATCTCTACCAGGGTCTCCATCTGGCAGCAAGTACCTGCGAGATGAGCTTCTTCTGGGCCACCTGCATGACAGCGTTGGCCATGGCTATCTGCTCGTCGTCCTGCTGCTCATCCCTCTCCACGGGGTTGCGCATGGCCGAAAGCTTGATCTCCTTGAGGCTCAACACATCAAAGGTGTCCGACAGTATCTCAGCACCTTCTGCATCCAGGGGCAGCATCCCATCCACAAAGCTTGCTAGGAAGTAGGGGGAAATGGAGACATACACAGCCAAGAAAAACATACCTTGGGTCATCTACACCCAAGAAGAGCTCCCAGGAGAGCCATTACTGTATTCTGGAAAGGGTGTTTAGCTTATAGAACTCAAGCTATTAAACTTTGCACATTAAGTGCTCCATATGTTAAGTTATAATAATAAATATGATTTCAGACTCTCACCAAGAACAGTCTGGCTGATCTTGGTGGTAATACTGAAGCGTTGCTCATCCGTGAAGTGCTCCAGTAAGAATTTGTAGATCTTCATCCTTTTCTCCTTGTTTTTGGCTCCTTGCAGAGAAAACTTGGATTTCTCTCTGATAGACCATAGAACCAGCAGAATTTAATTTATTAAAAACAAAAAAACAAAACAAAACACCAACCTGCTATCTGAGTAAAGCGACAAGATGGTCAATCTTGGGACACGACCTTACCTGGCCGTTTGCGGAAATTTGTTGTACTTCTCGTGCTTCTCATAGGAGTTGAAGTGGAAAATGCACTCGATGAAATGCTGGGAGAACATGGCCGGGTTCCTTTTGAGGAGCAGATGAACTAAGCAGAATTCGCAGAGACTGGGGAGCGACGAGGACAAAACAGACAAATACCTGTCATAAGATGCTCTAGAAATGTCACACAGATACAGAGCTGGAGGCTGAAAATTGCCAAAAGTCTGAACAACTGAAAATTCAGAGAGATGAGGAAGGAGCAGAAATGGTATTTCGCTCTATATGTTCATTCAGAAAACTCGTTATCTGGAACGAAACCATTATACTATGTTCTGAACATCTCCCACTGACAGCCCTGAAGTCGATTAAAAACACTGCCACAAACAGGGTTTTCCCATCTTAGAGAAAACTCAAGTAAAAGAGGGAAAAAGTAAGGACAAAGTAAATTAAAACCCACAAGAGGTGGGAGCAGGTCCAGTACCTGGCAATCTTAGGCTCGGGGTCCACGAGCACAGCCACAAATCGGAAGAAGAGTGATCCCTTCCACTTCACAAACTCCTCCTGTGAGCAAAGTGCTGGATTACTCATCCACAATGTGTCAGAAACACCAAACACTGACATATAATTTTATATACATTTTCTTAGGATTTCACTCTCTCAAGTGGTTCCCATGACACACAATGTAACTCGATGGTGCACCAATGTGGAAATTTTGACCAATATCAATAACCTCCACTACGAAAAATGGCTGACCATCCAATGCGATCACCTCCATTATTTTAGCCGTTATGGTTGTAGCTGCGGTGCGGCTAACTTTACATACTGACTAAAGTCAAGATATTGGCCGGCTAAAAATCAACCAACATTGACACATCGGGGCAATGTCTTGATTTTTAATGAACATCAGCCGATACCACTATGTAAAACAATATATAGTGCAAATGAAACTCAATCATCTCTAGGCTAGCCACCGTTTGCCACGTTCAGACAGAACCGCTCTGACTTGGCAGGAGGAGAGGGTTCATTATGCCACCCTGTAGCAGTGATTAAACATCAATTTAAGCATCAGTGGGGTTCAGAGTGATACAAGAGTCCTATTTATTTTCAGTGGGATAAACAAGTCCATTAAAAACCCATCTGACTTTCCCTTGCAGGGTCTCTTTGGACACTATCCTAGCAACAGTCATGGCACAACACACTTAAGGGGAGAATATAGATTCTGCAAAGGGTGCAGAACCATGGTGAGGCTGAGCTCACCGTCCCTCTAAAGAATTAGTGAAGCAAAACACCATCATCCTTAGCCAGAACATACTATAAACTCCTCAGCCCTAGACCAAAGCAGTAATTAAGGCAAAAAGCAGGCCAACATGCCGTTATTATCTTGGAGTAAACATAGGTTTTATCCTTAATTCATATAGAGAAGCCAACCTTATCATTAGCCAATGATACATTTTGAAAATCGGTGAGATGGGGGAGGGGGCATTTGGGAGGCCAATCAGCTTTCAGCTGGGGCCAGCGCCCCTGTGGCCCCACCCCTGTATACACCCATGTGCAATTCCCTGCCTCACCTGCAGGAGGTTGGTGAGCAGGATGAGGGTCTGCTCGCGGATGAGCGGCTCGTGGTCTTTCAGGCAGGTGGATATGTTGGGAATGTAGCGGTCCACCATGGTGGTGTAGCGTACGCACAGGTCGCACATCACCACCACCACATTGCTGCGCACCGGCACCTCGGCGCTCACCTCCAACTCGCGGGCCAGCGCTGGGATGCAGCTCTTGGCCAGCTCCTCGTTCTGCAGACAAAGCTTTCCTGCCGTTCCCCAGGGTAGAAGCACCATAAGCAGTGTCAAACCTCCATCTGCCTCATTAACCACCCTTGGATCATAGATAGCCAATCACTATTCGATATGACATCAAGTCATGTCAAAAGTCAGTATCAGAAGTCATTTTCGGTATATGGCGCTGTGTTCAAACACTGGGATTAAAATTATGATCTCAGCCATAGTGCAACAAAAAAGTAATGAATACAAAAAGAAACATGTAAGATCTGTTAAGAACAAAAAAAAAAAAAATACACAAATTTAGACAGTAAAACTGCCTATCGGGCTATTGTAAAGTGGCAGTTTGCCTCGGAACAAAGTTGTATCCATCCATCCAATCACAAAAGAGAAACAAATAAAATTGTGAAAACTGCACAATAAGGAAAGTGAAAAAATGAAATAGGTTTTATTTTTAGTGTTATAAGTCCAATTCAGGCAGGGGAAAGCAGGGACCGGTTTGAGATGGGGTTAAATAGACAAACACCCATCATAAGATAGGCGACCCACTCCCGCCCTTCAGCAGTTGAAGGGAGTGGGGTGGATGTGTGTGTGTGTGTGTGTGTATGTGTGTGTGTGTGTGTGTGTGTGTGTGTGTGTGTGTGTATGGGTCATGTATATATTATATTATGGGGATATGGGGTATGTGGGGGACATCAAC
>JAAGVU020000038.1:20557596-20582576 GCA_011763525.2 Mormyrus iriodes
ACACACACACACACACACACACACACACACACACACACACACACACACACACACACACACACACACACATATATACATATACACACACACACACATATACATATACATATATATACATACACACACATACAGGGAATAAACTTAACACTGAGCCTTTTATTACACTTCTGAGAGTCGTGAACTACCTGTAATCAGTTCTACAGACCCTTATGCAAGTTAAAATTTTACCACATACCATTCAAGACACCTTACAGCAAAGAACATATATTACCAGCGTATATTTTGTTCATGTACCATGTATTAAATAAACGAAGAAATAGTTGAAATATGTTGTCAGTGTTTTTTGCATTGACACTTCCGCAAACTATGAACTTTGGATATTATTTGCACAAGTACAGATTTATAAAAGTCGAGAGCTGCCCGTACTATGAAGCATATAGACAATGGCTAGGATTGAGGAGCGTAGAAATAAAGCCAGGAATTCACCTTTGAGTGTAAAGAGAAGGCATAGAGCCACTGCATGAAGGAGGCGTACTCAGGGCAGGGCATTTTGGCCAGCAGTTTCACCACAGTCTGTGCTCCACTGCTGCGATACTCCACCTTGTCAACCATCTGCAGGCCAAGAAAATGCCCAGTCATCAGGTAGCATTTGGCAGGGGGATAAGACGTCTGGCAGACTCGGGACGGTTTTATGAAGGAGATAAAGTGTCAGCCTCCCCTCCCTACCCGCACGCAGATGTGCTGGAGCAGGATGCGAAGGGTCGGCAGAATGGCTTCTTTCAGCTTGTCAACAATGTGGCTATGAGGAAACAACAGAAACCACCGTAACCCAACAGAGTAGCACAGAGGGCCTAAATAACTGACCTCTTAGATTAGCCTACATACTTTGAAGGCATAGCAGCACATGACTGAAATCAAGTGCCACTTTATTGATCCCTGGAGGGAAATTAGGATGTTATCACAGCTCACATATTCTGATATTAAAAAAAGAGAGAGACACATTGAAAAAGGGGAACAATAAATAAGATACTATATAAATAAAGGTATAAACACAAAACTGCTAAATATACAGGTTAAGAAAATACTTCAAGTATACAAATGTAAATAAAGTACATTTTCAATATCTTTACTTAGAAAAAGCAACATACAATTGAAAGCAGGGTCAGACAGTCCCTGAAGCAAAAGGGCCCAATGGTGAAACCACTCTGTTGACTTTGAGAGTTGAACCGGCGACCTTCTGATCACAGGATCACAGGTACAGTGTTCTAAGCCACTGAGCTACACACCAACCCCACAAAAAGATACATAAAATGAATGAAGGATCCTCTTGCGAGGACTGAAGTTTCAGCAGTGCCCCTCACCTCACAAATTTAACAGCCTGATCTCGGGCAGTAAACACGGCTGGCCCGGGAACCAACAGCGAAGGGCAAGAGGAATCACCTTCACTCATCATGAGCATCACGTACAGGAGTCTGTGGAAGACCAGCCTCACAGCCTAAAGCCATGCAAAGGGGGCACATAGAGACAAATCATGTGTGACTTTAAAATCGGCTTTTAAGACATAAGACATCTTTACTGTCATTGGGAAAATATACGATGAAATTCCATGTGGCAACTCTCATGTAAAAAAGCAGCAAGCTAGAAGTGAAAACTCTGCACAGCTGAGAAGTATCAAAAAGGCACAGTGGGAGGGAGTATGAAAACAAAAAAGTAATGAATATGTAATAGTGAATAGTATGAGTGAATTAATTAAAATTAACAACAAAAGGTAGGATAACTGCAGCAACAAGAGCAAATGTTCTGGTAATCTGTAAGACTAGACAGAGAAATCTTCCCAAAGTACTTCTAATAAGCAGACAGATGTAGGCAACTGAACCCATTTAACAGCAAACAAATTTAACAAAACACTGATTATAATTATGTACCTCAATCCTATCTCCGTGCTTTGCTGAACAGAGAAGTTTCAGTCCATGGTAGGCCAACTCTGGCAACGTCCCCATGTCATCAATAACCCTGTAAAAGAAATGTACGCATCAATAAACAGAATTTTAAATGTATACAAACTCCCAAGTCCCCGTTCAACACAGAGCATGAGATTACTTACGGGTCCGTCTCAAATGCGAGTTCGCCAATCACTGGCTCGAAACCAGTGAGTTCAGTGAAAATCTAAATAAAGTAAATTTGCACAAAATTACAGTTTAGACCAGTAAAACCATTTCAAGGGTCTAACCTCACATCATGAGACAGCAGCCAGAGCAGGGCAATGATTCAATCATTCACATAGTTTATTTTAGCAAAGAACCAAGCAATTATATTTACCTGCTTATCTATCATGTCAATACAATGTACACCTATTGATTCTACTGGACATTATTTCCTGGTATTACAATGTGGTGCCACCTACAATTAGACCTAGGAATGTTCAGTTTGCCAGCTCATTTCCCCAGCCACAACACTAAAGGTTGCCCAACAGTGAGATAGTTCCTTTCAAGTCACAGTTGCAAATAATTACCTAGACACTGTAATCCATTCCTATCCGATATAAATGCCAATGTGTTTGAGATGTTTTTCAACATAGCGAAGGATCACAGTAAAGCCAATTTTGAGCTTAACACTAAGAACTGCCTGTATGAGAGGTAAAAGCACACATACCTTGGCACAGTTCTGAACACACTGGGGCTTGTCTTTCAAGGAAAACCTCATCAGGAGCTTTAGGAGAGTTCTGACGAGAAGGACGATTCCATTCCTGATCTGCAGCAGCTCTTGGGCAGAGAAGAACATCTCTTCATCCTGGTCACCTTCCTCAAATACGTCAGTCTCCATCGCCTGCTGAGACAAGAACATCTACCAATGAGAGCCTCCCGAAAAAGGGCTGGTCCCACAATATGTGAATGTGGAGAAGTCCCATACCTCATCAGCACTCCTATGGGGCTTTGGTCGTTTCCTGCCTTTGGAGTCACCCTGAGAACTCTTGAATGCTTCCTTCTTGCGCTTTTTGCCCGAATCCTGAGGCCAGCACTTTCTTGCCAAATCCAGACAAGCATCAAACAAAACCGGGTGAAACACCTTGTTTGCAATACTACCTGGAGTAAAAAAAAAAACAGACATCTGATATATTAAGTAGAAACAGAACATTCTCTCTAGAAATGTCAATTACATTATTAATTTGACCTAGAAATTAATTAATGGGTGAAGAGTACGTTCAGTAAATAGGGTATAGCTGCTCGTGGTGATCACATAATTAGGTATGCAGAATACTTAATGTAAAGAACTTCCATGTAGGGTAATATATTGACATTGCCGTACATTTTAGTCTTAATTCAGGTTGATATTCATTGAACCAACAATTCTCTTAATGAGGAAAAGTAAATCCTAAATAGTCCATAATGTGGGTGAGTATACACTATGCAATGAACTGGTATCCTGTCCAAGATGATTCCTGGTATAAGCTACATGATCACTGTGACTCCATACTGGTGGATGGGTGGGTGGATGCATGGATGAAGCAGCTTGCCTGGGATTCCCAGAAGCAGTAGGTAGAGCGAAGCTGCCTGCAGTGCCACCAATCGATGGGTAAGACCAGCTGTTTTCAAGTTACGCCCAACAATGAAGTGGGACAGCACGGCAACCAGGGCGTTGGTAGAAATCCCACTGTCACCCAGCACCGTCCAAACACTCTGGGAATCGGTGACATCGGGGGAAATGGGAAAGAAAACATCCATCAGAAATAAATTCCATCGGATTACACCACATGTTACTTTGAAGCATCATTAAATACAGAAAGAAAAAAAATACTTCTGCGTTTCCTTCGCCGTCCGTCGCAAACGGCAGGAGGAGTCTGTATACAGTTCTGAAGGTATCCGGCCCATTACTAATGAGCTCTTCTTCAACAGCCACATCTAACGGTTCCGCTTCGGTGAATTCCAAGTCCCAAACACTGTCTACCCAAACTACATCGAATAATTACATACAAAATAGATTAATCAAATGGCGTCGGCAAGACTTAAGACCTAAGTTACTGCCTAGAATGGGCAGCTAAGCACCTAGTTAAGCTATGCACCGATGTGTTTTAGCATGACAACCTTTAAGTAAAGTTAATAACATCAAAATATAAGATCCTTAATAGTGTTACAGTAACTCTACCTACATATTATTGCACAGAAATTCATATGATTAAACAAATTGTCTTAGCATGCTTTTAACGCGATTTCGCTCATAATATTAGCTAGCTTACAATGACAACTGATAGGATAAAATAAACTTGACGACGCTCTAACCAAACTGCACAGCCTTTTGATATACTTTCCGATATCAATAGTCACAATAGCGCATTGAACATGCGCCATTTACCTCTTGAAACAGTTTTTATTTTCAGCAAATCCAGGGCGCTTACAAGCTCCATGTTTGCTTTGAATCCACGCGCCAAAACACTAAGCGCTCTGGCGCATGCGCAATGTCATACTCCGCTCTTGATACTACTGTAAACCCGATGTGACGGACTGGGGAGAATTTCATTAATTGCTGCTTAACTGCCAATGAATGCATTATTCCGAAGTCCATCACACCACGGTGACCTACTTTTTAAGGCTTGTATTATTGTGTCCGGGGATATTATTAATTTAATTTTTGCGTATCTGACTTTACGGGGTGGTTTTGCTTTGCTTTATAGTTACAATTGTCAGTGTTGGTGTGATTAGTACTAATAAGCCGTCATAAGGCCAATCGATTATCCGAAAAGACTATTTTTGTGGTAATAGAATTAGGACTGAAATCGGGTTACTGCAGGCTAAACGCAAACAAATGCATTAAAAAACATTTAAAATATTTGGGAAGCACATTAATTAGTATTCTGACAGAATAATACATTCTATTTGGTTACAACTAATAAATCAATTATCGTCTTAAACTGTAACTGCCTAATTCGTCAGTCCTCCCAGCATGTTAGAACATTAGCAATAAACTGCCGCCTCTTACGCGCACTTTCTTGACATGTGATCATTTTCAACCAATAAAAAATGAATGCGGTTGTCCTACAGTACGGAAATGCTGTTTTATTGCCACTGTACATGTTTATCAAAATAAAAGTTTCTCTTCTAATGTCATTGTGGCCTACGTAACTCGAAATATTTGCAATATGCCGTCTATATATTTGGGTCGCATGAGGCAAAATGTCATTCTATATTGTCAGTATGTAAGTTGTATGTATAAAACAGGAACCATCACTGTTATCGGTTTTGGTTAACTAACGTATTATTTTTTATATAGACAATGCAAACTGCATCTACTCCCATATTTTAACGAGATATTAATGCCATCGTTACTGTCTTTTATTTTGAAATCCTCTTAAACTTCATATTGCTACCTCCTCTCAGGTTGAACTGCACCCGGTCACAGGAAGTGATCTCAAAATTAAGGGCAACGTTCAAATTCTATATTTTGAAAAAAAAGAAAAAAAAAAGGAAAACCCGGTCTATTATAGAATAAGAATGTCATAATTTAGAATATATTACATTTCTTAATGATTCTATTCAAATACCGCTATATAAATATGTTCATATCAAATTTAGCGTTCATTATATTTGACTTACGTTAAAATTTTATCATTAACCTATGCATGTTGTGGTTTGCAGATATTAAAATACATACTTGGCACCCTACGCGAAAAACGCTTCCCATATTTGTGCCACTGTGACGCCTGCGGTGTACGCATGCGCCTGCAGAGAGGAAGCTGCTCATAAGTGTTACCTCGAACATTGCTACAGTCTTTCAATTGGTAATATTTACAGCAACCTGCATTATTTGCTGTAACTCGACTTGTTTTAAAGAAAAAAACACTACTGCCGCAGCTTGGAGGAATTCAGTCTGGAGACGAAGGTGGCGATCTTGATGAGTGACTGAATTCGGTTTTTACAGTAAAAGGGGAGTAAAATCCAACGGTGTAGGGATGAGCTTCTTTAGTTTTGGTCAAAGTGCAGAAATAGACATAGTCCTGAATGACGCTGAGACAAAAAAGAAAGTGGAGCACAAGACAGAAGATGGCAAAAAGGACAAGTATTTTCTTTTCTACGATGGCGAGACAGTGTCTGGGAAAGTAAACGTGACGCTTAAAAATCCAGGGAAAAGACTCGAACATCAGGGGATCAAGATCGAATTTATAGGGCAGATTGGTAAGTGGCAGTCAAACATATAGGCCCATTTGCAGAGTGCTGTCGGAGGCCACGATGAACGCGAGGACTATGTTGCATTTTTAAGTGGCTCGATAAGAGCTGCAACAGCGCTGAAGAGGGCAGATGAAATGTCCAGTAGTACGTGCCAATTCACGGCCAGATGGGTATTAACGTGGTTAATTTCTAACTGCACTACGTTTAAGATTTGGGGGGAATTGAGAGGTGCATGCGTGACTACGGCTGATAATGAAACTGACTTAAGTCTTGTGACCAGCTCGGGCGTTAATTTGCGCTATAAGCGCGTGCTGATGGAGGAAGGAAGGAAGAAACGGCCCAGTCAAAACATTGTCATATAAACTTGCGGGGAAACACCAGACCCCGGAGCTTGTTGCCTGCAATATGCACATGTTTCTTAGTCTTAGATGGAGATGCACCAACCTGCAGATGAGGCGTGTGACAGTTACACATACAGCTGCTTCGTACATGAATTTGTCTGATAATTACTGCGGCACGATTCGCTTTTCAACGTTTGCGAACACGGGCCTGTCACGAAAAATCAACGTTACGGCATCGGTTTAATCGCAGCATGAAATGAATGTGAATATAATAGGTGTTTCAGATAGCATTTATTTTACTGCTTAATTAATAATTACCAAAGCGCATTCAAAGATTGAGAAGCGCTGCCATGTTTTGATAAGAAAAAATAATCATGAGGTTCAACAGGTTCTAAAGGACACGAGGAATCTATTGAGATGTCCAGCTTCATAGAACAAATGCTGTCTTATAGTTAGCTGTGTTTTGATACCGGTGTACAAAAAAGAATATTGAACAATGATAATTTATGTAATTAGCTCAGATTGTGTGATGAGTGATGCCAGTGTCGGTTTTAAAACCACATTCAGTATTTTTTAATGAAATGTGGCCCACAAGTGAGCATTTTACGTCTCCCCATGAAAGAAATTTTGCCAGATTTTATTAGCATTCTATTAAATTGCATGGCAGCGTTCTCACTTGTTTTGGGGAACAGAAAAAAAAATGCATTTTGCCAGTTACCCATGAGTTGTTCTGCATTATGAGTGAACTCCTGAATATTTGTTTTTCTGTTCTCGAAATAGAAGAATGTTACATAAAAGTCGGCATACAATTATTCCAAAGGAGACGCATCTGTCTGCTTCCTAATAACCATGATATGTTTACCAAATATTCTTTACCTTTGCAAATAATTGTGAGCTGGATTTCTAAGTAGTAATATGAGATGAAAGTAAGTTTTAGTACATATCATGTAAAACAAGTTCTTGCCAGTTTGGACCATTTGGGGTCGATATGGACTGATTGTTCCTGTCTTCACAGAACTGTACTATGATCGGGGGAACCACCATGAGTTTGTGTCTCTAGTTAAGGACTTGGCCCGGCCTGGTGAGCTCACACAGTCCCAAACCTTTGATTTCGAGTTCACGCATGTGGAAAAGCCCTACGAGTCGTACACCGGCCAGAATGTCAAACTACGGTACGCACCATGCTCACTCTCTCTCACCTCCATCTGTGTCTTCTGGTGGCTTCTCTTGGTGGTGTTGTGTTAGAAATGTGACAAGATAAGATTAAGTCTCATCTTCGCTCCCTGGGTATTTGAGGCATTTGCAGTTAGCTTTATGCTCATAGAAGTGTCTCTCAGTGTTTCTGAAGGCATAATACGCAGGACAACGTAATGAGAGGCCTTTGTATGATCTCATACATCAGACTGTGTTGTTTATAATTTATCATTAAGCACAACTCCTTTCAGCTAATCTGGTAAGCTGGTAATGACACCTTGAATGTGCCCATGTCACAAAAGATTTGTGATGCTGACATAATTAAATGACAAGCGTTAAATTGACCTTGCACATCATTTTAGTAATGCCAAAATAAGACTGAAGCTTTGCAGTCCACGTTCATTTTGCTTAAAGTTTCTTTTTTGTGGTTTTCATCTTTGCTGTGGTGTTGTGGGCGTTTTGGGTGCTGTAGGTATTTCCTAAGGGCCACCATCAGCAGGAGACTGAATGACATCACCAAGGAGATGGACATCGTGGTTCATACACTCAGCACATACCCCGAGCTGAACTCCTCCATCAAGATGGAAGTGGGAATAGAAGACTGCCTGCACATTGAGTTTGAGTACAACAAATCTAAGTAAGACAGGAACTACATTGCTTTAAAATGTTTCTTTTCTGTTGCCGTTTCCGACTTAAAATACTTACTGTACTAAAGTTAGCAGCACTAAAAAGAGGAACTTAAAATTACTCTTGAGACATCATCACATCGTCAACCCAAATTTCTGTTCTCTTTTTTTTTTTTTTTTTTGTTGATTTTTTTTTAAAACATTGCTGCACAATGGTACATTCCAGTCTGGAAAATAACAGATCCATTCAATAACAAGTTTATTTCTTTTTTGATGGGGGGAAAAAAAAACTGTAGGTACCACCTAAAAGATGTCATAGTGGGGAAGATCTACTTCCTTTTGGTACGGATTAAAATTAAACACATGGAGATCGACATCATCAAACGGGAGACAACGGGCACGGGTCCCAACGTATATCATGAAAACGACACCATCGCTAAGTATGAGATCATGGATGGAGCACCGGTAAGAGGTAATGAACAGTGCCCTTCCTTGAATTTCTCATAATCAAGTCACGAAACATAAATGAATGGGTTGATAATAGGGTTGTCTGATATGACATCGCAGTGTAATTGCAGTTATATGGTGCATGCGCAATAATCACCAGGGATTTAGATGACAGGTGAAGCATTTGTCCGGACGCTGGCTTTTCGGTACTATAGGAACGCTTGAGATGCATATTGTAACATCCAGAAGTTAGTAATCTGTATAAATTCGGTATATCCTCAAGTTCATTAAATTCATTTAGCGGAGTATGCCACATGCTACCGTTTTGAAAATCATGGAAGCAATAAGCACTGAAGTGGCGGTGAAGAAAGGGACAGCTTAGCAACCACAACATCTTTTAAAAGAGGAGATATTGTGGATAAACAAAGACGGTTGTGTGGCGGTACTTTTTGCAGTTTATAGTCTCACACATTTATTAAATATAAGGATACGCCGAATTTATACAAAATTTATATAAATTTATACGTCTCAGGCCCTGGTGATTATTATACATGCACCATGTAATTGTGATATCATGCACCTCTAATTTGATAATTAGAAAATGCTGCACCAGAAAACACAAAAGGCACGTACAATGTTTTTTGACGATGGTCACTCTTTTTCATGGAGGGGTGTCATAAATGTTCAAGATACTGAAATGGGTTATGTATGAATTGCGTTGCATTCATACAGTAACTGTAGAGTTCCTTTTTGGTGTTTGATGTTTTTCTTTTTTTTAATGATTTTGTGTTCTACATTTAAGAAAAAAGATTCTTTGACATTAAATGGAAATAGAACGAAGGGGCAATGTGACAGTAGAATTCCATCAGTCCATAGCACCTGTTCATGTAGCACAGCACAGATGAGAGAAGACACATGGATAAATTGTGTAATCCTGTTTTTCAGAAAATGTAAACAAATGAAGGGATATATAGAAAGCTAGAATTTCTTTTCATCTCCGTTTCAAATCCCACCTTTGTATGCATGTTTCCCCCAGCCTGCCCCCACGCCGCAACCCTTGATAAGAAATACGTATGCGGTTTGTATATTTTTTTTCCTGCTAATATATTTGTCAGGTAGTAACATTTTAGCATGGGAGTCTGTGACATTGCATGTTGTACATCAAAAAAACATTTACAGAAGCCTAAGAAGTTTAATATTTCATTACAGTGCCAAATTGAACAACCGGCATGAATGTGGTTGAAATCACTATACACTTTTGAATTCTCCGTGTCTGTTTTTCTTTGTGTTTTTTAAGGGGAATCCATCCCTATCAGGCTCTTCCTGGCTGGCTATGAGATGACCCCCACCATGCGAGACATTAATAAGAAGTTCTCTGTGCGCTACTACCTTAACCTGGTGCTGATTGATGAAGAGGAAAGGCGCTACTTCAAACAGCAGGTACCGCTGTGGTGCTGCAGGTTCATGTGGAAAAGGCTCGACATTTTTGGATCTCTATCATGAAGAGCCTTTGGGAAAACCAGATGTCAATAGCTGTAGTTTCTGTGGGCTTTTGAGATACAGTTCAATAACACTTAGGAGAGTTGGTTAGATTAGTTCCTATCCAAATAATAGAATTCCGAAATCCTTTTCAAATTTAATAAATCCAGCATGTTCCTTAAGTCTTGCGGTCTGGGGTCAGACAAGTTTCATGTTAAATAGGTCTTCCCAAACTTTTTATTACCGCAGACCAACAAACGTCCTGCAAAAATTTCACTGACCAGTAACACTTGTCAGTCTGGAGGTGGGAGGAGGGACACTTAGCCAACCCCTCCCCCAAACTGGGGGTTGGGAACCGATGTGATAATCCAGAAGGTGCTACTTGTTGAGATTTGTCCAGTCATCATGAGGTTTATTGCAAAATCTCTGAATGACAAGAATTGTAAGCACATTTGTGACACGCCCATCCTCCTTCTTGCAGGAGATCACTCTTTGGAGGAAAGGGGACATCGTGAGGAAGAGCATGTCCCACCAAGCTGCCATCGCCTCGCAGCGCTTCGAGGGCTCAGCCAACGCCGAGAAGGCATTAGCCCAGGCCAAGGAGGACAGCAATTGAGTCCCTCTGCCCAATCCACCAGCCCCTTAGGAAAACGAGACTCTGTGTCTGTGTGTGTGCTGGTGAGTGCGTACGTAACGGCAGCGCCGCTGGGGGCGTCGCCCGGCTCCCAGAATTTACCGCCAACCATGGTGTGAAAAGCCTCCCTTTTAATCACGGCTCTTAACATAAAGGGATCGGAGAGGCTGAGGAAGGACTGTGTTCATGCTATGGGAACAAGCGCAAAAGCTGTGTGGCAGTTTAATGTTATTACTGTTCTTTAGTTTTTAAATCATCATGTCAGGAATTTTTCCAGTTGGCTGTTTCCGTCGTTGACTAGCTACTTGCCTTTTTTTTTCTCAAAAGCAAATCGAGTGTGCTTATTCCAGCAGTCGTTTTAACCTTTAGTGTTTTTGTACGTCAGTGTACTGACCTAAGATTCATTCCCCTGAACACTAACCAAATTTAGCGACAGAAAACAAAACATTGGCTAATGCAGGCATTTTGTTTTGCATTCCATTTCCTGTTTTCTTCATGTGTCTTTGTGTGCGGCTTTGTCATATGGATGTGGCTCTTCACCAGATGGCAGCCCTTATACTGCAGTTTCGCTGTCCAATGCTGTCAAGTACAGCCTAGAGTATTAACTCCAATAGCTCCTTTTCACGTATAAAGTCTAAAGTTATAACTTTTTGCATTCCTTTGCCCAAGCTGAAATTTGGAAGCTTCTACTAAGATGGGCTGGGGTGTGTTTGTAGTGGTTGTTTTTGGTAATTGGTATAAATAAAATGCACAGCTGTGGTTTAGAGCAGTGTTTCTCAAACCAGTCCTCAGGAACCCCCAGACAGTCCACACATTTGCTCCTGGAGCCGGGAGGGAACAAAAACGTGGACCGTTTGGGGGTCCCTGAGGACCAGGTTTAGAAACACTGGTTTGGAGTACTATGGCTAGGATGCGTTACCATCTCAGACCATTCCAAAATGAAAGTATTTGCAAATACACTAGGGTATGACAGTACTGTCATCATCTAGTACTATGCCTTCATATTCGTTACATCATTTATTTTTTTTTTATTCATATCATGCATACATTTAGTTTCTATTTTCAACTGAAGGAAGGCTGAAATGGGGGGGCCTTACTGGTAAGGAATTAACCATATACTTTATTTTTCATAGTTTTCATTTTTTTTTTTTTTTTTTTTATCAAAAGTGGGAAATTAGTCCTCAGTATTATAACTATGTATACTGTTTTAAATATAGATATCCACGCACGTAAACAAAGGCTACACGCATGCAGCTGTGGACTACATATGTGACATTCCCTAGTGAACTAAAATTCAGATCCCACACAGTCTTGTACCGTGTTGTGATTCCAGAGAACCTCAATACATAGATGTGTCTCACTCTCTGCATTTCTCTTTCTCTTAAATCGTATCTGATGTTGAAGCTGCTTCTGTGCTGGGATCTGTTATACTGCACTGCCTAAGTGAGAGCCGCTGCCAAAACTATGTTCTCATCAAGCTTGAAAAATGTCAGACATCGGTATCACTCACCTCAATTAAGTCCAAAACTAATGTCAAAGCAAAAAATAAATATATATATAAAAATGTGAGCAGTTAGGTTTTGCGCCAGAGAAGTGAGGAAAGACCATTGGGCTTTGTTTGGTCATTTGTTTGTTTGTTTTTGTTTGTTGTTGGTGACAAACGGCTGCTGTCGAGTTCACATTCCATTCGTTTTGCAACAAAGGGATTTGTCTGCCTCAGTGCTTCCCGTAACCTGATGCTATACTTTACTAACCACCCAGACCTTTCAACTTGTGGTCTATCAAATGAGGGCTGTTTTCTGTCCTGAAGCTACTTCACCGGCCTGTATAGTTCGTTTAATTTGACTGTGTGTATTCAGAGTAGCGGTGTGATTGTTATACCAGCACACAACGTAACACTGTCTGATCTGCGTGGACTGACGTACAGCATTTAATTTCCTCTTTGCTTAAAAAGTTCTCTGGGGATAGAGCAGATATGAAGTCTTGAAACTAATTATCACGTGTCAAACTAGAATTGTCACCTCCCAATAACCTATAGGTGTCATCTGTTTAACAAATAGAAATTAAAACTGGAAATATGTGGACTTAAGTACTCATGTACATTTTTTTTAAATGTTTCCTTGCATACTATTTTTGAAACAAAGTTCAGTTCTTTGTTCTTTGCTTGGCAGTAGGTTGAATTTTAGTCTCCTAATGTTATATATTGTGCAGAAAAGACTGCTTTAAAATGGCATTAGACAGATACCTTTTTATGATTATATCATAATGAATGTTAAATGATTATATGAATATATATTTACAGAGTTGTAGGTATATATGAATTAATTAAGGTCTAAGAGAGCCAGCTTTAAGGTACCAGCCAGTTTGTGAAAGGGAATCTCACCACACACGTATTTGAGTAATATAACCTTAGATCTCAATACAGGACATAAGTACAAAGCTTTCTTGTTCCTCAGTTAGTTGTATTTTGCGTCTCTGTATTTTAAATTGTTTTTAATCCCTTTTCTTTGATTAAAAAGAGAACTGTCCAAATGTGTGTCACTGCTAGTTCTTTAACCGGTTACTTCAGCCATGATAATGCCTGCATTTCTTCCCTCCTCTGTGGCTCCTGTGTACACAGCCCATGGGAAATGTGACAGGCCAGCCCGCAGGGTGAGCCTTCCCCTTCAGTATCACACTTCTAGTTAATGACAACAATCCTTGTCTGGATTAGTAAACCATTACCAAACCTTCTCAACAGTGAATATCAGTTTATATGAGGAGAATCTTTTTTCCCTGCTTGTAAATGACTGACTGGCTTTTACATAAACCTAGCAGATAAACCTAAAGGGTCAAAAAACAATGTTTATAAGCTGTATAGATCAATCTCATGGATCTGAGACTTCAAAGTTAAACTCAAGTTAAAGTTTTTAAGCACAGAACAACTACCAGTATTAGCCTGAATCATATGCTATGCATCAATAATCTGAGGATTAATCAGTTGTGACTTGGCGACCAAGCTTCCTTCACTGGTCATGATTAACCGCAATTAACTTGCATTCATAGACATCTGACTTTACTCTGTGATAAACCGTTAATGTGTTACATTCATTATGAATTGGCTGTAGGTCATTCTCTAGCTCAGCGTCTTGGGCCCAGATCACACAGGTGCGCGAAGGTTCTTCACAGACCACGTCCAGCTCTGTTTCACTCCTTATCCTGGTTCATGGTTCTCCAACCTTGAAGTCAGACTAAAATTTATACTAAATTGAGTCTATACATCTGAGAAAGAGATCTGAGAACCTTATTTGTGCCAGTTAATGAGGTCACTTGCATCTGTAAACATCTGTCTCATGTGCATGGGGTCCATGTGGGTTTTCTTATTTCTGTGTGGATAAAACATTGGATATATGAATTTAATTCGATGAAAATGTGATGTGAGCAAGAATATACGAGAAGCTGTTTGTGTAGGGGGGCACACTTTTTTTTCCTTAGCTTTAACTTTGGCGCTTTGACTTTTGAACCTATTGGAGAGAGCTGGTTATTGCTGTGCTTGTAACTTCATGTTGGGAGTGGACAAGAGTTTCTGGTGCACCGTGGATGGTTAGCAGGCTTTTTTTCACTTCCCATTTCATTTATATTTTTATATATATATATATATTATATATATATAGCTGGGAGGCCAGTAATTCTGGAGGACAACGAAAATATGTGGCAGGACTGTACAAAAAATATCCTATGCAGTGCTATTAACCTCCCAAATAAGGATGTCGATCCGAAAAGCTGCAATACTAGATGGTTATTCACCCAGGATATGTGTTTTTTTGGATCTCATTCAACCTCAGTTATTTATTAAAGCATTGACGGATATTAAGAAGTCCCCCTGGTGTTTCATCGTGAAAGCTAACAACATATAAGTTTACTCTGGTTATTAGGAAATTTATCAGCATCATATATCAAACTGCTTTTTCAGTGAGGAAGCATTTTAACACACTCATCAAAGGGCCTGTGGGAAAATTAATGGCATTCACAAGCTGTTTATAACTGTGTCTGGCAAATGTGCATGGAAGAGCTGGTGTGTGTAAATAATGTGTTACTACTTAATTCACTGAATATATGGATTGAGGTTGTGTGTGTGTGTGTGTGTGTAAATATGGAAAGTCAGCATTTTGTTCATTTACGTCTCTTCCTTCTTTTGTTTCTTTGCACATACATGACATATATAAATAAGCTTTTAATTCAGTTACACTTAGATTAACACACGCGTTGATCGATGCCATTATGTTAACAGCTGCTGCAGATTTCGCGGCCGCACCTTTTCTAATACCTGAGCCACCAAGCTGTGCCTACTTCAAATGGCCACTAGAGGTCACTCCTTCCCACGCGAATTCACACCTGAATATGGCGTACCCAGGGCTGGGAATGGAAACTGAGTCGAGTACAAAAGCTGAACAGTAGACGGCTGGCTAGCAAAATATACACCTATATGCAATGCATCCTGGCAAAGTAATTCATAGTATATAATTACCGCATGTGTTAATTTTGATACACTAATGGGAGAATAGCTTGAGTAATGATATCATTAATAGAGACCTATATTACTGGCAAACTTAATCAAAAAGCAATTGAAAGACTCACTGAATGAATTAACTGCCGATGTGTCCTAATGTAGACTTCAAAAAATATGAGGATGTGCGAATCAGAAAAATTCTGGATAGCTCTTTGACTGGTAGGGATTGCCTGTGTACCATGTACTGCTCTGAATGAATAAATTGCTCATGGAAATTAATAAATGACATACTGATGATTTTTTTTCAGGGTAATTATGGTAAGATGTGATGGCTTTTGGTTGCTCTTTATGCTTGAATATCATATTGTGCATTGTGCGCTAGTGAAAAGTTATCTGGGCCAGAACTTTTTTTTTTTTTTTACTGAACATGTGCAGTTGGCTAGTAGCAAAAATTCCAGGCATATGGGGCTAAGCCTCCAGACCAGGGGTCTCCAACTATTTTTCCCAGAGGGCCAAATATTATCAGAAGAAAAATGCATCGATCACATAGTCCGGCTTCACTTATATTTTGGTCTGTCACTTGGTGACCACAGCTTCAAATTACAGATAATCCATCCTGAGAATAATGTTTGGATTTTTCTTCGTTTACTACTGGTTAGTTTGTCTCCTCATGGCCCAGAAGTAGTTTCCGTAATTCCTACCTGTACTGTACTAAAGTCCCACATATCTTACAGTTTTTCAATTCTATATATTTTCTCTGCTCTTGTCTTGTTTGACAACGTTTCTGCCAGATGTGGCATTTTAAAGCTTCCAATCACCATGAAAACTGCGTAAACCACCAAAATGCTTCCGGTGTCAATTATATTTGTGGTCCTCAAGGTTAGTGGTGGAGTGACCAGCTTCAGGATTGTAATCCCTCACTGGTTACATTTGAGTTACACGTGATTGCTCGTAGACAAGGTTGCATAGAGCCTTCATTTGTAAAGGTAACATTGTGCATTAGAAAGAAGCCTTCTCTCTGAGCTGAAATGTTCAAGCCGGGCTTCTCTCAGAGTCATCCAGTCACAGTTCTTTGCTTGTACTTTGATGTAGCCTGCCATTTGCCAGGCAGGATGCAGAACAGGCCCAACTGTCACATCACTATGATTGAGCAAAAGGGCAGAGGGTTGCCTGGGGTCCTGGAAAGATAGATCAAAACAAATTAATTCTGACTCCCAAGTGCTTTGGGGAACCAGTAAATGTGACCTCAGTCACCTCTGTGTGCCCTCAGAGCATTCGCAGCATGCATACCTAGGTGAGAATTAGCATTTGCCTTTGCAAACACTCTCGTAACACACACTGTTTTACAGCCCACGGTAACTGACCGCTTTTCCAAGCATCAGTATACAGCAGGTGGCACCTGAAGCTTATGAAATCAAAGGCCCTGGGTGACGCAAATACACCTCATGTCATGTGTCAGCAGCCAAGAAAATCAAGAAAAATGTTAGCATAAATGCTATTCAATTATTGATGCTGGGCCGATTTTTATAGCAGCATTAAGTAAATAATTTATAGTTGGGAAAAGGTAAGAGAGAATTCAAATTGTTCAGTCAAATTTACTCCTAGCTGGAGGTGAGATGAGGTCTTGCCATCATGGACTGTACTTACAAGTTGCCCAGTGATCTTCTTTAATTACTATTACAAATGTAATTTCTGTATGTGTTTAAGTCTTAAAGATAACTACCACTTGCATGGATGGATGTTCAAAAGAAAAGTAAAGTGACACCCCCGATGGATGGATGGATGGATAGACAGATAGACGCACGGACGGACAGATGGATGAAGACGCAAAGTACTTTCAAGCCTTAGCTGCACTTTGCCAAATGAGTACATTATAGATTCACACCTGCTCTCTCTCTGTACTCCCTATTGTAATGATATCAAAGCTGTCAATAAAACTAACAGTAGTATGTCTGAATGCCCAACCCTGTGTGCTCTTGGCCTCGCACACCCCCATGTTTCAATATGCAGGCCAACTGGGGCATAAAGCGCAAATAGTTTAACATGTGCACCTTTACAATCCCTTGTGAACACATTTACTTTCCAAAATCTGAACTTGCTCTGTCATGAGTCTGGACTCAATGACCTGGTATCCTGCAAGGGCACCTCCAGATACAGGGGACTGAGCGATTCTGGTGCTCCTTTGTCTCTACTGCCATTCGTTTCTGCTCCCCCGTACACGTTCCACCTGCCCTGTTGTTGATTTATTTGTTTGTCAGTTTGGGAGGGACTATGGTGGTTTCTTCATTCATAATTGTAATGTTTCTGGACAACAAAAAAGCTCCCTGCTTGATCTCATGCTATTTTAATCGAATGCTCCATTAATGCAATCCCGGTACCGATATATCTGTGAATTAGGTGAGCACTACATTAATTCCATTAAAAAATCCAGCCGTCCATCTTCAAACCTGTTATCCAACATTGATGATATACAGTGTTTCATGCTTTTCTCCGAAAATGTCTGCCAATTCATGAAGCTAATTTGACGTTCTGCCGAACATTACCAGAGTGTTAGCAGATGCGGTTCTTGGGGGGGGCAGTGCCCCCGTGACAACATGCACGTCCCCCATACCCCACTAAATACGTATGCTACTTGGGTCTGAAATAAATATTATTATTATTTACATTTATATATGCGCACTGGGAATAGGAAAAACACAAATTTAAGCATATGTTCTTGATGGACTCTACGCAGGGACGCGTTGGTTGGTCATGTCGCTTCAGTTGGTGATAAGTTAATGACAGAAAAAATGATCTTATCAGTGTTCAAAAATTGTCTTTTGCTCCTTAATGCTGGCAATCTAGTGTAAGTAATACCTGGACGACACTAAGGTCCAAGCCATCTGGCCCCCCTAACAGAACAACTGGTCCCAGTCTGCCCCCCCCCCATTTGAAATGATCTAGAACCTCCACAGGGTGTTAGTGATGATGTCTGAGATTAAACATCGCTGTCCCAGTGACTTGTGGACCTTGCCATGCAAAACGTCACACCTGACTCTCACTGCAGAGTATTATATCATAAAATATTAATCAGTAGTAACACAATAGTTCATTAGTTCATCAACGGTTGTACTCCATGTACCATACATATATTGATTTTGTTTATGTAAACTTCAAATGGATGCTTTCATAATTACTACCGTATAAAGCAATGATTCTCGGTATTGTTCCTGTTAGACACTGTATGCATTATTCTGTTTTAAGTAATGGCCTTATTTACACATTAATCAAGTAATTTCTCTGCAAATATTACCTTTCAGTTCATTGAGGGTGTATAATTGCATAATAATGACCTGCCACAACTTTCACCGATGATGTAAAGCTGCAATACAAATACCAACTGCATATGGATTATAAATTATTGGCAAACATATTTACAAAAAAGACACAAACATTGACTGAACAAATATTGAAAGACTGCATATAAGTTATATAACACATACTTTCTCCTGCTGGCAAAGGTAAATTGACATGTCTGGAGAGCCCATGTTACTAATATACCTGTTAGCTTTCTTTCTTGGCTCATTAAATCCTCCAGTAGTTGAGTGATCTTTGAGTGGAATTGGTTTTCTGTATAAAGCATGCATCTTGAAAAACCTTTTTAAAGGAGGCAAACCCTTTAGCCTGAACGAACCTTATGCTGGAACAGAGGGTTACTTTGGAGTCCGGGTTCTGAGATGTTATCCCTGAGAGACAATCTCTGAAGCTTTTTCTGACTGCAACTGCGAGTAGCCCAGTGCATCAGCCCGCAAAACCGGCTCACGGTGTGCGACATACAGGATTTGATGTGTGTGATGGCAGGAGGGTGCTGTGTTTCTGCCGGGGCTGACCTGTTAGAGATGCCAGCAGAAAGGACACTCCTGCAATCTCGCGCATTATTCTGCACACACAGAGCCGGGGATCAGTGCCAACAACAGCCCGACGAACAGTGAGATAAGGCGACGTGCAGGGGAGCCTAAATATAGTTCGGCCCGATCTACGGAGGTCCATTCCAGTTGGTGCTTTTGGATTGAATTAGCTTGTTTCGTTAAGATCTATTCTTAATAGGTTTTGGGAAATGAGCACATAAATTGCACCTTGTTCTCAATTCCCGACGGACTGTTTAGTATCTCAGAGCACTTTCATATTCTTCAATGCATATATTTTTGTACATTGTTATAAATATGTGACCTCATTTTCCCCAGCTCATTTCCATGCCGACTCAAATTGCAGCATGTTAGTTGTTTGTATATGGTTTTATTATTATTATTATTTTTCCATTTAGTTTTTTAATTTCTCCCACTGGATCTGCAATTTGTGCATATTAACCTTGTAAAATAAACATTTGTTAAGCACATACTCACATCCAAATATCTGCTTCTAAAAAATAAGTCTGACAGCAAATGTTCGTGTCTGACACTTAACGCCTGGTTCTTCTTCTTTCATTTGCCTAAATATTATACCATTATTTTTGAGTAGATGTTTTAAAATGTATAAATATCTGCTCAAATCAGGCTTGTACACAGGAGCAAAGGCTTGGGCGGTTTTCATAATTGGTGCTACATTACGGAGAGCACAAAGACTGCACAGAGTACAGGGTACAAATCACAGATGGCCTCTCTTTTATGGCTGCGTGTGTGTCTCTCTCTTTAAAAGCCTGCCAGGCACACCCGGAGAATTACTGCGGCGTTTGCTTGGAAGTCTGTTTGCTCTGTAACGTTCCATCGGCAATAAATTTCACTCTATGTTTTGATTCTGCTAATACATGAATTCAAAAACACTGTGTATGGAAAATCACCACTGATGCAATTACTGAATCTACTTGGGCTGCCGCATGTGTTAGGCCTATATACACTTAGATCTTTCCTTACACTTCTGAAAAGAAAACGTACATGAAAATAATACTTTAATCCTTTAAGCCTCTACCAAAAATATCTGACTACAAATGAATATAATTTAGGTATTTGTTGTCCTTATATATGGTCAAATATCTATTTTAATGTTAATCTGAGTACTTCTCAGTTTTTCTGACTTTTAACATTGTTAATTCGGGACTTGGACATCACAAGGGATTCACTTAGACAGATTAAGGGCAAATAGGGATGGGCAGTATTTAAAATACCAATTTCAAATACAAAACAGGATTTTATCATTTGTATTTGGAACGGTTGGTGAAAATGGCTTTATATTTTGTATCAAAATACTTTGGTGTTTTGTGTTTTTGTCATTTAAAAATGCTGTAAAATACTCTCTGTGAGACATCTATGTGACGATGCATGCAGCTTGGGAATGGTGCCTGCTCACACAAGACAGTTGCTTATATCTAGCAGGCAAGTCTTTCAATTCTGTTGAAAAATCGCTTCTCTTCTTAACAAGGATCACATCCAACATATGTTGTGATTTTCTGTTTAAAGGCATCAGTAGTTAAGGAGACCCCTGTAGTATAGGGCACACACACACACACATGCAATACACTCCCCACTCACTCACCCACACTCACAGAAGTTTACCTGTTTTGTGGGAGTACTTGGTCTGCAGTATTCTCTATTTGACCCTTAGATACAGGTTTTTACTAGACTGTGACTGTGTATGTATCCTCTAACCCTACATTCTGCAGCTCTCAAACGGTTCAGTGGTTAGAGTTGGGTTAGTTCTCCTCAGTCTCCTTGGCAAGTTCAGTTTCTGCTCCCTGATTACATTTCTGGGTACGTTTAAAATCAAAAAAAATATTGATAATATGATCATCATAAAATTGTTGACTAATGTTTGTTTTCAACATTCAAAAAGGTGTCCGGTGGTACATTAGTGAATGATTGTACCCTGATTGAAGTTGCTGTTTATTAGGATCACGTGATTGCATACCATTGCAAGAATAGCTATCAGACTCATAATATATTATTATATTATTTTATTTATCAATCGAATGATTAATTCTTTATTTTCATTTAGTTATGCTGTACTTATAAGAATAGTCCTGTTTTATGCCAAATACCTCAGAGTTTATGCATGCTGCATCCAGTTGTTCCTGGATACTCTTGTCAGCCCACCTTTACCATAGATCAAAGAGATCCCTTTGCCGCCTTGTTTATTATGGCCAGTCGCATCGTTGGCATTATGTCTGAGTTCCAGGCTTGGACACGGTTAGCAATCACACTAGATATGAACCGTGCCCTAGTCCAACTAACCATGCTCAGGCCCACCTCTTCAAGCAGGCCCAGTCATGATTCAGTGTACCGTGCCCAGGCGATCACACTAGTCAAAGAACTGGAGTTTGGGGATCAAATGTGCTCAGGCATGGCACGGATTGCCTAGTGTGTCTACACCCTAAGTGACAGCTGCGGACGCGATATGAAACCGCTCTGCAAATTAGCACATTTTCAACCAGTTTTGCTAATTCTTCTTGGGGATTAACACTCACTCAGTGTGTCTGATTGATTCAAGTTAGAGGCTGCAAGGTAATTGTTAGCGTATTTGATTGATTCAGCTCAGACATTGATGCAGTTCAGTTTAACCAATCCGAGTGTTCTGTCAGGCAGCTGGTCGTTAGACTGTAATGGCCCGTGCGCTTTCTGCCCATGCTGTACTGTGTGTTCCAGTTCTGCACAGGAACAGCAGTAACAACACTACTAAGGAATCTGTCAGAGAGTCTGATTCTAGAAACACAACAATTATTCGAGCAGTATGTTTGCTGGTCACAAATATTATGCATCAGTTACATTTCAGAGTATAGAAATCGACTTAAATTGGCTACTTAACTATGTAACAACTGTACAAAGCAGTACACTATACAAAAAGTTAGAGTAATACATACTCAGCAAAAGATATTCACAGTAAATGCGAGAGAGATCTGATTACACACACTAAACACACACACACACACAGTACTATCTGGGAGCTTTGAAGCTATGGAGAGTGACTCCCTAGTTATGTTGTGGACCCTTTTTAGATAGCCCAACAGATCAAGGTAAAGAGTCCCATTGAAGAGAGTAATAAACTGATCAGTGACCAGATGTAAAAATTTATTTCCAGGGAAGATGGCAATGGAACAATAAACATCCATCCATACATCTATCCCTCCATCCATCTTCCACCTGCTTATCGCTTACAAACGGCTAGATAACCATTTGAAAAATGAATGACAGGGAGTTAAGTCTCTTTGTACACAAGGGGGTAGAGTCTTTTAACAAGGCAGCCTTCTGATAAACTGTTTTAAGTTTGAGACTATTGTACCCTTCAAGATGAGACAATTCAAATGAGACCAAGCACAACATGTACACCACTGGCAATCGCATTAAACAGTGTTTCACACATTTAAGCATCCTGCATGGACTTGGGTCATGAGGAAAGGTAAGAGGAGAAGATAAGAGGAAGGGATGGTATTTACTATCAGACAGGGACAGGCAGATCTAAACTGATGCTGTACCCTCTGGAACCCTGGAATGCCATTGCACCATATGTCTGACCACATACCTCAGCTGTAATGACAGATAACAGCCATTTTCTGAAACATTCACTGGTGCCTGAGTCATGAAATTATACACTTGTTAATTCTGTCAGGCACCAATAACGTGGCAGTGTCTGAAAAACGCGTGGGATGTTTGGAGAATGTGCGAAGTATCCATGTTTCTCGCTACTTCCTTTCAGCAGTCTTTGACGTGTGAACTTGTTCCATACCGTGCGCACGAATGGGCTCAGTTAAATAAACAGGGCTCAGACAAATTTCCGACAAAGTGAAAAATTGCGTCAGAAGTATGTCTCGATCTTAACGAGACATCTGTGAGAAGACATGGGAACTCGTCCAATATGATAATATTTTCCACTTCTGGTTGCTGTGGCATTTTGAATGTTTTTTTTTGTAGGGCAAAATTTGTGCTGCCAAAGATGTTGGCACAGCAGTGGGACTTTCAAAGTCTGCAGCAGGCTAATCTGCCATACTCAGATGCATGTATTAACTTTTCAGCACGTTAAACAATAAGGAACTGTTTCAGCTTTGCAATATGCATGGGAAAGTTATGTAGAAAATGAATGGCTGATATGACATTAAAGAAATGCTAGAACTTCAAGTGAAATTGCTAAGCTAGGGTCGAAACTGTCTAGGTCAGTGATTCCCAATCTGGTCCCCAGGGACCTACAGACAGCCCACATTTTTGCTCCCTCCCAGCTCCTGATAGGGAGCTAGGAGGAAGCAAAAATGTGGGCTGTCTGGCAGGTAGTTCAGAGGGAACAAAAAACGTGGACTGACTGTGGGTCCCCGGGGATCGGATTGAGAAGCACTGCTCTAGGTTAAGAACCAGAAAACAAAATATTCTCATCTGTGTTAATGCCTCCAAGTAGTATAGTAAGAGATCAGATTAGTATTTCCATGATGTAGGGAGACAGATCATTTTCATTCATCCGAGGCATTTTATCTCAAATGAACAATAATACAACACATGTTGTGAAAATGGGCTTCTCATTCAGCTTGTTCAGGCGAACCTTGAAAGGGCACTATGGTAGAATAAGTCATGGGGGGGGGTCTGAAGGACCTTTGCTGCTGACGATAACATCTTCCCAGACATGCAGTCAATAAGCAGAGTGCCAGCTCTCTGCATTCTGGGGAAAAAATCGTATTACTCAATATCACTTCTCAGAAATGCAAGGACAAGCTTATGGAACTCCCACTGCAGTCAAGAATACGACAAGTGTGACTTCCTGTACGATAGCACTGTTTGCACCCTAATTATTGAGCTTTATGGCGGCGTCAGCTGATGTTCCAATTTATGCCGACAAAGTGAGAGCCAGGATTTCTGCAACCTCAAAGCAGGGGCAAGAACCTCTTTGGTCAATGTGCCAAAGTTCATGTATCAGGATTCTGCAGTAGAAGCATCCCAACGCAACTCAGCAAGTCTGCAATAATCTGATACTCACCCTGTGCAGCCTAAAGAGGCAGTTGCATTTGCTGCGATGTGCGATGATGTACAGCAGTGTGTTAGTTTCTACCATGCTTCCTGTTCTACAGTCTTTGGCTCCATTGATTAGAATATATATTTACTTGCCCATGTTGAATAGGCTGGTCTTCTTCATGCATAGGATATGACTATGGCTAAGCAAAGTCACTATCTGCAATGAGCCTAAGTTGGGGGGACTGATCCCGTCGGGGTCATTTGTAGCTTGATAGGAGTCTGTGCCTGTGTCCAAAAGGTCATGAGTTCAAATCCCGTGGTGGCACAGTAATTATACCTGTACTCCTGGATGCTGGCTGACCTGGTGCTCTGATCCCAAAAATTGATCTCACTTGTACATATATGTCTGTGACTGATGGAGAACAAGAGAAGAGAAAGAGACCCAATTTCCTCATGGGGAAGAGTAGAAAGCTTTTGCTGTAATCCATACTATTCTGTTCTATTATAATTATTGGTTGGTCTCAGTTAACCCTCAATTTACTAAACACTGAAAATTATGAAGTATTGTAATCGACTATACTGAGCTGTCTTCACAACGGTGAAAGGAAAGTGGTTAATTGATAACACAATGCAACACAATTTTTGTTCCTGGCTTCCAAGTGTTATATTTCAACTGCTTATGTCTAAAGCCTATCGAAAAATGACTACA
>JAAGVU020000038.1:20590211-20604482 GCA_011763525.2 Mormyrus iriodes
GGGGGGCTGTGACACAAACTATTTTTGCAGAGAAAGGTTTTTGAGAGCATCAGTGTCATTATGGGGAGCTTGGTTCCTCTATTTCTAGATTTAAAATGATCTAAATAATTTTTGAATAACGTTACTTAGTTAAAATCGCTTTAGGATTTTTGCTCAGTTTAAATGTAATACCTTTAGACGTTCAATACCAGTGTTCAATTTACATGTTATAGTTCAAGGACAATTATTAGTTTTATTAGAAGGACAAGGACAGAATTATATTAGATTAAATAGTGTATGGTTCAAGTCCCCTTGGCTTGCACCATACACAAAATTATAGTAAGGAAAAGAAGATTCCAAGTTAAATATTTTCTGTATTTGTTGTGTGCATATGTCTAAACTTGAATTTGTTTTGTGTGTTATTTTTTTGTGAGGATTTAGGAATTAAGCACTGTTTCTGCTCCAGGTGTATATCCTGTGCCTTAAAAAACCACACGTCTATGTCTGCAGCTGACTCGGTGTGTGAGTGTCTGTGTAGAGACGGTGCCGGAGGCGCTGTGTGCATGTGGGGAGACATTCTCCCAATTTGTGTTGCTTGTTCTGCGCCTTTGATCTGCGCCTTTGTAGGAGAGCTGCTTACGGCTCCACGTGTAATTCTGTGTCGGGAGTAGAATGAAAGAGTGTAAATTTCGAGAACCTCGTAGATGGTGTGATACGGAATGGTGATACTGAGTGGTGAAATGGGTCCTGAAGTGTCCTCTCCCCCAACTGGGACGCCAGCAGGTATTATCCGTGTGAATTATGGATTTGTGGATCTGTATCAGTCTGTCAGGTGGATCGGTGGGTGAAGTGGACCAAAGAGTACGATAATGGCTTGTGGGAGACTGGTAGCTTTAAGAGAGATGGACTGGATTATGAAAGAGAGACACTGAGGAACAAGGTGAGCGGAGAGGAGCAGCGAGTGAACGGCATGTGGATCCGGGAAGTGTGGAGAGAAGTGGATTCAAGGATGAAAAAGCTTTATTGTCATTTGCACAAGTACAATGAAATACTTGCTTGCGTACCTCCCTGCAGATATAAACGACATGACAATAAATAACAGAAAATAGCAAATAATTAATAATAGAATGGTGAGGAAAAATAATATGCATACAATATATAGAGTATACATGCAATATATAAGAATAAATAATATACCACATTCAATAGTATACAGTACAACAAGTAGGACTGAAGTGAATGAGAAACAGAGTGATGAAAAGGAGATAAAGTGGAATAGGGAAAGGCCACACAGGCCATTATGGGGCTGTATCCAATTCAAAGATCAAAGGAAATGGATGTGGGTGTAATAAGATCGATGATCTTGGTTGCGGCAGCCATGTTGGTTCCGAGGCCTTTTGTTTACAATGTACCAGTCACAGAGCAGGCAGCCGTGGCTGTAGTACTGACCCCTCCAGCTGCACAGACATCAGCAGTGCAGACCCCAAGCCCAAATAGGTACAGGGGAAAGCATGCATGCAGATAGGCTCCAGACAAAGCGAACCATGCAGAACCTCCTCTCCTACCAGCAAAACATACCTCAGGGAGGAGTAGGATAAAGCACACATCCAAAGCAGAGTGCTCGTGCAACCAGTCAGCCGGTGATCTCGAGTCAGATAGCGAGAGCAACAGCCAGCGTTATAGCAACAGCGATAGCGATGACCTACAACCCTCATTTTAAAACCTGGAAAAAGAAAAAGTCAGTTACCAAAAGGTTACCAAAGCATGAGTTTCCAGGTCTGGGGAGAGGTCCGGTGTGGGTGTGCCGTCGTCGGACAGGTTTTGAATTGAGAGAAAGTGTAGGGATCTTAAAGCAGAGATACCTGTGCATAGTCATACTGAACCAAAGTCTCACTCGAGAAGATACAAGTGCATCATTATAAGTGATACTTAGTAAATGTGGTGCGTCGACACCTAAGGAAAAGGTGCATTGGACAAATTGAAAGGTAACAAGAGAGGTATTAGAAGAGACTGATGTCGATGGGTAAGGACATAACTCTCTCTTATGTGGACTAGCCTGAAGTGCCGGCGTCTAAACAAGAGCCAGGAGGGGATCCAGGGGAGTGTTTGTAAAGGCTTCAGGGGGGTTTTGAGCGGCACTCAGGACTGACAGTGCTACTTAATCATATGTTTGTGAAGCCTGCAGGGAAAGTTGGCGAGTGTAGTCAGAAAACACTGTGCACGCTGGGAGTGCTGAGACATACAGGAGATCCTGGGTGTGGTGACTCATTTGTCTACACAGTGGCAGCATCTGAGTCTGTGATCTGAACGTCGCCAGTTCAAATCCCATGACTGACAGAGTGATTTCACTGTTGGGCCCTCGAGCGAGACCCTTAACCCCAACTGCTCCAGAAACCGGCTGACCCTGCTCTGTGATCCTCGCTTGTGTGTCTCTCTGGACGAAAGCATCTGTTAAGTAAATGTAAATGTAAACAGATGGTGGATAGCCATGAGAAGAAATTGCTTTTGTTGATGCCAGCGGAGCTGTTGCTCAGTGCCTTCCAAACATCGTCGCCTGTGGTTCAGAGGGTACTTTGCAAGTGCAAACAGATGCAAGCTGAGTCTAGCTGTAGATGGCAGGACATTGTGTTGCTTGTGTGGCCAGACTGATCACCAGTGTTGGGCATTTCAGGTCTAGTATTGACAAATCCAGAGCAGGATTTTGATCTACCAACCAGCTGAGCATAAAGAGTCACCGTCACAGAGTACTGAGCTGGTTGGTAGAAAAAAAATCTTGGTCTGGATTTGTAGCTTCTGGACTTGAAATGCCCCCAGCAACCTCAACAGTCTCAGTAAGCCCCACCAGGCTCCTTTTCAGGTACAAACGCAGAGCCTTGCACTGCCATGCAGTTACCTTTTCTGGTAGATATAGGAGCTGCACATTAACATTTCACTTTCACAGAACAGTCATTCCTTCACTGCACAGACCCACTGTGTGAATTCCGTGCAATACTTTCCCTGACATACATTGCACTGTTCCTGTTTATTGGAGTCTATTACATATTGTTGTTGATTATTACTGTCTAAATATCATTTAACTTTAATGTCTATCTATCCACCTACCTACACATTCTTCTATTCACCATTCTGACCTTCCTACTGGAATACTCGGGCACTGCATTGAGAACTGTTGGTGTTTCAGGTGTCTCTATTCCTGTTCTGTACCAGATAGGATGGGACTGCTATGTGAAGGAATGCTGGTGACCCTTCTCACCAGAGACTTGTGAACTGAGACAGTTCACTGTACAGTTACTCATAGCCTGTATGCAGTGTTTCAATACTGAGACTTTAATGGCTTCTATCCTCATTGTGACTGTATCAGCCCCTACAGTGTGTTGGCATTGAAATGTCCTGACCATTTGCTTTCTACTTTTCTATACAATAAACGCCATGATTTTTAATTTCTGTGGTTCCTTTGCTGTTGTCGTGGCAATTTCCGGAGACTGACTGCACGGCCCTCTACACCATGTGTAATGGCCGAGGCGATGCTGAAATAATGCGGCGTGCAATGGTGCTATGAGCTCCATTTATCTGACTTCTTCTTTTCCAGCCCACGATTCTGTCTTTCAGAGGCTCAAATTTGGTTACATAAATTTCCCAGCAGCCCTCCATATGTGGCCTTAGTGATTTGGCATAGTTATGAAGTAGAGGACTTGGCTAAGACGGCCACTGAGGCACATAAAAGGGATTATAAACTGAACAAACAAACCTCATAAGGACTGAATGATGCGACAGCCTGTTAGGAATCCACCGTGCACCAGTTAGGAGTGAACAGCACCACGCAGGCCGGCTGTGGTTTCCTGTTGTTCCCTCAATAAACCCTAGTCTCCTTGCCCATCACAGACTGCTTGTTAATTTGGCAGATGGATTATATTGGGTTGTGTTTCCAGCATCCCTGAGCACTTCATCTATATTTGAACTGGCATCTGTTACTATGGGTGGTTTCCATAGATGACCAGCTGTCAGAAGACCCTGTCTGTGGAATAAAAACACAAAATTCTAATGACGTTGGTCACGCTCCTTCAGCCACCTCCATCTGCATTGCTTCAGACACCTCTAAGCCTCGTCCAAGAAAGCAGCATTACCAGCTTAGCCCAGTGACTGAAAGAGGCACAAATAGTGGGTTTACCTAAAGCTGGCAGGCCTCATCGCCGTCACTCATGAGATCAATCACTCTTGTGTCGTCAGCAAACTTGATGATGGTGTTGGTGTTGCACATAGCCATACAGTGTTGAGTCAGCAAGGTGAAAAGAAGTGGACTGAGCACACAGACCTGGACCTCGACTTCCCTATGAGCTTCTGGGGAATGATGGTGTTGAATGCTGAAGTCTATGAACAGCATTCTTGCATAGGTGTTCTTCTTTTCCAGATGGGACAGAGTCAGGTGGAGTGCAGTGGAGATGACATCATCAGTGGAGCGGTTTGGGCGGTATGCAAACTGGAGGGAGTCATGTGATGCGGGAAGTCTAGCTTTCAGGTGCCCCATGACTAGTCTCTCAAAGCACTTCATGATGGTCAATGTCAGTGTTACAGGGCGACTAATCATTAAGGCAGGAGACAGATGACTTCTTCAGCACAGGTATGATTGTGGTGCCCTTGAAACTCTTGGTGATGACTTCCTGGCTCAGAGAGATGTTGAAGATCTGTCTGCTGGTCTGCACATTCCTTGAACGCACGGACAAGAATGCTGGCTGGTCATTCAGTACTGCACTCAGTTAATTCACAATTTCTACTAAAATTGTCTTACAGAGATATACCACCAGTGACCAAGGACCTACTGAAAGGGGAATAATGCATGCTGACAGCTCTTGTAACACTCACATATTGTCTGTTAAGAAACCCAGAAGAGATTCATGGCAATATGTACAGAAATTTTAAGCAGTAAATGCTACTTTTCCAGTAGTCCCAAATCCACCAATCAAATCCAGCCCATATTACTTATTATAGCATAATTATTTTCTGCTTTCTTTTTTGCACCCAGATATCCAGTTCCACTTTTACCTACTACCTACTACTATCTTCCCTCTAGGTTACAGCGAGCCCCCACACTGTTTTCCAAGGTGGCGAGACGGGATTTGGCAGATGTCCATTTCCAGGAATCTCCTTCTTGTTTCAGTGTGATGGTGATCTCCAGATCGCATCCCTTTGGAGGCAGGTAAGACAGATGCTGTTGCTTTAATTAAAGCTATAGCTGTTGGAGATAAGTCACAGCTCTGGCCTCTATTTGTTAAATATTTAGGACATGTCTTGCAGCCCTTATCCTGTATCTGCAGGACTTCCTCATTGTTTTAGAACTGCAGCAGCAGCTTCATATATTTACGTTACAATATATTTATTTAGCAGAAGCCTTTATCCTAAGTAACATAGATTTTAGAGAAAGTGGGGTCTGGCACTCCCTGGAGCAGCCTGGGGAGGGGGGGCGGGGGTCAAGGGCCTTGCAGAAGGGCCCAACAGTGAAGGCTTTACTGATCCTGGAATTTGAGCCAACAATATTCCGATTCTGGGAGCATGGGACTGCCAGACGGTCCACATTTTTGCTCCCTCTCTGCTCCAGTGCTGGCAGGGTGCAAAAACGTGGACTGTCTGCGGGCTCCCAAGGACCGGATTAGGAAACACTTTACTAGAAGATCCGTTGCTTCCCTGCTACAGGGACTCTGCCTTATCCTTGTGGTCCCTCATGCAGTTGATGCTTTTATCCAAAGAAATGTGCCTTTTTTTGAGAGCGGAAATCTGCTACCTAGCTTACATTAGCATCTACTTTTGGACTCCTGCCCCCAGCGTCCCTATCCTGCAGTGTGTTCCCTCTAAACCAGCTACACTTCTTCTGTACCATGGTGACAGACAGCCGTATGATTCTATATGCCATACATTTCTCTCCGGCATGTCAGTCTATCAAACGTACCTCTTACTATCCCTGACACAATCCTATAAGTTTATGGTTCTTGTTCCCGCCCTGCCGACGGCACACTAAATACTCGATTTGCAGTTTGTTCTAATAGCCTGATGCTGGAGAGTGCTCAACTGCCAATTACAGTCTCAGCTCAGCAGGCTGAGCTCATTGCTCATTCCAGGGCCTGCTTTGTATCAAAAAAGGTAAATCTGTGACCATATGTACCGAATCTAGATGTGCTTCTGGGGTTATGCATTACTTTGGAACTTTTTGGACACAACATGGATTCCTCACTTCAAATGGGAAACCTATTAAGCATCACTTTCTTATTTCAAACCAACTTTCTGTCTTTCTTCTATCTGCTTGGACTGCCGTTGTTAAGTCAATACCCTCAACGATCTTCCTGGTCACATATCGTGCAGACCTGCCCAGTCTAATGGCTTCTGCCAATTGTGTTCTTTGGACTTCTTGATGTCCTTTTTCCTGCTCACCTGACCTGCCTTTTTAATAGTATGGTGTCATTACAAGCAGCTGTGCCCATACTGGCAGCAGCACCCCCTAGTGGCCCCGCTGAGAAGGGGATGTATGTGTGTGTGTGTGTGTGTGTGTGGGGGGGGGGGGGGGGGTGGCTGCAATGCAAAGTGCATTTCCAATAGCCCATATTATGTCCCATGCACTGAAAGGCGGGAAATGTGGGGATTACTAAAATGGCTGATGAGCTGCGTAAGGCAGTAAGGCCCTCCACTCAACAAATTATATCATCAGCACCCCCCCCTTCGGTAAATATCACTGACTTAAACCAGAATGATCGTGAGTGCAGTAACCCTTGTCTTTGTGTTGGAATTATGATTTATTTTGGCCCTCTGTGAAAAATAACTGGGGAACAGTGGCATAAGGCACGCATGCTAGCAGTACAACGTGAGGAAGGCTGCCCCCACAGGCCCACTTATGCATCTGCAGATGGACTTTACTGAAACATCAGCTAAAATATATATATACTTCTCCACATGAAATTGTAGACATGTTTTCAAAATGGACAGAAGCTTACCCTTATTCGAAGTCAGATGCTACTGAGCTGGCCAAAGTTTTGCTGAAAGACTTTGTCCGCAGATTTAGAATCCCACAGAGAGTGTCTAGTGAACAATGACCCCACTTTGCGAGAGAGGTGGTAAAGGACCCATGCAAGGAGCACCTGCCCATATCACCTGCAGTCCGTAGGTGTGATATAAGCTGCAGAAACTGTGTGCTGAAACAGGATTGAAATGGCCTGATGACCTTCCTGATCGCTCTCATGTCTCTGAGAAGGACACTCCCACGAAGATCACAAGATTGACTCCGCATGAGGTAACTAAGGGCAGACATATGAATACCCTCTGATCTCCACCATCGACCGTGAAAGAAATGGACATTCATAAGATAAGACAATTTAGTGTTCTCCTTCTGTGTCGGTCTGACCAGAACTCTTAAAGCCTTCAATTCATGGGTCAGAGAAGCACAGATGATCCTGTTGTTTACTTGAATGTGTTTAAAAGGAAGAACGCACTGGACACAAGACAGGAAGAATCATACCAGGTGACATTAGCCTCAAACAACTATAAAAAGGTTGGCTTGGCCATCTTGAATTCAGGCCAGCCACTGCAATAGGGCCCATCATGACTTGTTATCCAGTAACACATCTGGAGAAGGTCCATTGTCACCTGCTTCAAGATTCTGAGTCTTTCCACCACAGTGTAGCACTTTTTATTGGTACCAGATAAGATACACATAAGATACACATAAGTCTACACTCCTTAAATAATAATACTTAATACACTTCTCAGTCGCATTTGCATCCACAGATACTAAGTGCACCACATCACACCCTGCCCACAGACCCTGCTGACCCTACTGTCAGCATGAGCAATTAGCTTAATATACCTTTCCAGCTCACTCGCTGCAATATGGCAACCATTTAAACACCCCCCCTTACATTTATCTGTTAGGTGTTCATAATTTCCTCATTGCTACTTATGAGACCATTTTATCTGCAGCAGTTAATGCCAGAGCAGGGAGTGTGATGGTAAATAACCTTGTGCCTGCCTTGATTGTAATGGCTCTTAATTGCACTTATCATTATGAAATTAACTGTACTAGTTTCCAAAGCTGCAGTTTTCTTGTGTATATAGCCTTTCTGCCGTACCTCCAGCCCTTACCCTGATTTCTAAACTGACAGGTTTCATGCACCCCAGTCTCCAAGCTTGTGTTGGGATACGATGTTTGCAGTCACTATACATCAGGGAATTTCTGTATTCTTTCATTTGACCTGTTGTCTCACCAGTTTCTTGACATTCCTTTAAAAGCGACCCAAAAGGGATGATCACAGTTCCAGAGGGACTCCTAATGGCATCTGCTTCATGTGCGGGAGAAAAGCTTATCCATGGCTGAACACGACTTGAGATCTGGTCTTATTACTTAGGATTTGTGGTCTGTCTTCTTTGTTACAATGACAATGACAGCTTCCATGACCCATTCACCCCTGACAAGATACGAGAAGATAAGATAAGATGAAATGTGAGCTTTATTGATCTCTGGGAGAAGAAATTTCTTTGTCTGGTATCACTGAAAAAAAAATAATAAAAGCAACAAAGGAAAATGTAGGTAGAAGAAAGACAACAAAGGATAACATAAGTAAAAATAGATAATAAACATATAAAGGAAAATCAGCAATAAAGTAAATAAAATAAACATTGATTCATTCTTTCGTCTTCTCTTCCTGCTCGACCTATGCAGGGTCGCCGGGGTCTGGAGCCTATCTTGGGTACAATGGGCACCAGGCAGGGAATAACCCACGACAGGGTGCCTACCAATTGCAGGGCACAGAATAAATGTAACAATAATAAACAATAAACAATAATAATAAAGAATAAATAAAATAGAAAAAAGAGAGCTGTGCAAGGCAATGTGCCACTTTGGCAAATACAATGCAAAATGGTCGTTGTGCAAATGTCAAAATCTCTGAGACCGAACGATTCAAAATGGGCTCCTTCCCCTTGTACGGTGCAGGAAGAGCAGCCAATAAGCTGATCGACATGGCAGCGTCCCTGAAGGAGCTGTTAATGGCTGGTCTTATTGTGAAGTGTTTGTAAGCATTACGGCTTCATCAATCACAAGATGGCGATTAATATGAGGAATACGATGCATATGAAGATGATGAGGATTTGGAGTATATCGATGATATAAACCCTGAAAAGTAGATTGTGAGCAGATGTCCCCTGCAGGAGGCTGGAAGCCCAGAGCTGGAGAGCAATTTCATTTTTTTGTCCAGATTGGCATTGGGAACTTTTTCTCTTATTGCCAATAGGTTCTCAAAACATTACTTGTGATTCTATTTCTCTTTCTATTTCTGTAGTTGTTCTTAAAGCACAAATGAGGAGAATATGGAATCAGTCATGATTTTGGCATTTGTTTTCGATCCAGGTTTTTGATTGGTTGTGATTAACTATGATTAATTGCTATTCGAAAAAATGTGTCTTGACATTGTGCTCATCCATTAGTCGTGATTAATTATGAGGTATTAGTAGGAAATAGCTCATTCTCTTTTAGGCAGCAGGCTATGGTGTCATTGAAGTAGTTCAGGGGTTCAGGAGCTGTGCCCATGTTCGGTAGGTCATGTGAGTAAATCCCATGGCTGGCAGAGTGACTATTTCATATCAAGGCCCTTAACCCCAGCAGCCCCCTGGCTGACCCTGCTCTCTGAGCCCAAATGTCTTTCAGTTGTGAGTCGCTTTGGACAGTCACTCATGTCCTAAAATTCTTTTATTTTGTTAAATAGCAGTTGAGTCTGTGTGATGTTTTACTATATCTTGTTAGTTTGAATTGTTTTTAGCCTAGTACAGTACTTTGGATTAATTATTTTTATTTTTAAATGTAAAATATAAATAACCTTGATCTTGAATCTGTAAAAGAGAACTGAGAACCTCCATTGAACCAGTTCAAAAGGTAACCGGCATCTGTAAACATGTCTCACGCATGCAGGTTCTGGGCTAGGTGGATACCTCGTGCTTGTGTGTGTTATTCTGAGTGATTAAAGCATCATTTGTGTTTATATAATTTGTTGAAAGTTTGATATCATGATGGGCATAATATACAAAGAATATATAAGAGAGGGGAAACCTTTGGGAGAGGGAGACACTAGGCCCTTTTCTGGTGAGACTCTGGTGTGTCTCTTAGCTTTATTTTTCACTTTGTTACTTTGTCTTTTGACCCTCTCTATAAACGCTCTGGTAACACTTTACTTAATGCACCTATGTATAATGCATGACTTATACTGACCATTATAATACATTATGAAGTTGTCTATTGTGCATTATAGATGAGAACTTCACAGACCATTCATAATGCATAATAAACATGCCTGTAATGCGTTATGCCTTTCCTCCATGTTAACACCACGACTCTCCAAACTTACAATATACTTTCCATGCCACACTTTCCGTTTTACCATCAGCTACAAACAGCAGTTTCTTTGCATTGATCTTTATGGAAGCCTAACTTACATGCCTAGATGTTCATGTTTTTTTCCTGAGGGGTCCTGCTGTGTGTTTACAAGCCAGTTGCCTGGTACTGGATTATGTTACAGGCCAGGCTCAGCCCCTATACCGTGAATCCCCCCCCCCCCCCGGAAACCTCAAAAGATCAATACCCAGCTAGTGCAGATCATGTTAACGTCCAGTTCTGCCCTATTACACACTAACCAGAAAAACAACCTACCCTAAAGCCCCCCCACCTTTATACTGAGTAGTTTTTTTTTCACCCCCCGCATAGCAGCACAGCTGAAATCTCCAGGGCATGTCTCTAGGCCCAGGAACTTACTTTGCGCTCAAAACATATCAGCACACCTGGTTGTAATCAAGGCTTTTGCAGTTATACTGTACATATAAGGATAATGAGTTTTAATCTGGCATACATCCAGAATCTCTGCCACACATTGATGACGAAGCTCTGTGCCTCAGACAAAGGGATATAGAACAGAATTGGTTCTACATGGGAAGGTATTGATGCTTATTTATTTCATAAAGACATTACAGCACTTCTTAATTATCGTTTACAGAACCTTTGTATATGCCACAGCCTGTTCGTATTAAGGAGGACCTATTGTTTTTACTGTTCTGGCACTACCTTCCCCCAGCCTGCTATCACTCTGTCATGCTTCTTCACCTTTGGTCTTTCAGGCCAGGGTTCGTGGAATTACGTTTTCTACCTTCAGGTGGGTTTTCTCACATTCAGTCGCCTTCCTGATTTAACTGGAACTAAGCTACACCTACACATATATGAAACGAGGCTGCTCTGGAACATAATAACCAAAATGATTTCGTTTGAATGCCCCACCCACGCAAATGTAAAAGTGCATTCTGTTTACCATGGTGACAAAATTAATTAGCGACACCCACTTCATTGTAATGTGGACTAAGGGTCAGTATGGAGTCTTTGGAGTCTCTGGGGGAGCTACAGCTGCACCTTGCCCACATTCTACATCACATGCCTGATCATCAGGAAAGGCTGTGACGGACCAAGTGCGCCCATCCATCTTGACTTGGGTGGGACCAGGCTTATGACTGGGTGGGCTGGGTCCATCTGGACCCCCCCCCCCCACAGTGTTATCAACTTTTTGGATGAAAAGGAACGTTGTGCAGAGTCATCTTCAGAAGAAATCATGATGTGGCTTAAGAGAGCAAAAGAAAGACAAGAGGATTGAGTGTGGATGAATATGAGAGAATGAATGTCCAGGGGTAAATGAGAAGTTCCATTAACTCCCCCACCCACCCACGGTACAGAGCTTACTACTCATCATGAAAAACCTTTGTCTCATAACCTTTCATGAGACACCCAGGAACCACACACATGCCTAACGGGACTGTAATGTAAGAATGGCCTTAATTAGTCTTGGAACGTCAAGATAGAATGTAAGGAAGTACAAGAACCTGAAACAACACTTTGTATGTCATTATGATTAATTGTGACGCCCAGATCCTTCTGTTTCATGTGTCCTTTCATGTCTTAATGACATGATTCTAGTCTTGAGGTCTCGTTAGCCTCAGCTGGCAGAAACACTAGCTGCCTTAGCAATTTACAGATGGCATTAGGAGTGTGAACCATGCTGGTCAGATCTGTTAAACAATGCAGGGTGAAAATTAAACGCTGGGTAGATTAAACCTCCCTGCAGTGACTGTAATTGCACGGGCACCTAGAGATCTTCCTCACCAGGGACAGCGCAGGATCATATCCCCACTGCTGTGCTGCACACATTCCAACACATACAAACCCCAGTTGCCCATCTGCCTACCTGTTTCTGAGTACAACCCCCCCCAAGAGTGGCATTGGCCACTCTAACTAATTATTATCTACCGATTCTGTTCCACTGTATTTAATCCACCCTTGTACACATTTTTATTTATCATTGTCCTTGACATTGCACTATGTAGGCCCACAGTCAGAAATACATTTCCTTAGGTCCCCCTCTGTAGATTTCACCAACCGGGGGCTGAGACAAATTTTGATGTGGGTCTACACTTGTTATTTTGCCACATGGCTTCATGTCTGCATGTCACAGCATGGTCCTGGGTGGTACAATATTTTGTGCCACTGCACGTTAGCATATGGACGGCATGACACTAAAGCCCACTTGACTTTAGCCCTGAACCAACAAAGGAGCCACAATTTCTGGCATGAGATAATTACTCTTACTGTCTGATCCTGGCATAGAAAGGACTGTCAGGGTCCAACGGCTCTTTTAAAGGGATTTAGCTATGTTGATCACTTTAATAGGGTCAGGTAATTCAAGCCCAAGTGTAATTTTTTGCCTTTATGGTGACGTTTAGGGTGTTGCCATAGTATAAATTAACAGGAAGCATAGTGCTGCACCCAATGAGCGATGAGAGATGTTATTGCCTGTGCCATCTAATTTAGGGGAGAACGAGGAGCCGTCAAGCTGAAACCAATGCAGCATAAATGCCATCCTGTCACTAAGTCCTAGACCTGCCTAATAAATGGATGATGTACATAACAGTCTGACTAAAGCGACATGGGAAACTCCAGCGGAACCCATTTTGCAGCGCTTGGATGAAAGAGGTATGTGTGGAACGTATCTGTTCCAGAACTATTTCCATGCATTTCAATGTGGCTGTTGTGTAGTCATAGACCTGGCATACATAGAAATTATCCATCAAACTGTCTGTGTTAATGCTACTTATATTATGCAACACATTATGGTGTTACCCCTGCTAACAATTTTTAATTCTAGGAACGTTTACCGAAAGTTACAATTAAGCTAAGACTAATAATTTAAAAGTAAACAAAGGGCATAGTAGCGCTTTATGCTTCCAAGATTACCCCGAGTTCAAGGCTGGATGATGCCTTCACCGCATACCCATATAATACTTTTGTAAAACAGTATTTTTCAACATTAGTTGCATTAAAAGGATGTTCATGTAATAATGTTGTCATGCCGACCTTGACATAACCTTTGTTAAAATATAAAACGTGGAGATCAATTTTACAGTAAGAACGCATTCTACCAACTGTGAGAGCACTGGCTAAAATTCTGGGAATGTTCCCTGTTAACTGGGAAAATGGTTAAAAGGTGAAAAACATATCTCTCTCTTTAGTGAGCTAAACACATTGCACTGCTCACCTGTTTACACATGCATGGTGTTAATTTATTTCAGAAAGTGAGGTTAAACTGCTATGTCAGTGTTTACATTGTGACCTACAGAACCTGTATGGTTCCACCCTGACAATGGCTGACATCAAGTGCTCTAGATCCCTTTCCTGGGCAATCCATAATGCCTGGTGATTCCAGACATTATATTTATAGCCTGTGTGGCACATTAAGCCTTGGCCTCAAACCGAAGGCCTTATGTGTATAAGTGAAGGGCTGTCCTTCTGTTGAGGAATTCAGACCCAATAGGAATGACAGTATTCATTCTGAGCCGTAATACTCTATAAATCTTAGAATACTGACCACAGACCATGACATAAATTCAAGACTTGTTATTCAGCTTCAAAAATGTTCACCTAGTTTTCCATAAGTATTCTGTACACATCAAAATGTAGCATGGAGAAGCCTACAAACTTGAAACACTAATCTCAGTATGACTGCAGTTGTTGTAGCTACATTTTAATATGTAAATGCAAACAGATGCCGAAAAATTTCACCCTGGATGGTAATTTAGTAGGAATTTAATCCATCGATCAATCAATCACCCAACTGGTCACGGTCAAGGTCAGTATTTTACACTTAATGCAATTCACATATATACGTGTGTGTGTGTGTGTGTGTGTGTGTGTGTGTGTGTGTGTGTGTGTGTGTGTGTGTGTGTGTGTGT
>JAAGVU020000038.1:20611319-20623466 GCA_011763525.2 Mormyrus iriodes
TTTTCTAATCACCTTCATGATTGAGCCTCCCTCTTTGACTATGGCAGAGAAGATTATTACGACATGTCACCTAAATGGTATAAACTCCTGACGATTTATTAATGCAGTGAGTAATGGGAACTTCATGTCTAGTTCAGATGTCAACAAAGTCACCCATGACTTTAATACAGTAGTTAGTCAGATTTTAGACAAAACAGTGCCTTTGAAAAATAAAGTAGTAAAAACCACCAGACACTCCCCATGGTTTAATGATCACACATGCTCTTACAAATAGTAGTGCTGCAGATTGGAGCGCAAAAACCACGGGTTTAGAAGTGTTCAAGTTAGCATGGTCTGAAAGCCTGCAACAATACAAGCAAGCCCTTTATAGGGCATGTTCAGCCTATTACTCCAACCTTATTGATCACAATAGAAATAACCCTGGCTACCTTTTTAAAACAATAGCTCATCTAACAAATAAGGCTGAACCTCTGCCACCAAGTAACTTCAGTAGTGAACATTTTATGAACTACTTTAATGATAAAATTACAAACATTAGGCTTCAAACATGTTCAAATATCCCAAAATTAACTCCAGTGCATGCGGAATGTGAACACACCCTTAATGTTTTTGAATTAATTGATGAACAAGAGTTAAGAACTATTATATGTAAGATCAAACCGACTACCTGTCCACTGGACCCAATCCTCACTAAGCTTTTTAAAGAAACAAAACCTATAACTGCCATAATGAATGCATCCCTGTCTGCAGGTGATGTGCCTGACCATTTTAAAGTAGCAGTAATCAGACCACTATTGAAAAAAACAAGTTTGGATCCACAGGAGCTCAGTAATTACAGACCGGTCTCTAATGTACCATTTTTGTCAAAAGTTCTGGAGAAGATAGTGGCTGCTCAAATTCAGTCATACTTGAAGACACACAACATACTGGATAGTTTCCATTTGGGCTTCCATCCAGGACACAGCACTGAAACTGCCTTAACTAAAGTCATAAATGGCATAACAATGGCAACTGATGTTGGCAGTGCAACTGTGCTAATGCCTGTGGACCTTAGTGCAGCCTTTGATACGGTTGACCATTTCACCCTATTACAAAGACTCATATTTGAGGCCGGGTTATGTGGAATGGTGTTGAAATGTTTTAAATCATGTTTGACTGATCGTTATGTTCAGGTGTCAAAAAATTATACTTCATCGTCTATGTCACCAGTAAAATATGGAGTGCCACAGGGATCAATGCTTGGCCCTTTATTGCTTTCTCTCTGCATGCTGCCATTAGGTAAAACAAAGACAAAACATAATGTTAATTATCATTCCTATGCCGACGACACCCAAATACACATATCGGTTATGCGTAACGATTCCGCACCTATTGTCACTCTAGCTAAGTGTTTCAATGAAGTCAAGACTTGGATGGCTGAAAACTTATTATTATTAAATGCTCAGAAAATTGACGTTCTGTTGTGTTGTGGCAAGTCCATAGCTAGGAATGCTATAATGTCTGCACTCCACTCCAGAGGGCTGAACTTTTCTCTTAGCAACTCAGCCAGTAATCTAGGTGTCATCTTAGATACAAGCCTCTCATTCAAATCGCATGTGGATGCAGTATCGAAGGTATGCTTCCTACAGCTACAGAACATCGTGAAACTACGACGATTTCTTACTATTCAAGACACAAAGAAATTGATACATGCCTTTGTAGGTTTGACTACTGTAATGCTCTGTTATCTGGGACCACACATTGCACATTAAACACCTTGCAGCGTATTCAAAATGCTGCAGCTCGAATCATCACTAGGAGCAGGAAGTTTGAACACATAACCCCTGTTCTTAGTTCCTTGAATTGGCTTCCTGTTAGGTTCAGGAGTGACTTCAAAGTTCTCCTACTTACATATAAGGCACTTAAAGGTCTAGTGTCGCATCGTCCACTCAGATCACAAAATGCAGGTTTCCTTGTCGTTCCACATATAAATAAAGTCACAGTTGGCGGTAAAGCATTCTGCTACAGGGTCCCTATATTGTGAAATAGTTTACCAAGCTATGTTCGGGATGCCGAATCAGTCTCAGTCTTTAAATCTCAACTGAAGACCTATTATTTCAGTTAAGCTTACCCACAACTTAACTTATAACACACCGTAACTATGGCTGCTGTACATGACATTTTTATCTACTGTGCTTGTCTTTTAATGTGTCATTGCATGTTCTGATCGTCCATGCTCTCTGCCTTCCCACATGTCCAGGTGGTGCCCGGGGAGGGCACCATCTGAGCTGGAGTCCTGGTTCGGTCCCATGGATGGGTGACATTGTGGATGCGGCTTACGAACTGTAACATCATAGGGGCAGCCTCCAGTCTGCCACCCTACACAGGCCAATGTGGAGAACAAACTCATTGTTGGACATTGACATGATCATAATCACAGCTTACATCTTGCTTTTAGCAAGCAAGCCCACTCTTTTCTGTGCAACAATGTTAGCATGCCCAGGGGGGTTGGGCAGGCAGTTGACGTTGGATCCCCGGAGGTTTTTTTTCACCTTCCTTGGGAGTTTTTGGTTCCTCTCCTCTGTTTTCATTTGGCCTTCCTTCCTTCTTTAATTTTCTTTGTCTTTCCTTTTTCCTATTTTATTTCTATTCTCTCAATATCATGTAAAGGTCTTTGGGGCGACTGTTGTGAAAAATAAATTGTATTGTATTGTATTGTTTCAATTAATATGCCTATTTCGACATGCAGACTCCAAAAGCACCATGGGGCACGGTGTTGCGTTTACATCGCTAACCAACTACTTACTTATCAGCGTTGTGTTCAGCATTGTCAAACTGTACCAATACAACTAAATCATTCAATAAGCTTTCTAATAAGGAAAGTGCAAATGAAAAATAGAGCAGGTAAAATCTAAGGTTTGGTACGTTAAGGTTAATCTAGAAATGGTACTGGAATTAGCTAGCAAAATTTTACTTGTCAATAAAACGTTAATAAAATAAACTACTAGTGAAGAAACACAAAAATTAGATTAGTATTCACATCTAAGCATTTCTGTATTCTAAAGAGACTATTATAATTACTGAAAAGCACTTTTCACAGTATTCTAGAAGGAATCCAATTGTAGGAATGAAGACGTATCAGGGTGCCTGTTTACCTGATACATAGCTAAATGCTTAGGGTCCCTCTTGATGATCCCTCTTCAACACTTTCGTCTACAGGATGGATTGAATCGATATGTTTTTGCCCTAGACTTGATGATCATTGACATATGAAGGTAGATTATTCTGTAAAGCAGGAGGTCTATAATTCTATTTTCGGTAAAGTGAAAATGTCATATCTTGCGAACGAAGTGATTGATTTGGGGACTGTAAGAAGAAGGTCACTTTGGTGCCAGTCAGTTCAAGGGCATTTAAAGGTAATGAAAGAATTTTACAATAAATTCTAAAGTTGACATTCTCTGTGAAGGTATGGAAGGACTCGGGTGCAGAGTGATTTTCACCTTTTTTTAGTTTTGATGAATAAAATTGCTATGTTCTGTAGTGAAGTTCAAGGAAACATTAGTGTGGCCTGGTCCAGAACTTGATTTTGGCTTCTAACATATCCATTTTCAGACTGCTTATTATGCACAGGGTTGTGGGGCCCTGGAACCTATCCCAGGCAGCACAGAGTACACTCCTGGCAGGGTATATGTATGTCAGTTAAGCTAACTGGAGTACCTGTGAGAATCTCACATAGCGACTCTAAACTCCTCATACAGGGCAGGATTCAAACCTGCAACCCGGAAGGTGTGGGGCAACATTGCACCCCACTGACCCACCATGCTGCCCACACTGTAACATCATTTCAAAAAGTGTTTCATGAATAAAGAGCAAACCTAAACTCAGGAGAAGCCTTTTCTATTAATAATTTAGTATGTGCAGCTACCAACCAAAATTACTTAAATAACTACCAGTGTCCGGGTGCACATATGGGTATATATGCATTTAACACAAAAACCAAACTTCAAGTACTTACAGAAAATAAAGAAAAACAATTTTGGGGGGGGGGTGTCAGTTTTAGGTCACTCGGACACATACGAGCACAAAGGTGACTAATATTACAACATTGTTCAGTTCTGTAGCGACAGTCTTCACCTTCACCCCTCCTTTTTTGAGTAAAGTTCGGTCGGCTCTCTAGTCTGCCCTTCCCTCTCCACTCCCCTACCGTAACTGTGCTGACCGAGCAGTGCAAAATGTAATCACTGCTCCCAACTCAGTCAGCTAGAATATGTACATCGGAGAAAATTATTTTTACGAAGACCTGGGAAGGCGTGGCGACGATTTACTACGATTATCTTTCTTTTAATAAGAAACTTTTGTAATAATTAAAAGAAAAAAAAATACATCAGTCTAACCCATTTTTGTTTCTTATTTAAGGAAAGATCCTAAAATCCTCTAAATGTTTTTGTTTTTTGAGTGTACAACGCAACACTGATAGTTAACAAGTGTTTCAAGGAAATTTTATATGTGTTTTCTCTTAACTGCAGAACTGAATTGTTACTGTAGCAACACCCTTGCAAACATATAATCAGACATCATCAAGCGTCAGTGCTCTCTCCCATGCTTCCATTCAGTTTCTCAACTCATTAAGGTGATTCTAACTGGTTCCAAATGGACTTTGCCCATTATTATGTGGAAAACTCAATGGAAAATCCATACAGTCTATGTGCAACCTAGATGGTGCCGTCTCCCATTGTTAGATGTCAGTCAGACTTGCATCAAACTACATGATGGCCTCTGAGACAGTTATTAGAGATCTAAGGGCATTATGTCTGTGAATATACCCAGGAAATATATAGAAATATAAGAAATGTTTGGGTGAATTGTTCAATATACACTCAGTGACGATCCTATTGTATGCCACTTCTTGTACCAGGTACCAGAGACGGCCCAAGGTTTTAGCTAAGTGGCTGCTTAGGGCCCCAACAAAATCATGCGCAATGTCTCGGGGAAAGTGGAATGATCGATCTGCCTGCAAATCCCCCCACCCCCCGCCAGATACAAACTCCTTTTGTCTCCTGAAATACGTCTTGGATAGAAGCCATTCAGAGAAGCCTTCCTGCACACCACCATTGTACTGAGCTGCTGTCTTCTCACTTGTGACCTCCTTCTTCGCTTTAACGAGTCTGCCTGTTCCCCTCTAATCTCACTCAATAACAAAGGTGCGAAAATCCCCAGGAACGTGGTTGTTTCTGAGAACCATTAGTCGTTCTAATGCCAAGAAACAGCAGAACATCTGGACCCTGTTTCCCTGTTGCATAAATTCAGCTGCAGCCACATGATTGGCTCTCTTAAGGGTAGACTATTTGAATTAATGGGCAGGTGCACCTAATAATGAAGCCTCTAAGTGTACATAAACAGGAGAACACTGAAAAGAGAACATTAACCTCTTAGTGACAGACTCAACAATGACTACATCAATAGTCTCTCCTTCTGAATGCAATGTCAAAGACTAAACACAACACATGCTAATATAATTACACAATGATCTGGCTATTTGTTTTATTTTGGTATTATTGGTTATGCTCTGTATAGTAATCATTGCGATGCTACTGGTGGGTAGTCATCAAAAATGGCTGTACCCACCACCAGTCTATTAGCACCCCTACCATCAGGTAGATGCTACATGAGTGTGAAATCAAGGTCCACAAGACTGCAGAACAGTTTCTACCCGCAGGCCATCCAATTTATGAATCACTCTTGCCCCCTGCCCCTCCCCCCAATACCCCCAATTCGGTTGACACCTCCACCTCCAACCAATGAGGTGATACATTTGCGTCTCAGCACACGCACAGTGGACAACGTTGCACCAAGACCTCTGGAAACTTTGCACAGCAACCTGGTCATTTGCACACACTTTTGTCTCTAACACTATAACCCGGCACATATGACTGGCCAGTTATCTGCCTCTTACTCATTCACTCCTTTGCAACACTGACAGTATTTGTCATGTATGTTTACACTGTAGTATATGTTTACATTCCACTGTGTTTACATATTTATTGTCACAATTGTGATTATATTAAATTCCATACTGCAAGCTTTGTGTTTTACAGGTGGGCAAAAGTATATGCAAAGTAATATTTTCATTGCATAGTGTAACTGACTGTTTACTCTGCATATAACAATAATCTCTTGATTTTCCTGTTGCTTTATATATGGATGTGATAAGACTGATATGCGACGGCCTCACCTAAATATTCCATACTGTAATTATAAATATATAGTCATCTATTAAACATAGAAGTTCAGTAACATATAAGTACATTGTATGAATGCATATGTGGCACAAGGTGATTCTTTCCACCGCCAGTCTTCGACAGGTTTCCATTCTGATTTTATCAGACACAGGATAATAAAGTTGCTTGTTCTGGCAATTCATCGGGTCTCACCTTTATTTATATCGATAAAAGAATTTCCAGAGCAGAAATAAAATACCTCTGGTTACACAGTAACATCATAATATGCAGATGGCTAGCTTAGGTGGACGGTATAAGCTTTATGTAGTGCTGACTGTGTGAATTTATAAACTATGGAACACTGTTCCAAACCACCATCCTTTATACAAAGATATGTTTACTCTGCTCAGCCTCAACCTGACTTCCCTGGACTTGCGTCTGCATCACCAACTCGTTTTGTATCCCCGGTAAAATTACTCTCAGTTCACTGACTGTTTTCTCACAATTTGGGCCTTTCAAGACCTGGATCGCATGGCCTAAGCTGAAAAAATACAACACTGTCAGCCTATGATTTTATGGTTAAAGCATCATAGCAAAGTAAATAAAACAGCTATTATTGCCGTGCTTGTTTATCCTCTCATTACACAGTGATTTCCCCTTTGAAGCTGTCCTCTTAAGGTACATCCATTGTAGCACCGTGAATCTATGCTCTTACAGTGCGGCTAAGCTGCCACTTTAAATTTATCCTCTAACAGTAGTTATATAATAGCCCTGTGAATCTACACTCAGTGGATACTTTATCAGGTACACCTGCTCGTTAACACAAACAGCCCAGCTCCTTCTAATAGCAGATCATGTGGTGTAACCGAATATGTACAGCATACAGGGTCAAGAGCTTCAGTTACTATGTGGCTACGGATTAGAATAACTAAGACGTGTGATCCAAGCTATTTTAAATGGGGTGTGATTGTTGGCGCCTGACATGTTGGTTCCAGTATCTCTGAAACAGCCACCCTCCATTGTCAATGCTAATATTAAAGTCATTCTAGAAATGTGAATCTATTCTCTTGCAGTAAAGACAATCTAGAGCCACAAATCTATTCTCTTACAGTAGAGCTATTCTAGAACTATGAATTTATTCCCTTAGAGTGGAGCCATTTTAGCACCATGAATCTATTCTCTTGCAAAAGGATGTTTCTAAAACCGTCAATCTATTCTCTTACAGTACAACCATTTTAGAACTTGGAATCTATTCCCTTACAGTACGACCATTCAAGAACAGTGAATTTATTCTTTTACAGTAGAGACATTCTAGTACCATAATCTATTCTCTTACAATAGAGCCATTCTATCATTGTGAATCTGTTCTCTTACATTTGGGCCAATCTAGAACCACAAGTCCATTCTCTTGGAAAAGATCCATTATAGAACTGTGAATCTGTTCTCTAACAGTAGAGCAACTCTAGAACCCCAAATTTCTTATATAACTGTAGAGACATTCTAGAACCATGAATCTGTTCTCTTACAGTAGAGGCATTATAGAACTATGAATCTATTCTTTTACAGTACAGCCATTCTAGAACCATGAATCTGTTCTCTTACAGTAGAGGCATTATAGAACTATGAATCTATTCTTTTACAGTAGAGACGTTCTAGAACCTAGAATCTATTCTCTTACAGTAATGTGGCTTTTTCACCTCTTTCACCATGAACCTATCCTCTTACAGCAGAGTGGTGCTAGCATTGTGAATCTATCCTCTTACAGTAAGACCACTCTAGCACTGTTTATCAAGTCTCTCCCTCTCTAAATATAGCTCCTGCAAAGGCTCCTGAGTATCAGCCATCATTAACTCGCAGCATTACTCTGGAAGGGAATGTATGAGTGAGTAGGATGCTGATTTCCAATACAGTAGAGCGAAAATTGCTGAATTTAGCATTCCATTCAATGCAGGGTATTAGCATCATGCATAGGCATGTAGAAATAGATTCATATATGTATTTAAAAACTTGTTTAGTAAACAGAACTGTCAATGGGGCATTGTATGTTGTTTTTATAGCACTTTTGTTATATATTGTGCAATACGTGCACACCTTTTATGGCACGGTACAAAGCATATTAACAAAAACATTTACGCACATGTTTACATACCTACCCGGGGAGCACCATACACATTCTCACACATGCATATGTTGTATAAACACACAGGTGTGATGTCATTAGTAAGGTTGCTGAATTCTGTCTACTAAGCAACACACAAACCTAACAGTCTAAGGGCTAATAATAGAGATGGCATTTCAATTCATTGTGTAATAGCTTCTGTAAGCAGCTTGACAAATCACTGTGCAATTACACCCGGGATGAAGCAGAAATGGAAGTTCATGTGAAGTTCAGGTATGGTTGGATGTGCAAGGTGAGAGTTTTACTTGGGCATAGGGTTGATTTTTTTTAAGGGTTGCCTATATAACTTATATGATTTTCTAGGCAAAATGGTCTCAGGCTCTTGTTATTCCATTTGATTTCTCCATCACAGGATGAACGAGGTGTCAGGAGATAGTGCTGACCATACTCCCATAGAAAACTGACGAAGAGGTCGAACAGCCAGATACTGGGTGTCTGCTTGGACCATGCCACTCTAGAAGGTCGGAATGAATGTCTGACCAGCCTGGTTTCAACTGCAACCTCTCCTCAAGTCTGACTCCATCTAGCTTCATCCCACAAGCTGTAAGACACTTGAACTCCCTGCAGCTCCTCACTAAGCGAGCAGCACCAACTCCTCACTCCACCACCCACTTTATCTAACTTTCTTTTACTGGCATGGTTGCACTTTCTGTTATCTGCTGCTACATTACCTGCTGCTAAATTATTTTACATACTGTATGTTATATACAGAAAGTATATATTCAATATTGTCATGCTCAGATAGTCTACATACATCATTCCATTCGCCCTATCCACGTATATACTGTGTGTCTGCCCTCCTATCATGTCATTGCACTATGTGTGGTTTGTGTCCAACCCCCATATTTGTACCCGTTTAGTTAATCTGCACTTTACCCATGTAATTGTGTACATACAGCCCCCCATGTGTCTTATGTTGCACCGTAGTCCTGGGGAAACGGTGTCTCGTACCACTGGATACTTGTGTAAGGCTGCCACGACAATAAAGTCCACTTGAGTTGACTTGACTTGATGATGCTGTATTACTCAATTCCTAGTGGGTAATTAAAAATTCTCAGCCCAACTGTGGATCCTCGTAATTCATAGTTATCCAGGATACCACCTGCTGAATATCCCTCTTTATATAGCCTGCAGGAGAATGACTATAATGGGCTTGCTGTATAGATTTTACCTCCGGGGGAGGAAGTGTGTGATAAAAATTGAGATTTGGTCAGAGATGTCAGGCTCCCATCACTGCTGAAATTAACCATGAAAATGAGCCATGAACACTGGCTGGAGGATTATTCCAAAATCACTGCCAAGCCTTCCCCAACGGACATTTTGTTTTGTGCAAGTGAGAAAAGGAGTGACGCAGCCGATAGCCCCAGCTGACTCCTTCATCAGGGGTCAGCTTGCGGGGCACCGTGTCACTCGCTAAGAGGTTCATAGGTCACCTTTAGATAATGGTGATGCAGATCCAGAAGTTCCAGGGAAGCAAAGAGGAGAAAAGCAACAAAAAGGAATTCAAAAGAGACTATAAAAGACACATAAAAGAGAACAGGGGGCTGCATTGACAGCTCTGTGCAGGGCAGACTGGGCTAAAAGACGTAGGATTATATAGTTTATATAATACACCAGTGCATTTGGGTTTGGGAACTGAAGTGATGTTCATCTCGCCATCCATATCCGTAACTTAACTACTCTTAATTCGCATATCTTCTAATGCTAAAGTGTGTTTTTTCTTCTCAGCAAATATAGTCTTACTATGCAGATAAATAGCTTTAAACATGTTATTTTGCTGCATAGGACTTTTGCACAGTACTGTATATATAGTTTATTAAGCAGTTATAAATCAAGCATTTCTGAGCTGCCAGAAACCCAGCAGAATTCCAAGCTGCCTCATCAAAGCTGTGATTTAAACCCTCAGAACTGAGCTGTTAACAATATTTCACTCTCTCACATTTCCTTCCTGTAATAGGGTTAATAGGTGTGAACTCTGAAACATCTATCAGCCGTCCTCTTCTTTACGTCATTAAAACAGTGCGGTCATTAGTATTTCTAAAATTAACACAGATTTTGCGTGCCTGGCTTTTTAATGAAAATGTGTGTTTTATTTCTCTGCAGTTAACTTTGTTTAGCATTTAGGGTTTTTTTTAATGCAATTTTGCTATTATTATTTATTTATTTATTTATCTTTTTGTCTCTTGAACGTGATTTTAATGTCTTTTGTTTAAATGTGCTCTTCTGCCTTTGTAAAGCACTTTGAATTGCCCTGTGTCTGAATTGTGCTATATAAATAAACTTGCCTTGCCTATGATCAGTCCTAGTGACAGCATATATGGTCCCATTGACATACTACATATATTTTCGCAAGTGAAGGTTTCTGATTAACCTTAAGTCACATACAGATACAGCCTATAGGCCAATGTGATTCTAAGACCTATGCATAATAGCATGTTGTAGACCAGTGGTTCTCGACTGACTTAGCCTCGGGACCATTTCAACTGGGGGGGGGGGGGCAGACTGGAGCCAGTTTTTCTATTAGGGGGGGCCAGATGCATTTGACCTTAAAGTCCTCCAGGTATAGATGGCCAGCATTAAGAAGCAAAAGACAATTTTTGAAATCGATAAGTTATTTATGCAATGCTCTGCAGTTACATTTTACAGTTTTTGCAGATATGTAGCTCACTCTGATTTCTTATTGATGCTGTCTTACTTCCACAAGCTTGATTATTTTTTTCTGTCACTCACTTCGCTTTTCACCAACTGAAGTGGCTGGACCACCCGGTGCACCCGCTTTAAGAGTCCATCATGAAAATGTGCTTACTTTTGTGTTTCGCCTGTTCCCAGGAAATTTAAGCCCACATATATAAAAATAAATTACTATAATAATAGTAATAATAAATTTATTTCAGACCCAAGCAGCATACATATTTAGGGGGGCTACAGAAGGCTGCATGTTGTCATGGGGGCACTGCCCCCCCACCCCAAAACCACCCCTGCTCAGTACCCCCATTTATCCTTGGTTATTGGGTCACGACAAGTGAAAGCGGAGGCAGAAATTGTCCTCCTTAAGAGGAGCTTTTGGGTCGTAACCCACCAGTTGAGAAATACTGTTCTACACCCATATCTATTGCCAGAGGATTTACAGATCTGAATGGATCAGCTTCTGCATTGAGGAAGAAGTTGTGGTCTGTCCTGGGTATTAAAACCTGATGCGGGTGCCTTTCAGTTACATACTAATGTGAGCTGATGTTCGCATGTATCTTTGCACAGAGGGTATGATGGGTGAGCCTTATCACCCACGCGCTCCACTGATGGATGCCAGCTGTGGTTCCCCTCTTCTTGCTCTCTGCTGAAGATCCAGGACCATCTGCATCTTGTGCCTTGTGATAGTGGAAATGCTCTCCTTTCAGCTGGACCTTGGCATGTCTGTGTGTGTGTGTCCTGGATAGTTCTTCTTCAGCGCCAAAGACTGCCCAGCTTGCACTTCAGCACTACCAGCAAGGAATTTGCAAGGAATTACAAAATCTCTCAAAACTTAATTGAATTGAAAACATTGTGTTCATATCTTGGGCTCCGGGCTGCTTAGAGATAGTAATAAAATACCGCAGTTAGGCCTGTGTTCATAAATCTTTTTCCTTGTTCCTGCAAAAGCTTTGCTTGGGATACTGTGATCACATCCGGATAAAAAACACATATCACAGCAAGATAAAAACATACACTCACCTAAAGGATTATTAGGAACACCTGTTCAATTTCTCATTAATGCAATTATCTAATCAACCAATC
>JAAGVU020000038.1:20623566-20636989 GCA_011763525.2 Mormyrus iriodes
TCTGAAGGCGAAAGGGGGTCAAACACCGTATTAGTATGGTGTTCCTAATAATCCTTTAGGTGAGTGTATATTCTGTATTCTCAGTTAAACATTTCAGCTGCAGTTTAAAACAATACTTTGTTTAGAAGTGTTCCCACCAAGCCTCAGCAGTCCGATATAATTAACAGCTCTGGCAGGCTTAAGCATTGCAGGCAGAGTAAATGAATTCAGCCAGATCTGCAAGTGTCTGCGGGCTCAAGGAATACATTTTGTTGCGATTCCCCATAGGGCAGTGACATGCAGCGTCACTCTGCAGCTCTTAATAGCCTTCTTACATAGGGTCCGCAGCAAGGGGGCACAGAGCTGTATATAATGTGGATTTTCTGGTGGGTGGCACAGTGAAATATCTCAGAATTCTGTTTCAGATGCATATAAATAGCATGAGATTCTGTCGTATTTAACAAATTAATTCATTTAGCTGATTAATTAGGAGGTATAGCAGGTGTTGTACAGGAGTTATAAAAAGACCTTTCAGGTTGTAGACAGAATCACAGGAACAATATTTTACGCAATGTACTGCTTATACTTGTACCTGGGTATTCACTGGAAGCTCAAGCTAGCTGTACTTACGCCCAGTCGACTCCTGGACATCACATATGTTTGTGATGTGTTATTTGTCTCACTTGCATGTTGTTTTGGACAAATACATCTACAAAGCAAAGTAAATATAAATATATTTACAGTATATTAATATTAAGGAACTAATAAGGAGTAGGGCCAGTCTTTGCCTTTGGAATAGTGATAATCCTTGGAATGCTCTCATGAAAGTCCTGGGCTGTGTGCACTGGGATATTGGGCCATTCTTCAGGAGGAAAAGTCTGCAGTTCTTTCAGAGGTGAAGGAGGTGGGCTGTGTACTCCGAAAGGTCCCATAAAGAATTGATGATGTTTAGATCTGGTGATTGGGGAGGCAATGGAAGGCATTTGACCTCATCCTGAAACCACTTGCAGTGTGCATGAGTGAATTGTCATCCTGGAACACAGGAACATTGCAAGGGAATGGTGTTTGCACCATAGGGAGCACCTGGTCTTGTAAAATGACCTCATGTTCTTTGACCGTTATAGAACCATGGTGAGAAAGCAGCAGCCCTAATGATTCCCATAAGACAGCTGCAGACGCCAACAGATATTGTAGACAGAAGGCACCTTTCGTCTTTCTCCAAACGTAAACCTGTCCAGAAAGATGACCCATCAGACAATGTAATATATATATTTTTTTACTCAAGGGTTCACATTAAGTACTCTTCAGATCGGGGGATAGCTCTCTGGACAATGGCCTTGGATATAAGGAGCTTCTGAGCAAAAACCTTGGCATAAATCCCAACTTATCCACACAAATCCCAAGTTCATGATGTACTGCATTTATTCAGCAGGGTCTTAGAGGGGCCGATTCCGTTCTGTGGTCATTTCTGAGGCTGCATTCTTATAGTGTTCAAAAACTATCCCAATAAGTGTCCATCAGTCCCTCTCAGGGAGCTTCACCTTGTGACCACTGTCCCTTTTAGCCAGTGCTGTTTATCCGTGTTTGGCATAATTCAATTCTGTCATGGTTTATTCCTACTGCACCACTTGAGACATTAATTAGTGATTCAGCTTTTGTGACCGATGCACCTGCAATCCAGGCACCATCTCTCTGGCATCTTTGAACCTGTTAGCTATCTCACGTTGCTTTGAAAACACATATCAAAAGTGCTTATTTTCCGACCTCATTCATAGTTGACACGCGCCGCTAATCTGCATACAAATAAATATGACTCACCTTTGTATCCGTGGTTATAATTGTGATTTACTTACTTCAAAGTTAAATTCTTTTTTTTTATGTGGTGTTTCCATTATTTTCTCAGTTTGTAATCGGCTAATATGAGCAGAAACTAATGTAAATGGGATTCAAAACGCAGAGAAGTGAAAATAATTCTGGTATAATAAAAAGCAGGAATGTTCATTAAGATACTGCACTTATGTCTGACTCAGGGAAATGAGGGTGATTTCTGGTGTTTAGGGGTTCAATACAAGGACAGAAGCTGCTGGTGACGCAGGGAAAACACTACCCAAAAATAAAATCCTGAGTGGCTTAACTCTGATGAGCCCTTTACCATAAGCAATAATATAAAGTAATATGGAAACAAGTAACAGACCTCTTTAGGTAATCACAAAGATCACAGAGATTTGGAATAATTATATTAAATATCCAACTGGAATCAATATAATTTGACTATTGTTCTATTCTGGTCTATTCTATTTGTTTTTAATTCCTTATAATGTCATATGCTAAATATTTATTGTGCTGTTGTTGATTAAAAATTGAGTCCAATCTAGTCCTTGTTGACAGTAACCATAAGACATGCAGATACCAAAGAGGCCCAGTTGGGAGGAGCAGGCTTTTGTGTTCTTACAGAATGAAAAGCTTTGCTTCGAAGGTCCAATCACAGTAAGAATCCATCAGACCAGGAGAGGATGCGGCCCTGGGGAAGCATGGGAAGCCTGGATCAGGGTTTGTATTTTATTAGCAGGCAGTAAAGCTGCGGGTTCATGTGCTCCAGGGGAGGCAGCGCGGGCAGGGCTTTTCAGTACTTTTATCACGATTGGTACATAAGCTCTGAGTCTGTAGTCCTTCAGCAGCACCTTCACTTGGCTGACTCTTTCACTTGGCCGACTCTTCAGTGTGACCCCCAGTGATATTTTGAGGAGCCTCTGATATCACACTGGGCGTGGCCCTCAGCAATACTGAGTTGGTAACTAGAGGTCTTTATTCTCTGTTTCACAAAAGTTCAAATCTTAGGATAGATCCAGATTGTTTCTGTTGATGGTGACATAGATTGGACAGGGTGGGGGACGCGCATGTCATTTTATGCTAATCAGCGCCTAGGCCTACCTTCAAAAGTCCAGTTTTGACCACTGTTTTCCTCCCCATGAGTGATTCCCCCTTCCCTTTCATCACAAGAAACTCAGCCTGTTCAGCTCTGCTGTTATCTGTCATGCCACAGGCAAACCCACCTATAACTCATAGGCCTTTTATTGAACAATCGCAGTACCCCTTTCTACATTCTAGGTGGTAAAAGTGGCACTTGACCTTTTGTGATTTCATTCTCTCCCATGTCTGCTCAATTGTCACATTGCTGGTCCCATCGAACTCAATCAGCATGCACAGTTTCACACCACCTACACAAACTGTGAGTCTGCTTGATGTATCATCTTCTTCAATCGCAAAGCAGTAGTCCATTTCCTTATACTCTGCATCCACAGAGCTGTTTGTGCAACACATTTTAGAAAAATGATCCTTCCTGTCACACTTGTGCTAGACATTTTGGGTCTTACCTGAAGGTAATCAGTTCACTGACACCTATAATATTTCCTTTCTGGTCTGCTCTCCCCATTCTTATTCTGTTTTTTCTCTTGCAAACTCGCTGAGTCATCACCCTTTCTGTGTGACATGAATGTACAGTCTCGGCATCAGCATTTGATGTACTTCAGGTCAAAATAGCTGCCATTTGTTTCTCCATTTGCAAAGCGCAGTCCAAGGTAAGTCCCTCATGCTCTTCTTCTAGTTTCCTTATACTATATTGAGATGCACGTTTACTCAGTACTGGTCCTTAATCTGATTGTGGGCACCAAAGTTGCAATCTCTTGCCCCTTGCTGCAGGCGAGTGGCAAACTGTTGCATTGTCTCACCTTCCTTTAGGGCCCATCTCGTTTAAGCTTTAGCTTCTAAATGCTACTTTGACTCCCAAAACACAGCAATTGTCCGGTGTGGCTATGACTGTCTTATAGCTTATAGTTTTCTCTTTGTCAGGCAATGAAAACAAATCTTGCATGTCTGGTCCTGCTAGGTGCTACACCAGAGCGCTTCCATGTTTCTGCATATCGTCTGTAGCATCCCCTGATATAATAAGCCCTTTCCCATCAGCATATTGTTCAAAAGAAGTTAGCCATCTTGCCCAGTGTGGGCTAAGGGTGGCAGAATCATTATATTACTCAAATTACAGAATACCAGATTTCCCCATTTCAAGTAATTATTACTGCACCTCAGTAACGAATCTCCAAAAAACATGCAGAAGCTAATTGGAGTCGCCAAATTGCCTGTAGGTGTGAGTGAATGGGTTGTGCATGTGCCCTGCGATGGGTTGGTGCCCCATCCTGGGTTTTTCCCTGCCTTACGCTTGTAGCTTCCAGGATAGGCTCTGGACCCCCCTGTGACCCTGTATAGGAAAAGCAATTACAGAAAATGGATGGAAGTCTATTCAATTCACACGGACTCTGTTTATTACTCCTATACAAGAAACCAAGCTTAAACCGTGTTCTGCACTCTCACCAACTTTATTCCACTCTGCCGTCAATTCCTAACTGAGGGCATCTGGCCCCCAACACTACTGGTACTCGCAGGCACCACCTAGAAATAAATCCAATATGTTACAGCACATGCTATCACTCAGAACATATTATAGCTTATAGTTTCACACTGCATGTATTAATGCAGTTAAATATTCACAAGCAGTCTGTTTCAATCTTTTCATGTACACCAGACCTGGACAAAGGTTGCCTTGCCTGGAGCTATTTTTTACTGGCCCATGCAATGTTTAAAAAAACAATACATTTTTATGCCTGTGAAGATGAACAGATTTTTGTCCACACATCTTTCTTTGGATTAATTACATAAGAACTGGGGGGTGGTTCAAATCCCAGAGTCAGCAGAGTGGTTACACCATTGGGCCTTTAAGCAAGGCCCTTAACCCCCAATTGCTCCAAGCAGGGGTCTACACCATAGCAAGTCCTGGCAGACATTGTAATCAAAATGCAATTTTTACCACAGACATGGAAGTTAAAAGCATAGCCTACATACATTTTTTTACTACAGACAAGTCTTGCCATGAACACGTTTGTCCATCCGTTTATAAACAAGCTGACTATCCTTGGCTCCAAGGACTGTGTGACCCTGCTTCCTGTCGAACACATTGGAACACGTCACTTTGGATTAAAGAATCCCCTAAATCAGGGGTGGGCAATCTAATCCGCAAAGGGCCGGTGTGTATGCAGATTTTTAGGATAACCCTTAGGTCAGCTGTTCAAACCCAGGTGTGAGGACTTGAGGAGCCAATTGGTCCTATAATTAGTAATCTAATTAGGCAGTTGCAGCAAAAACCCACATACACACACAACGGCCCTTTCTGGATAAGCCCACCCCTGCCCCAAATAAATAAAATGCAAACATATAGTAAAGTCTAACAAGTCTGATGTTATAGCTCACGAGGTACATGACAATTATGGCTGGCCCCTGCTGACAAGCTGAAGCTTGGATTTGGTCCACCACAGACAGTAATCACCTAGGCCCGCAGTACATTCATATACATCTAAATCACAGACAGGCAGCTTAGGCAAGTTACTAAATGCCATTTGATGCATTTCATTTAGATGATTGGTCCATTACTTCCTTTATGACTCACAAAACCACAGTCTCTTTTCCTCAAAAGAGTCTCGTTTTGTTACACAACAAACGCATAATTTTCGGTGATGGTTACTATCAGTGTTACATCAACTTATCAAAAAACATCAATAATCAGCGCTAATTCACTTAAGCTATTGACAACCCTAACGTGATTAAACGTAATAACAAATTAATACATTTTAATTACAGTACTGAGTGCCTCCCAGGTAACCCTACAGCTATATTCTATATTTAGTGCAATACCAAAGGTTTATTAATTTAATAACTTATTTCCGGTCGTTCAGCAAACAATAAAATTATCGACCGCCGCACTCTTTGTATGATAGCACATCTTACAATTTGAGTCGTAAGTTCGCACGAAAGAGGAACAGACCACTACAGCAGAAAGAAGAAGCGCAAATTTCACTGGGCAGCTCTGACACTGACTGGGTGGGTACCTAAGCTGCTTCGTAAAGGTACCCTCTATAGTTCATTTTTCACCGATTACCTTCGCTGAAGACACCAGATGACCAATATATTTTCACGCGAATGCGCGAACGGGATCCCTTTGAAAAGAAAGAGGGGAAACTAGCAGAAAAGGCAGAGGAAAAACAAAGGAACAGAAGGCATGGGCGAAAAGGGAAAGCTGTCGGCTGTTTGAGGTCATCGCAATTTACCATTTTCTGTCACACGGTGGGAAAACCGGGCAGCGATGACACCTCTTGTGCCGGACCGTCATCCGAATGCAGCTGGCTCCTGTGCGCGGCCACTATAGTTCAGCCAGTCCGACTGATGCACCGGACAAGATGGAAAAAAGCTGGCGAACAATGCATTTTTACAGAAAAGACTCTGGGAGCCCTCACGCGCCGCTTTAACTCGGAACTTCGGATATTAAGCAAAGCCAGCCCGACAAAGACATTTTCTCGCTTACCATTCAAGAACAAATAAGCTAGCGCATATACTATTCAAACAGTATTTCAGTTATGGGGAAAAACATTATGCTGACAGATTTGGCAACATTCCTACCTTCTGAATTGATTTTTTAAAGAACTATTCTCTGTCCGTTTTTTTAAATGACGTTCCGCGTATTATTATAAAATGTTGTAGGACCACGATCCAACGTTTATTTCGCTCGTCTTCCGCTTGCATGGATTGTGAAAAGTGTGTTTAAGCATCACTGCTACAGTCGTCAGGATGCCCGCTGCGCTCTCGCCATCCCAAGCGCTGTATATAGGCATGGAGGTCGTAATAGCGGTGTCCTCCGTGATCGGGAATGTGATGGTGGTCTGGGCAGTGAAAATTAATCGCTCTTTGAGAGACACGACCTTCTGCTTCATAGTGTCTTTGGCTCTGGCTGACATAGCCGTGGGGGCCCTCGTCATCCCCCTGGCCATCACGATCAGCATCGGTCTCCAGACACACTTTTACAGCTGTCTGATGGTGGCGTGCACCGTGCTCGTCCTGACGCAAAGTTCCATCCTGGCGCTCCTTGCAATTGCCATTGATCGGTACCTTAGAGTTAAGATCCCAACCAGGTAAGGCATGTGAACCCTGCAATGTTTAATGTGCAGATGGCGAGGCTGACAAGACAAAATATAGGTTAATGATATATGTATCATTAACGATTATTGCACTGACTAATTAAACCGGCAGCTGTAAAATGATCAGAATGAAATGAGTATTAAATGAAATGAAATGAGCTTAAAATGATCAGGTCAAAAATGTTAGACACGTGAAAAGTCAATGCTATACTCTATAAATAAGTAATGTAGGACATTCAAATATATTACATTTCGTTACCATCCCATATGAGGGATATATTCTTTATATGGAAATGCACATTTTGTTTGTCTCGTGTATGCATTATCTTTGGTTTGAGATAAACGGGACATCGGTGATATAATAAAATTGAACGCATACTCTGGGCTATAAATTAGATTTATTAAGACTATTAAACAAGTAGGTGAAACTGAATTGCATATTATAAGTTCATTGTACTCCTACCACCGGAGAAATTAACATATTCACCAGGAATTTGCTCACTTCTGGTCATTATCGTAGATTTTTCTGAACACAACTGAAACCTTGCCATATTATAACTATATAATATTACAAAACTGCCTAGAGAAATGCATGTTGGCTCATTTGATGTAGTGTTACTAGTTTATATTTATATGAAGGTGCTGTATTTTATTTTATTTTATTTTATATTTGTGCAAGTTAAGTTAATGTTAAAAGCAAATGAAAGATAAACGCAGCTGATAGATTGAGTGACGTCATAAAAATAGATTGAAAGTCCTGGGTCTCCTCATGTCCCTGTATGATCAGGGTTTCTAAATTTTATACACATAAAATGATCCTCACAAACCTGCATTAGATAAGTAGCATGGGATGGATGGAGTTCAGTAATACTCAAAGTTAAAACCTGATTTTACTAAGGGAGCAAAAGTTTATTAGGAACCTAGACACCAAATTCCGTGATGTTCATCCATACAACTCAGAACCATGGAAAAAGTGAGGTTTGACAGCAGCAATGTGTAAATTAGGTGGATCAAAAAGACCTTTCCTCAGTGTTATCCACAATGGATGGGTCAGTCTCTTCAAGTCAGTATTGACATTTAACATATGTGTACTATGTTGACAGTGCCATCACCATCTAGCATCTGACCTTCTACCTACCCCTTCCCGCCCCCTCCCTGTAGCTACAAGCAAGTGGTGACAACCCGGAGAGCAGGGGCTGCGGTCGTGTTGTGTTGGACCGTAGCTTTCCTGGTGGGCTTGACACCCATGCTCGGCTGGAACAACTTGCAGAAGTTGCAGGAGAATGGCTCGCTGGACTCCGACCTGACTGTGACCTGCCAATTCGAGAACGTCATCAGCATGCAGTATATGGTCTACTTCAACTTCTTCGGCTGGGTGCTGCCACCCCTTGTGCTGATGCTTGTCATCTATGCGGAGATCTTCTACATGATCCACAAACAGCTCAGCAAGAAGGTGACGGCCAACCAGAATGACCCCAGCAAGTACTACGGCAAGGAGCTGAAGCTGGCCAAGTCTCTGGCTCTGGTGCTCTTTCTCTTCGCCATCAGCTGGCTGCCCCTGCACATCCTCAACTGTCTGACGCTTTTCTGCCCCAGCTGTGAGAAGCCCATGTTCCTCATCTACATTGCCATCCTCCTCACCCACGGCAACTCGGCCGTCAACCCCATAGTCTACGCCTTTCGCATCAAGAAGTTTCGCACGACCTTTGTCACCATTTGGAAGCAATACTTCTGCTGTAAGCCAGGGCCCTTTCCTGGTCCACAGGCCAGTGAGCGGGTGAACCTCCCTGTTGAGCAGCTGCAGGTGGAGCATAATGCAACCTGACCTTGCGAAAATGACGCCACCTGCAGTCCTGGAAGTGCCTCAAGTGGAACTGTGTTGATCAAGAGGCCCCTCGGGCATCTTATCAGGATGAGGTGATTGTATGACAATCCCCCATCGTGGCTTAATTGCAACGACTCCTTACTGAATCTGAGGATTTTTTTAGACAAAGTAACTGGGCTAACTAGGTTGAGTGATCCGTCACCAACAGATAAGTGAAATCTGCTGCACTTAACTGCAGCCTTCACTATTTCTTATGCCAAAACGACATTTTATTCCTTAAATCGGCAAACTTGGCATGAGCTACCAATCTAAAGGGGCACCCGCAATGACCAAAAAGTGTACATATATTGTATCATTTCATATTTATTTGCTGCATGTTTTTGCATTCATACTGGAACATGACCTTTGCATGGATAAAAAGAACTTATGGGATTCACTCCATTCTTGTAATTCAGAGCGACAAACCTAAAATGGAACGTAATTAGATGTGAGAGGCCATTAAGTGTTAACCTGTGTGGTCATCTGTGAAAGGGCAGGTTGTCATAAATGGCGGATTATGTGGGGGGCGTGTAAGGAAGGAGGGGTGGGGGGATCGCTACAGATCATATGAAAATAAATGTAAATATGAAAGTTCTTAAATATGGCATGTCATCAGCTCAGAAAACCGTAGATAATGCCAATGGGTGCTTGTACAACCAAAAGGGCCAATGTCTGAACATGACAGGAGCATATATCTCCTCAGAAGGAAGTCCTCCTCTCTATCGCCACATGGTGGATCTCTGCTACTCCAGGGCCAGGGAGAGACGTCTGGAAGCCTGGCCTGTGTGCTAAAGGGCAGCTCTCTGTCACCCCTTAATGTGACATAAAGAACAATAGGAATTTATAGGGTTCATATGTAAGGGCGATTCTAAGGCTTTTAAAGGTGGGGGGCATGTGAGGGGCCATAATTCATATTGAGGGGGGCAACCTTATCATTAGCCAGTGATATGCTTTGAATTGTTGAGTGACAGGAGAGGGGGCACACCGGGGACCAATCAGCTTTCAGCTGTCACTAGGGCCCCTGTGACTCCACTCCTGTATACCCCCCTATTCATATGGATGAAAAGGGTTGATCTATAGTGGGTACCTATATGCAGAGCAGTGTTTATTTACATCTTTGTGGTTAGGCTGGATAATCAATATAAAGTGAGCTAAGCTGGTAATGTCCAAGGTCTCAGATCTACATCTGAGGAATCAGTGGTACAAGGCATTGCCCTTCACCAATGAATGTGTTGTGGCAGTAGGCCACAGGTTTTGGCCTTGCTTTCTGTTTTTTTGCCCATATTGATTATCTACTACTTCTAGGGTCTTTTTTAAACCAATGAAATATTTCCTGAAGCATTGAATCTGGCTGTAAAATCATGAAGAACATGCCTACACCTTTCCAGTGACGATGTTTAAAAATGGCGGGAGTGAAATACTGTAAACAGCCAAACAGTCACATAGACCTTAACTGTATCTCCTAGTTATGTGAGATGTTAGACTAGACCCACCAACATTTCTTCCAGTTCTAATCCTGTGAATAAAGGTAATCTCAATGGCAACACCTGCTGCATCCATGAATGTCATATTTAATTTAAAGCAGTGTGCTTTTTTTGTATGCTTATCTGGAGTGGTGTAAATTTGCACTGGACTGATACTGTATATTCCCAGACGGGGCAAAACCATCTTCTTTGTTGCGTGTATCACTATAAATAATAGGCTTTTATAAATCTAACTTGAACACGCAGTCATTGACAATCAGATATTTTGACCTATCCTGCAAAGTCACAAGCTAGGAGCTGAGATAAGGTTTTCCTCCCACAAACCATTTTATTGCGATTTCAGAACGTAATATATTCAGAAATATATAATCTTAATATATATAATCTTAATATATATTAATATATTCATCCACAAACCTGTGCTGGATATGCATTATAGAGAATGGATGGATACACTAGACATGTTTGGATCTTAATTGTGTAGCACCTATCTGTTTGTCTATGAACGATCCGGCTGTCTGTTTGATTAACATTTGTCACTGACATGCACCTTCAGAGCATCCATTGTAACATCCATCTTCCAAATGATTATTCACTACAGGGTGCTTTCAGAATATTTGTTGTACAAAGGTGTTGTTCTCCTATATTTCATTTTGTGGTTCGATGGTTGATATGCATATCTTTCCAGCCATTGACGCAGGATCCATTTGAAAGCACAGACCGCGTTCCTAAAACCCCCTGATATACCATTTTACATAAAAGGTGGAATGCTTTAGAGAGATATTTCCAGGCATCTTTGTGAGCACATAGCCTTTCTTGACGTGTAGGCCTTTGGGAAAAATATTAAAGTTATCTCCAGTTTATAGCTGCATATCACTTATAATCCTTAACTTCTAAACCACTTTTATGACACGTTCACAATATTTTATTAGAATAAGATAAGATAAATTTTATTGATCCCAGGGGAAAATGTTGTGCAGACAGCAGCAAAGGTACGTGTAGCACAGATACATATGCACATAGAACAGAAGAGCCCAGAGAGTACACAGACATATACAAGACAGTGCAAACAAGTCAACAGTGCAAACACTACATTAAAAAGTACACAGTACGCAAGTAGAACATTCTCAAAAATAATATTATGGAATATTAAGGAAATAAACAATAAAGAATAGAGAGAGAGAAATGTTACGCATTACTAGTCTGTATAGTTAGTGTGCAGATTTTATTGATTCTTAAATATAATTACCATAACAAAACTGTAGATGTGTATAGACTTCAAACAAAACCTATATACATCTAAGTGTAACCATTCTATATGCAATAATACTGCGTATGTCGTAAACATCATCTTATGGCAAGAAGGGTGAATTCTAACCGCGTTCATGCGGCATCACTGGTCTGTGAACGATTCCAAAATCTCCCTGCAGCTGTCATTACACTAAACGATAGGATCCCCCACTTGTTCCCAGTTTCATTCTCAAGAACAATTTTTACTAGAGATATAAATAAATAGGGCATACTCTGTGGAATCACTGTTAATCAGCTTCCAGCTGTGAGCGTCAGTACAGTTTGATTACGTTTTTCATTTTACTGTATCACAGCGACAGTAAAAATATCAAAATATGAAATCATTATGCTGGAGGTTCACTTTAAACATACACTTCCACCATTTTAATGTTCATCAAATAGTTCTTTCCAAAATTATATTAATGGTTATTAATATCAGTGTAAAGCAAACATATACTCGAATATTTATCACTGGTCCTGCTGCTTTTAACAAGCCAGTCCTGAGTATTCTTTAAATCTAACTGCATACTCTAGTTTCTCTCTAGTCTGAGTTACTCACAGGAAACTTGAGTCTTTATAAATGTGATGCTCATTTCATTCGTTCAAGGTTATTTATGATGCATGTTTATGCATTAAGTTAAATTAGTTATTAAAACTTGCCACAAATAACTGCTTGACAGCTTTTGAAGCTTGGAAGCATGTTTTTTACGTTGCAATTTGTGTGCTTGTGAGTACCCTGTGTTCCATGTGAGATGTGACGTGTCTGGTGGTCCCTGCTTCCTCGGGCAGCCTCCAGTGTCTAGAAACCCAATTAGTTAAATGAATATTGAAAATGCATATATAAGAAGTACTTTGGAATAAGCTCCACTTATATAACTGTGGAGTGAATGTGAATATCCTCAGCACTACCTGAAACATTGAATAGGAGGGGGAGGGGTTGGATGGAGTCAGGTGACAAATTCATTCATTCATTCATTCATTCATTCATTCAGTCAGTCATTCATTCATTCACTTCAGCTGCACCATGTACACTATATAGCCAAAAGTATTGGGATGCCCCTTCAAATCATTGAATTCAGGTGTTCCAATCACTTCCATAGCCTTAGGTGTATAAAATCAAGCATCTAGGCATGCAGACTGCTTCTACAAACATTTGTGAAAGAATGGGTCACTCTCAGGAGCTCAGTGAATTCAAGCGTGGTACCGTGATAGGATGCCACCTGTGCAATAAGTCCATTCGTGAAATTTCCTCACTACTAAATATTCCACGGTCAACTGTTAGTGGTATTATAACAAAGTGGAAACAACTGGGAACAACAGCAACTCAGCCACGAAGTGGTAGGCCACGTAAAATCACAGAGCGGGGACAGCGCATGCTGAGATGTACAGTGTGCAGAAGTTGCCACCTTTCTGCAGAGTCAATATCTACAGAACTTTGTGTGGCCTTCAGATTAACTCAAGAGCAGTGCATAGAGAGCTTCATGGAATGGGTTTCCATGGCCGAGCAGCTGCATCCAAGCCTTACATCACCAAGTGCAATGCAAAGCGTCAGATGCAGGAGAACGGTATTTGCCTGACTGCATTGTGCAAGTGTAAGGTCTGGTGGAGGGGGGATTATGGTGTGGGGTTGGGATTGGCCCCTTAGTTCTAGTGAAAGGAACTCTTAATGCTTCAGCATACAAAGCTATTTTGAACAATTTTATGCTCCTGACTTTGTGGGAACAGTTTGGGGATAGCCCCTTCCTGTTCCAACATGACTGCGCACCAGTGCACAAAGCAAGGTCTAT
>JAAGVU020000038.1:20641073-20653899 GCA_011763525.2 Mormyrus iriodes
ATATATATATATATATATATATAGAACACTGAGCTAAAGACTATAATGAATCGCTTTGCACTGTGTTTGCTTTATAATTCTACCACAGGATTCATTTAATTATTTGTGAAAATTGACATGGGAAGAAACCAACAGCCCTTACAATCTAAGTTGACACCTTGACAGCTGGATGCTTGTTATGTATCATCAACCTCACGTGTATGGTGATTTAAACAAAAGAATCAGCCAAACAAATGCAGATATATAATAAATGTAGGTTTGTGGTTAACTCCCTCTAGAGGCAATTCTTTGTAGTACAGGCAATGCAGTATAACGTGAATGTGGCCATTTGTCTGTACACCTGTTTGCAGAATGCTTATCCAAGTGAGGATTGTGGCTACAGGACATAATTAAGATTATTTAATATTACCCACTGCACATGCACACAAATGAGGGACTGAAAATGCCAGGCAAACATTTAAATTACACGTACGTCACTTTGGACAAAAGTATCTGCAATGTTAATGTGCTACATAGGGTTAAAGAATCTCTGTAAGTGCCAAAGAAAACTAGGTAAAGATTATTCCGCCCAAAGTGTTTATAATTTCGCTCAATAAAAACAGTCAAATCCCTGAAACAAACAACAAATACAGAAATGGGCAGTTTTTTCCCCACAGAGCATGGTGGCCAAAACTAATATAAACACATTATGATGTTTATTTGTTCAAATAAGTTCAAAATGATTGACTGATACATGGTTAGACTAAAATGTTAAACTACAGCTTGTGATTTATCCCTTCAAAGAATATGCCAGAAAGACACTTAACAGAAGAGCAGAGTGATAACATTCACGCGAAAGAAATCTCGATAAAAACACAGCAAAACAGCACAGATTCAGCACAACAAATCAGGACAGTCAACAGCTATCATGTGATGCTGCAGTGAGCTATGCACATGAGGGTGGATGTGTATGGATGTCGGTCAGACTCTGATTCACATTGTGATTTAATTTATTAACTTATCCACTGATGATTAAACGACTACATTCTAACACAGCTGCCAATCTCCAGTATCTACTGAGCCAACTACAAACACGCCTATGAATAAACATTGGCTATGTTCAGTTCATTCCGTCTTCTATTGCTTATTTGTCACTGGCCATTACAAGGCGTCAGTCAGGAGCACCTGCTTTGAGTGTTCAAAATCCCAGGACCCGGCCCTTTTAGGCTCATCCCCCCCGCCGCCCCAAGCCCAACCTTTGAACGCATCCCTGGGTAACACACAGAGTCTCAAAAGCCACCTGAGGTAGGTGTTTACATCAAGAGTTAAGGCCTTTGCTGAACTTTGGATCCTTACTCCAACGTGACTTGTGCCTAAAAAATAAAAACGTTCATCAGTATTGAGCGTGGAAACCAAGGTACATGGCATCAGCATAGAGAACAACTTTCTTGATTGGTTTGGAGCTGGGTGGGAGCAAAATGTGAACTGTCTGGAGGTTCCTGAGGACTGGGTTGAGAAACACTGCTCTGCAAGCCAGTGTAGAGAGAATGATCGATAACTCAAACACATTTAGGGCCTAAACACACAACCAGGGGCCTGTATCACGAAGCTGGATTATTAGGTTAGCAAGATAACTTGTCAGATTCACGGTAGTCTGAAGTAAACGTAAGAGAAGGACGATAAAGTTCACTTCAACTGGGGTACCTTAAATCTGAATAGTTATCTAGCTAACCATCTCACTTTGTGATACAGGCCCCAGGCTCAGTGTCATAAACACAGACCCAAAATGCCTCCCTATTTCCATGTTAATCAAATAAAACTTTTCTTACTATGAAATGTATAGCGGCTCAGATATAAACAAGCTATCTATACTGCTCTACAAAGGCAAAACACAGTAACTGCATATTTCATAAAAATGTTATCAAAGGTTATTATTCCATGTATGTGGAGTTTGCACATTCATCCTGCTTCGTCGTGGGGTTTCCTCTGGGTACTCCGGTTTCCCCCCACAGTCCAAAAACATACTGAGGTTAATTGGAGATACCAAACTGCCTGTAGGTGTGCATGTGTGACTGACTGGTGTGTGAGTGTGCCCTGAGATGGGTTGGCGCCCCCCCGCCCCAACCATGAACAGGACAAGAGGTTCTAGAAAATGGACGGAGGACCGTAACCAGATGTCTTAGGCTCCATTTTATCTTGCGACAAAACATCTTAGTTCAGCTATGATCGGTTTTGAACAAGTACACTATTGGTTACCGACCTACTATACATACAGGTGTAAAGCAAAACATTTTGCCTTTTTACTCAGTTTCAGTGTCAGTGCAGTTACTGTGTTCTGCCTCTGTAGGGCAGTATAGTAGTAAAGGTGCCGTTCCACTACTCCAGGTACCATACATTTGATGCCAAAAATACAGTACTTCTTGTGTTGGTTTTCCACTGGCACAAAAAAAGGTTCTGGCCCTGAATGACATCATCAGAGCGTGATGTGGGAGTTTTTGGTGCAATATTAACACCAACATCACATGTTATGCACATGCAGTTCTCATATTGCAAGGAGCGGAAATACTGACACTGGTTCATTTCATATTATAAAAGGCCTTCGTTATCCCTGCAGTCACGCGCTCATTAATGCTGGTACGGATGACATCATCAACTCGCTACCCACCCAGCCGCCCTGCTGCGACACCCAGGAGGCCAGGTTCGTGTTGATGAAGGCCGCCATGGCTCCCTGGACGATTGTGCTCAGGTCCGGGCATTTCCTCTTGGCGTACAAGCCCAGCGTGACAGCTGCTTTCAGCAGCTGGGGTTCAACTGCGACCCCCCCACTCTGGGCCACCCATGATTCGCAGAGGTGCTCCACACTGTTTTTAAACGCTGTCTGCATCTGGGGTGGGAGAACCAGGACATTTATTTTACAAAACATTAATTACTGCCTTACTTTAATAATAACAATAAGAAGGTTAGGGTTAATGTTTATGGTGAAACAGATCAAAAAAGCAGCGTTGTCTTGCTTATCCTGCCCGTTTACATGTTATTTTAATAAATATGCTTGTTAGCTCACCTTGTCCACAGCAGCCTGTTGAAGCTCCTTCATCAGAGGCTGTAACACCGTCTCATCGTAATCATCGCCGAGCGATCGCAGCTTCTCCGCAATCAGTTTGGGGTCAAACGAGTCCTCTGTACAGCAGGCTTCTGAGTACAGTACAGTATTTAAGACAAAATCTCTTTATATCTATTGCAAGTTTCTCATGAAGATCTCTCCATGCAGACTTCTCGGTAGTTAGTCAGAGCCCTCTAGTCACAATCCTCCAACCTCGTTATTTGTGAATGAGTTCACAGACGTAATCGCGCATTGCAACGTATAATGTTATACGATGACATATAAATATGAATGGTTATACTTTAAATGTGTTATGCAAATATATAAACCGTGACTAGACAAGCGGTGAGTGGAAAATTGACCAACAAACTTGATTTTATGATAATTGTAAAATATGCAAAACATGATTATATCTAAAATACGCATTCACATCGCGATTAATATGAATATCAAAAATATAAATGTAAAAAATGTAACACTTTAATCGTGTAACTTGTAAAAGCAGAACGTCAAATCGGAAACAAAACCTGCTTTAGTGGATGGGGGATGAGATAACCTAAGTCATCTGAAGTCGGGGTCTCAAGAGACCGTCCAACCAGTGACGTCACCCAGCCCACACAACAACAACAACAATAATAATAATAATAACAATAACAATAATAATAATAATAATAGCTACCTTTCCAACGCCCCTGGTGGCCATCAAATTTCCTAATCATAATAAATATAATCATTTACACGATTCTTACCTACATTGGTTTTTAAAACCTTTAGATACAACGTGCTAACAGTATATAAAAGTACTACATCTCGACAAAAAATGACCGGCACAAGATTAATATGCACCGGGAAACAAGCAATGCGTTTATGCGTTTATACAGTTAAAACACAACGTGAACAAAAGTGCTCACCTGCGCCTTGCAAAGCAACGCCGTCCGTTTCGGTAAAACTTCTTTTACCCTCGTGTCTAAACACATCTTCAAAAAGATAATTTATAATCATGTTTGTTTGTTCTTCTACGGTCCGTGGAGCCATTTTTTACAATAAGCAGAACTGCGATCTCAACGTAGTAATTCTGTTTTCCGGCCACCTTTCCCCAGTATTGTTAAACAAAGCTTTCGCGACGCACAATCGAAAATTATTGATTGAATATTAAGACATTGAAGCGAGATCCATATTTAAATAATCTCCGCTCGTGCTTCAATAACGTACTTCTCTCTTGTTTCTCATGCTTCCTTGATAAGTCTTACATACAGTAAAGGCGAAGATTATATCTTGTTGAAAGCTCCGCCCTCCGCAATGTCCAGATCTATAACAGGCTGATAGGCGGTGCCCGTCACGATGTAGTACCGCTGTGCTGCAGGGCAAAAAAAAACCCGCGATCTTTGCATAAAAAACAAATTATGAGAAAATTCTACTGTCTATTACGTTTCCTCGTATATTTCCAGGACCTGATTATTAAACTTAAACGGCAAACGCCTGCAAAGGTTTTATACCTTTATATTTTCACCTAACACGGCAGTTAGCTTTTGAACTTTTAATGTGGTGGTTATAATAATCTTCGCATGTCATAATTAATAATATTTTTATTTATTAGTACTATTGTATATAATTCATTCAACTTTCAAAGTCTTATATTGGACAGGGTCAGTGGGCCTGCAGACCTGGAACAGTGTTTGCCAACCCGTTCCCAGAAAGCCCACGTTTTTGCTCCCTCCCAGCTCCCCAAAAATGTGGACTGTCTGGAAGGGACCGGGGTGGGAGCAAAAATGTGAGCTGTCTGCTAGGGAATTGGGAGGGAGCAAAAATGTGGACTGTCTGGCAGGGAGCTGGGAGAAAACAAATATGTGGACTGTCTGGGGGTTCCCGAGGACAGGGTTGGCAAACACTACTGACTATCCCACGCAACAAAGGGCAAAGCAGGAGTACCCTGGAAGGTAAACTGGGTTGGACATATACATTGAATTGAGAACCGTCAGTCAGCCTAACTGCTTGTCTTTGAATTGCAGGAAGACAGCAGTAAACCAGAGGAAACCCACACAGCAGAGGGAATAGATGCAAATTTCACAGACAGCGGAAGCAGACCTGCGGCATGGGTTCGAATCCTGCCTCTGTGCTGCCAGGTGTCACTGTGCTGATACCATGACACCCCAGACATATCAATATTACAGAAAATGTGTTGTGTTATTTTTTTATTAGACTATGCCAAAAAGACTGGCTACACAAAATCCTCCATGTATGGTTGTCCCAGAAGACTGAAGATCCCTTACTCTTCCGCTTTTATACCAAGGGAGGGTGAAAGATGAGCCAAGCAATGTGATAAGGATATTGGGTGTTTGGGTAACTATGAAATTCGCTTCTCTCACAACAATGGCTTTAGCAGGATGTCATTCTAAGGTGGGCAGCATTTAGGTGGTCACCAGTGGCAGTTTGTCTGCCCAGACAATACGTTTTGGTGGCCCCTGCTCCTTGCCACTACCAGCATGCACTTCATCCTCTGTGGGGGATTTAGTCTTCTCATAAGACCTGAGAGGAAACCAAATGTAGGCTGCAAGGCTGGGGTACCCCCTGGATGGGATGGCAGGGCCCTTTGCAGGGCACATAATACACTGAACCCACACACACCAAGAGGGCATATAGAGATGTTATCCTAACTGCGTGACTTTGGAATCTGGAGTATATGGAGGCAACCCATGTGACAGGGAGAATGCCTGAACTCTACAGACAAACAACAAAGGCAGGATTTGAATCTACGTGATGCTCACTCAGCCACCCTGTCACACGCATCAGATTCATATTCATTCACAATCTACTGGCATTTTTAGGATTCGTGTTATTCATCCAATTTCTAGAACTGCTAGAATATCTGAAACAAAGGTGTTTACGTATCATAAAGCAGGGAAAGAAACAGTTAAAAAAAGAATATCTGTAATGAAAGAGCATCACGAAAATCCTGAAACCTCTAATTTCAAGCAGTGAAATTTTTGGATTTACATCATAATTGTCCAGATATAAATATTTTGATGTTAGTGGGGAGTTTGATTTTCTTATGGGGCTATTCATAAAGGACAGGGTAAAGAGCATTGTTCTCTGGTGTTGCCCAGTGGAGATAGGAACATACACTCCTAACCACAAATATTAACCACATGAATATACGTGTAACTGTATCATTACATGTTGTGCCTTCATTTCAAATACATAGTGTTATGCATCTGAAATTCAATATGATTACAAGTTATGGAATTGTGAAAACTTTGTCCTAAAGTGATTGGTTGAATGTTCTTAAACTTCCAGATTCCAGAATCATAATGCAATTCATAACAGTTTTACTCGGAGTATGAAAGCATAATTACAATTGAATGCAATTCCATTGAAATTTAGGATGCATTTGACTATGTTCCACCATTGTACTGTGTATGTACAGTATGGAAAAGCCGTAACTGCAATCTATTGATTCCGAATCACACAAGTTGTAATTTTACAACAAGTTGTAATTTTAAGTAATAGTGCATTAAAATTAGCATTAAGCATTAAAAATGTCTCCTGCATATGTGCATCTTGTGCAGACTAAGTGAGATACGTTGTACATTTCACATTTCAGTTCATGTGGTAATATTCAATTTCACTGTTCTTTGACAAATTAAAACAAAGTCTGCTGAAATTCTTTACAGATGAGGGAATTAAATAACACATCTGGAATCTGGAAGAGAAAAGAAAATGTTCAATAAATGACATATGCACAGGGACGCAAAAGAATTTTTGTTACTTGCCAACTGGTTTAGTTCAGTTTAAAAAAATGTATTAGTACAGATAAATTTTCACCAGCCTACAATATACTTTTCAAGCATAAAGAATAATAAAAAGCCATCATATCTTACAATAATAAATTACCAAGTAAAAAAGTAAGTTTCATATATAGGCCTATTTTCAAATGTATCGTTTATTAGTTTTATAACCAATTTATTCAATCTGAGCACCACATGGTTATATGGTCGGTACACAACCAATCCTTTCCAGTCACCCAGCTAATCATACATTTTCTGATTGCCAAATCCTCATGTTTTTTAAGTCTACATTAGGATTCTTCAGCGATGCATTCGACTTTCCAGATTCGATTTGATCTAGCTTGCTAATACAACATTTCTCTATAAAAAAATACTACTGTACTACTCCCACTGGGGTATAAAAATTAGCAAATGCAGGAACGCAAAGAAATTATAGCGCATTGTAAGTTTAAAATTAATGGTAACGCATTAACTTTGAACGCACTACGTTTTTTTTTTTTTAACTAATCAGCAGCTAGTGTTCAGTGTTTTTTCCTTTTAGTGCTCCCCTTTTGTCTTTGACAAATTTAGTTTCCAGCCCTGCATACGTGTGTCAAAAGCGGGATATATTTAGAGAACTAACGAAGAAATTGAAGAAATAGCATGGTACATACACAAGCGGTGGCAGAGTAGTTCATGAAGTAGAGTATGCAAGCGTGACAGTACGAGCATTCTTTAACGAGCAGGTAGTGAATAGTGTGCCGCAGTAGAGCATCTCTCCATGTCTAGATGCTAATGGTGTCAAGATAGGCCAACAAAAAAAGTAAAAAAGAGCAATTCATTAATACTGCAGCCCCGACCAGCATTATATCGTAAAGCAATAACATACTTTAAAGTATAGGTGGAGTTTCATGTTCCACTTGTGGAGCAAAAAAAAACTGTATCTTGCTGACCTTATGTGTTAACGCACGTATCTGATGCACATATAACCCGTTATTTTGCCTACTTATAGGGTACCAACAAACCACTTATGCAACGATGCCAAGTGCCACCATAAAACATGCTAACTTTTCCCATGTAAATAATAAACAAACTATGAGTTCATCATTAAAGGGGCGTTGGTCCGTATGTGGAAATGCAAGCTCTTGAGTGGAAGATGGGTGAATGGACTATTTAAAGCATTTATGCAAAATGTTAATTAATTGCTTACTGTCTAAAAATGCATCCACAGGAATCCCTTCTTAAAAAAAAAGACTTTGGTGGGTGGATGAGTGTAAACGTTAAAACCGTATTTGTTGCAATGAAAATTCTGCATTCATCAGCATTTCTTTTTGCCAAAGTGTGTTATTTTCAATCTTCTAATGCCAGGCACTTGTACCAAATGCCCATTCTGGTACAGCAGCACCAGGCTGAAGAGATACATCCTTGTCCTCTGGGTGTGGATTAAGATTCTCCATGCCCAGCGTGGAGATCATTAGGTGCCAGGCATGCCCTGACAGAGAAACGACAATTTGGAATCAAGAGACTGCAACCGATAGTCACAGATACACTATATGGACAAAAGTATTGGGACACACCACTTAATCACTGAATTCAGGTGATTCATTCAGACCCATTGCCACAGGTGTATAAAATCAAACACCTAGCCATGCAGTCAGGTTTACAAACATTTGTGAAAGAATAGGTCATTCTGGAGAGCTCAGTGAATTTAGGTATGATACTGTCATAGGATGCCACCTTTGCAATAAACCAGTTCATGAAATTTCTTCCCTGCTAAATATTCCATGGTCAACTGCAAGTGGTATTAATGCAAAGTGGAAATGTTTAGGAACAAAAGAAATTCAGCCAGGAAGTGGCAGACCAAGTGAAGTAACAGGGAAGGGTCACTGAGTGCTGAGGCGCATAGTGTGTAAAAGTCACCAACGCTCGGTTAACTCAATAACTGCAGGGATCCAAACTTGCTCTGGCATTAAGCTAGGCACAAAAACTGTGCGCCGGGAGCTTCATGGAATGGGCCTCCATGGCCAAATAGCTGCATGCAATAGGTCAGTATTGAGTAAAGAGCATCTACTACCATGATTTTTATTTTTATAGCAACTGGTCAAATCTTTGGGCAAACTCATGAGTTCATGGTATATATACATTTTTCATAGAGGAAACTGTGCATATTGCTTCTTGCAGGGCCATATGGGAAAGTTTTAGGCATGGAATATGTTCTATTTCAAATTGAAATATAGTATCCTTCAGTTTAGTCACAATATATAAATTGTGATGCTTTTGAAATTAATGTTTAATAAAGAATTTATATTTTTGTGGGGGGTTTTTTCCTGATCAAAGGAAAAGTTGAGTACTCTATGTGATACTCTTTTTATTAGGGGTTTTTATCTAGAATGTTTAGGAGGAAAGTATGATTATACTAGTTTTAAATAGTAAAACAGTAAAATTTAGTATAATTATCAAAATTTAAGTTTATCTATGTATATGAGCTTGGAGCATAGCACATTTGGTCAATGTAGTGATAATACAGGCTTATAGTCCTACAAGAGAGAGAGAGGAAGTTAAGGAGCGCAAGCTCATGCCCTTTGTCATACCCACCACACGATGAACCAGCCACAGGGATGAGAACCCGCGTGCAGCCATGTGGCAGGTGAAACCTCAGCACCACACTAGTTCAGATGGAATGGAACAGTGCAAGGTTTTTTTCTAGTGACTGGAGTGCCAATCCCCACAAAAGTCAACATAAATCTTAGGTTGAGATTAGACATGCAAAAATAAACAGTTATTTACACCATTAAGTGTATATTCTTGTTATGCTGCAGATGTTAGTGCATCATATTTTTCTTTAGTAAACAAATGGAGGAGATTGTTGCTACATGGCATTTAATTTGGTTAGGTTAGCTTAAGATAGATTTCTTTACATTAGGTTAAGTTAGGCTAGATTAGGTTAGTTAGGGCCCTGCAGAAAGAGTCTACCTTGACTCTCTTTTAGCCAAAGTCTTTTACTCGACAGAAGTATGGGGGTAGGGCAGCCCTGACAGACAGAGGTAGAAAGTTCAGGTCCAGAGAGTGCAACTCTAGACCAAGGATTTGTTTCAACCACCCAGTTGAAAACTCTGTGACTGAGACTCTTTATGCTCAACTGGTTGATTGAAATAAAACCTTGCTCTGGATTTGTACTCTTTGGACCTGAACTTCCCCTCTCTGTAAAGGATTACCTTTGTGAGTAACTTCCCCAAACACTGTCGGGAAGTTAGTGACATTCAGAATTTTAGTTTGAAGGGATTAAAGATGTCAGTCTGTGTTTAGGCAGCTGTGGAAATACTATGACATTTACAAGATGATTATAATGTTAATAATATAATTAAAAATTGTTAATAATAAAATGATATTGTTTTACATAGAAACAATGGATGGAGTGACTTCTTCAAGACAGCATTGCGCTCCTCACCCATTGGCTTATAGCTGCAGACTTGCCTGTCATGTCTAGTAAATATACACTATGTTGCCAAAAGTAGCGGGATGCCTGCCTTTACACACACATGAACTTTAATGACATCCCATTCTTAATACATAGGCTTTAATATGGAGTTGACCTACCCTTTGCAGCTATAACAGCTTCAACTCTTCTGGGAAGGCTTTCCACAAGGTTTAGGAGTGTGTTTAAGGGAATTTTTGACCATTCTTCCAGGAGAGCATTTGTGAGGTCATGCACTGATGTTGGATGAGAAGGCCTGGCTCACAGTATCTGCTGTCATTCATCCCAAAGGTGTTCTATTGAGTTAAGGTCAGAGCTCTGTGCAGGCCAGGCAAGTTCCTCCACACCAAACTTGCTCATCCATGTCTTCATGGACCTTGCTTTGTGCATTGGTGCGCAGTCATGTTGCAACAGGAATGTTGGGAGCATGAAAAACAACTCCACACCATAATCCCCCTCCACCAAACTTTAGACTTGTCACAATGCAGTCAGGCAAGTATCATTTTCCTGCCAACATATTTCATGATTCGATGCTATAGAGTCCAGTGGCAGTGTGCTTTATACCACTGCATCCGACGCTTTGCATTGCACTTGGTGATGTAAGGCTTGGATGCAGCTGATTGGCCACAGAAACCCATTCCATGAAGCTCTCTACGCACTGTTCTTGAGCTAATCTGAAGGCCACACGAACTTTGGAGGTCTGTAGCTACTGACTCTGCAGAAAGTTGGCGACTTCTTCACACTGTGCGCCTCAGCATGCGCTGTCCCCGCTCTGTGATTTTACGTGGCCTACCACTTCGTGGCTGAGTTGCTGTTGTTCCCAATTGCTTACACTTTGTTATAATACCACTAACTGTTGACCGTGGAACATTTAGTAGTGAGGAAATTTCACAAATGGACTTATTGCACAGGTATCCCAATACTTTTGCCAATTTAGTGTAGGTCATTGGGACAAGTCTGGATTTGGAGGATGCCAGAAGAATGTTATTTGCCTGACTGCATTGCGCCAACTGTAAAATTTGGTGTATTACTTATAATGGTATGCGGTTGTTTTTCAGGGGCTCCAGTAAAGGGAACTTGTCTTGGTATGCTGAAGTATTACAAGAATTTTGGACAATTCTATGCTTCTAACTTCGTGGGAACAGTTTGAAGAAGGCGCATTTCTGTTACAGCATGACTGTGCCCCAGTGCACAAAGCAAGGTCCATAAAGACATGGTTGGGTGAGTTTGGTGTAGAAGAAATTGACTGGCTCGCACAGAAACCTGACCTCAACCCCATGAAACACCTTTGCCATGAACTAGAACAGAGATTGCAAGGCAGGTCTTCACATCCAACATCAGTGACTGACCTCACAAATGCTCTTCTGGATGAATGGGCAAAAACTCTCCAAAATCTTATGGAAAGACTTCAACAGAAGAATGGCAGCTGTTATAGCTGCAAAATGGAAGAACAACTCCTTTAGAATGGGATGTCATAAAACATTCCTGTAAGTGTAATGGCCAAGTGTGCCAATACTTTTGTCTATATAATGTATGTTTTAGATCATGGAATCTGGACTCATTTCTGACCACTTGACTGCAGAAAAAGCCAATGTAGCATTGTTAACTTTCCAGTAAATGCTGGTGACAACATAATTATTTACTAAGTCAGTCTCGTATGTACTGCAGTGGAATGCACCGTGCTATTGAATCGATCTGTGACAGCCTGTCGTAATATCAAACCAAGTGTATCTTCTATAATTAATAGTTTCATGATTGACGACTGAAGGGCAGTTGTATTTAGGAGGTGAGACCGTTATGTCACTATTGCACGCCTGTTCTGAACTTCCACAATCAGCAAGGAGTGCAGATCCAGATATTGTGGGGGTGCTGATGCCATCAATGTTGTCACCAAAACTTTTTTTACTGATAGTGTTATCTGGCAGCTAGCGATATTCGTTATATAAGCAGAGGTTTTTACATGGAAGGGGTCAGGGGGTAGCAGTGCCCCCCCAGTTGCCCAAGTCATTATTACAATTAATTGGCAAAACCAGCATTGTTCAGCTGCATATATCACCACAGTCCCTCCAGCTTTAGGTGTTCCTTTGCTATGCCCCAGTCCACCATCCTGTTTACCCACCCACAGACACATTTGTATTCCTATCTTTGTGGGGACCGCCCATTCATTTCTATGCGAAAAACCCTAATCCTAACTATGACAACCTTAACCCTTACCCAGTCCTAAACTTAACCATAAGTAACCAAAGAAAATACATGACTTTTGGTTTTCGCATTGCAGTCACAGATTTTTATAAAATTGAGCTTTTCTTTGCAGACGGAAAAAATGGTCCCCACAACATCAAAATAACAGGATTGCATCACGTTGTTAAACCCCGCAATGTTGCCAAATAGGCAATGCGTTGCATGTGGCGCATGTTGGGATTAGGGCACAAAAGGGAGAGAGGAAGAAATGCAAGGCACTACCTACTGTTAGCTATTACCGGTTTATTGGTGTGTCGAGACGGATTT
>JAAGVU020000038.1:20655893-20677440 GCA_011763525.2 Mormyrus iriodes
TCTGCTGGAGTCATTCTGCTTTTCGTTTTGAATATGAACCATGATTGTTTCTAGTAGCGATGATGTGGGTGACAAGTGAAAGTTGCCAGCATGCTATTCTGCGACTGATGCTGTTGAAGTTTGGAAGAAATTTAAACCCCACTGACTTGAATGCGGTTGCGTTTTGGTGTAAAATTGCGTATTTTAATCATTGGCGCTGCGTGTATTGAGAAAGTAGCGCTGATGTTCTTTCTAGAACATTCGTTGAGTTTTATGGGAACTTGGAACCTTCGCGGCTCATGCCGTAAATATGGTAAGTGAAATGTAATCAAGAGCAGGCCGAGATGAGGCCCCTGCTAAGTTGTGGCCTGATTGGCAGTCATATCAGCCAATAAAATGTTTAGAATATGGATCCGTCAGAGGTGTGAGCCAATGAGCGTTTCAGAAATCGGCAAAGCGGTAGCGATGTAGGGTAGATGTGCAAAAATTAAACCCGATATTAAACTAGCGCTCGTCGCATTTGTCGTCAGGTTTCAAACATTAAAATGAACTTTCTTCGTGAGCTCTGACCTGCATAAAGTTAAATTTAAAGCGTACTGATCCGTTGGATGCCCGGTTCGGACCTGTAAATACCACATGCACGTTCCTGCGCGCCCGTGTACGCCAAGGTAGCCTACTCCGGCTTATGGACAAAAGTCAGTAGAAGGTTAGGAGGTTTGCTTTTAGGCCAGTGCTTATAAACTACAGGGGCCATAAAATGCAAATTTTTTTTGAACGCGTTGCCTTTGCTCATACTTGGACTGGCCATGCGCGTTCCCGTGCGCGTTCGCGGCGGCCACATTGTAAACAGCGCGGAAAACTCCCGTGTTGCGCGCCATCCTCGTCGTGTGTTTGTGTAGCGACGCTTGCCGTCTGCGCAGCTTTCGGCCGCATGTCCTCAGGATTGCGGCGTGGCGCCAGTGCGCGAATATGATCCGCGGAGGTTCATCGCAGTACAGGGCGCTACATTCTCTCAAGACGCGCCTCAGCGACGAACAAAAACGTGCAAACGCGCATCTTACGCATTTGTTTTTGTTAAGATGAAATACTTTGTATAGTATGCCTTCGGCAAATTTATTATGGTTTCATCATGGCGTACGTAAATAAACCCTTTCGCGGTTAATATTTTGTTCCCTTACAAGAAGCAAATGTTATTACTTATTAATTATTGGTGATTAAAATGATTATTATTTGTAGTCGTCGTCATTGTTATTAAACTTGTTAAGCCGAAATGCCGCCCGCTGTCTTCGGTCTCTTCCCCGCTAGATGCGCAGTTTGGTACTGTTTGGAAATCCCCGCAGCCCAACACCTGTACAATTCTGTGTCTTTTAACAACGGCGAATTATGGAATAAAGGAACTTATCTGATAGCTGTGTGTTTACATGCATCCGGTGAAATTACATCGAAAACACTGCAGCAGAATTAAATAACACGCACATAATGTTCATAACCTGTAATTCCTCCCCCGTAATTTTTTTTCAGTACGATGTCAAATTCAGAATCAGATTTCTCAAATTGATTTAGATGTAGTTTGGCTTGGTGCATTCCCCCCCCCCCTTAGTTTCAAAGCATATAAATAGACATACAGACGGACAAAAATACCGGTCATTATAATAAGCATTTATGACTTTTGTACATTTTGTAAAAATAATATTAAATTGTTTCCCTTTTCAGCGTAGGACGGGCTGTGGGTGGGTGATCTGTGTAATGCGGGACACTGAAGCGCAAATCGCTTCTTGACCGATATTTTCTCTTTTTCTCTCTGTGGAGTTTTCGCTTTGCATCGAACAGTCGCTGCTTAGCGGAAAGCTGTTGTCGACTCCTGCATTTGACTGCTTTGGAAATATTTCTAAAATAAATCACGATTGACCATCCTGCTGCTTATTGACAGACAAACGTGATATAATCGTTCGCACGTTAGTCATTTCCTGCTCTGAGCCTCCTGCCTCCTCTTGTGGAAGTGCAGACTGCGGTCTTATCAGGGCTCGCAGTGGGGACAGACTGATACAAATGGTCAGGTTCTGAACCCAGACTTCTCCCGATCTATGCTCCAAACTGCAGACTTGCTGTACAGCCTGGACTCTCACTGTTGCACTGATTCTTTTTTCATTCTGTACTCCAAAAGCCTGCAAAAAGCTTGCCTGGCATGTTTTGCTCAGTCAGAGCCACCTGACCTGCTGGTTATCTAACCATCCACATAATTGCAGCCCTGAGGTGATGGCATTACAGTGGTTTGCAGTCAGCTGGTATCGCCTCTGCTCATTGGCGGGGATTTGAACCTTCAGCTGTGCCGGGGCAACCAGCTCTGGATGTTCCTCCACAGTCCTATCCCATTCATTCTCATTTTTGTAATTATTGTTATCGGTGATGGTCTGTTGGAAACCGCTCGGTTTTTGGCAAAGTTAAAGTTAAAATTTCTGATAACAGGCTCTCTGGTTGGCCTTTGTTGTCATGGTGACACTCGAGCAGCTCCTGTTTTGCGAGTCTCCAAGCTGAAACTGCAACAGTTCTGGGTAACAATGCCTGTCTGCCCCTGTTTCTTGCAGTTTGATGTGGAGCTGTACATCCAGAAAGTCCTAATTAGATGTCAGCACTCATCCCAATTCATGCTGATTACTTATTCCATGCTATTTTTTCAGAGGCCAATGGCTGTGGAATCTTGGGACGATGTTTGAGCATCTTTTAGTGGTTGCAGTGATGCTGACGTGTGTCGTCTTTGCCTGGTAGGTCCCACCCTCCCCCCCCGCACCCCAATTTCACAATGACCAGGACCCCCCCCAACAGAAGAGGCATCACATTTGAGGTTGGCGCTCCACTAGAAGCCCGAGACAGCTTGAAGAACTGGTCAGTAATCTCCAGAATGTTCTTTTTAACTTAAATTCAACTCATTCAGTACCCCCCCCCCCCACCCCAAACCCCCATCTGCCGTGGGGGTTTTATCAGGGGCAATTTTAAGATTTTTAAATGCTACAGGATTTATCTCGCTACTCAGTGGTATGTTTGCTGCATGCTCTTCATTGGGCCACATCTCCGGCACTGAGCTTCTGTTTAGCTGCTCGTCAGTGGCTAGTGTGATGACAGTCCTTCCGGCGGGGCCTGACCACCCTCCTGCCACTTTGCCAACCAGGTATGCGGCCAGCATCGAGAAGATTGACTATGATGAGGAGCGGGTGCTGATCCACTACCGGCAGTGGAGCCATCGCTATGACGAATGGTTCGACTGGGGCAGCCCGTACCTGCGGCCGGTGGAGAGGATCCAGCTGCGGAAAGAGGGCCTGAGAGGGAATAGCGGGGGATCGGTGAGGGAGTCTGTCACCGTAGCAACAACCTTTACTGTCACCTGATCTTTTTTTTTTTTTTGAATTACTGAATGAGGACTTCAGACTGACTGTAGCAGATGACACAGTTTGTGCAGATGGGAAAAAAATGACTGACGGAACATTTAATTTTGCATTTCAGGTTCCCTGCTAATTTGCAGTCATTTGGTTTGCAGGATACGGAACAGCCAAAGTAGGCTGAAGATATGCATTGTATTTTCTTAATAACAACAGTTGTTGTGTTTTAAAAGACTTCAGTTTTCGACTTTTGACTTGGTGCATTTAGTCAAACCCAGTTACGAGTCCAGTTGGACTAAAAGCCGCATTATAAGCTGGGTGCTGGGAACATGGGAAAAAGGCACTGGGAATGACCCCACAAAACAATGACATAGCACCAAATGGCACCGTCATGCACACACAGTGAGTGACACACCACCTTAGAAAAAGTTTGTGTTAAGGGGTCATGGCCTTCTGTCGCCCTGATTGCTTTGACCGTCAAAATCTGACTAAAGGCAACACAAAATACGGTACAGAGCACTAGCTAAAACTATAACAGGAGACATAAGTCAAATTAGTTTGTCTGTTTGCTGTTTTACAGTTTTTATTTACGATTTCTTATTTCTCTCGTATATCACTCACTATAGTGAGCTGTCTGGGAAACTCATTTCATTACATGCATTTACTGCCATTTGCTGTAATGTTCTTCATTTGATAAGTAAACTTTGATTTGACATGCATGTCTAATAAAGTCTTCCGTTCTGGTTGTGTTTAGTGCTTTCGTTTCACTTCTGAGCGGAAGTGTAAATGAGCATGAATTCATGCTAATGTTGTAAACTGTTCGCGCCCGCTCATGTTTCATGTTGATTTATATATTTTATACTCAGCGTATCTCCTTGTCTCCGCAGCACTTTCATGTGAATGATAAGGTACTTGCCAGCTGGTCAGACTGCCGCTTCTACCCAGCCAGGGTCCTGTCTGTTAATAAGGATGGTAGGTACTCTTTAATAACAATAAATATTATTAATTATTATCATCATCATCATCAACAACCAAGCATGAGGTCATGGGCCAGTGTGTGGCTCTGCGGGTTAGGACTCTGTACCCATGTTCAGAAGGTCGCTGGTTCGAATCCCCTGGTCAGTTGACTGGTTTCATTGATTTGTCTAAGAGCAAGTCCCTTAACCAACAATTGCCCCAAGGATTGTCTGCCTCTGCACTGTATGTCACTTTGGATAAAAACTTCTGCTAAAATAAAACGTAAAATGTCTGGGCAGTTGTGAGTTCAAATCCTGTTGCTGACAGTGTAATGATATTACTGTTGGGCCTTTGAGCAGGACCTTTAACCCCAGCTACTCCTGGGATACTGGCTGACCCTGCTCTCTGACCCCAAACTTTCCTCACTTGTATGTTGCTCTGGACAAAAGTGTCTGCTGAATAAATAAAAGTCAATGAAAATGTGAGAAACTGGTCCTGGATCTGGTTGGAAGCTGAACCACAACATGATTTCTTGGAATATCATTGGAGCATTGTAGTATGTTGTATTGGATGTCCTTTCCCAAGAACCCAACTTCTGGGAATGTCATAAATATTAATGTGGGATAATTTTAAACGAATCTAGCCTTTGGCTGTGTTGGTTATAGTAGATCAGCATCAAGTCGCTCTATTCACTTGTTTCCTTGTCCTTTTCAGCTTCCTATACAGTGAAGTTCTTTGACGGAGTTGTCCAGACTGTAAAGGAGATTCATGTGAAGCCGTTCCGCAGAGATGTGAGAGCAGTTTATCTATTACTAACTGACTGTCTGCTTGGCAAGAATTACTTCTTAATATCAGCACTGCCTGTTTTTATGGGCAGGTCCTTTTATATTATTTTGGCAAAGGGGCTTCAGCCCTGACTGGTTTTGGTGGGGGTTATAATGCAGTTACTGTGTAGGTGCCGGTTTGTCAACGTATACTTTGTCAATGTATACTGTGCAGGTGCCGGTCAATGTATTTAAGGGATGCACAGTGAACTGGTGGCTATGCATGATGGGAGAAACTACAGGTACATCCAGGGCAATCTGAAATCTGACCAGCCTCTTTCCCATGGCTGTTTTTGTTACAATAAAGCAGTGTTTCCTATCCGGTCCTTGGGGACCCACAGGCAGATCACGTTTTTGCTCCCTCCTACTAGGAACTGAGAGGGAGCAAAAATGCAAGCTGTGTGGCGGGGAGCTGGGAAGGAGTAAAAATGTGTACTGTCTGTGGGTCCCCGAGGACTGGGCTAGGAAAGAATGCAATAAAGAAATACAGTGACTCGGGGGGTAGCAATGTAGCTTCTCACCTACAGGTTTTGAGGTTCGAACCCCCACTCTGCTCTGAATATGCATGTAGAACTTTGTGCCCTATGCTGCCTAGGATGGACTTCCAGATAAGTGACCCTGTCTAGGATAAGTGGATGGACGGACAGATGAATGAATGGATGACAGTCAGTTGTTGTTGTCAGTTGGTTTGTTTCTTTATGTTGAGCTCTATCGAATGTACCACAGCACTTAGTAACGTGCTTGGCAGATTAAGTCATTCCTGATTTTATTCTTCTCCTTGTCTCGCACAGAGAAAAGGAGGGAAATCAAAATCAGAGGAGAAAAATAAGGACAGCGCTCCATTCAGAAAGAAGCAGAATGAGAAGAACGGGACGTCCCCTGAGGGGGAACATGTGTCCGTGGAGAACGGGAACGTCAAGAGTAGAAGGGCCCAGGGGAGCCGCCTGGACGGGGCTGCCAAAGGCGAGGGAAAGGAGGAGGAGGAGGGAGGGGTGGGCAAAAAGCGAGGGATGGAAGAGGAGGAGGAGGCGTCCGTGAAAGAGGAAGAGCTGGAGGCTGAGAGTGGAAAGCAGAGCAGCGGGGCCCTCAGGGGGAAAAGCAACAGGGGAGTGGTACTGGCTAGGGAGGCGGGTCGACGGGTTCTGAGGGAGCTGCCCGGGAGGCCAGGGGCTGGGGAGGTCAACGGCATGGAAGAGCAAGCGGAGGGCGAGCTGGGGGGCCAGCCTGCAGACTCCAACCTGCTGCAGGAGCTCATGGAGGTCAAGGCCGAGGTGGAGATATCAGAACATCTGAAGGCTGGCCTAGAAGGGGCTCCGTACCAGAACCGGGGCCGGCAAACCCGACTGGCAGAAGGTGGGCTTCTGCTGGACCCGCCCAGCTGTCAGCTGATGATTATATTATTTAGCATTACACCCATAGCACAGCGCCCCCTAATTATGAAATATCAGAGACAATTAACCGCAATAATAACTGAAACTACAACAATTAATATGGTGTGAATAACACTACATTTTAGCAAATAGAATATAGACAGTTCTCAAGGACTTACTTAATCCATTCCACGAGCCCTTATGTAGGTCAAATTTTACATTTTTACCTACAAAAATATACAATTAATACATACTAAAGAACACGTGAAAAAGTATGTTTGAATTTTTACTATAAATTACAGGAGTTTGTCACCTTTTTGCATTAGCACTTCTAGTAACGGATGTTTTTTGAGTAAGTCTAAATTTATGTAAGTTGAAGCTCTTTCTGAATTTTTATGCATTGGTGTCTTCTCTCCCCAGGAGCAACAGAAACTCCGCGTGAAGTTCTTGAGCTGAGGAAGAGGAAGATCTGCCTCGGACAGAGTGCACCTTCGAAGAGAAGCAAGCCAGACGTCAGCACAGGTCTCCAGCCCTTGAAAGCACCCGCCCTTCTGGCTGAAATCGTTTGATATTCCTCTCTTACAAAGCCCCTGAGCAGGCCAGTGTTTCCCAACCTGGTCCTTGGGGATCTCCAATTAGTCCAGGTTTTTGCTCCCTGCCAGACAGTTTACATACCGGGAGCTGGGAGGGAGCAAAAAATGTGGCCTGTCTGGGGGTCCCTGAGGACCAGACTGGGAAATGCTGAAGAAGATGGCAAATAGCGCTGAAGACTAAAACGCCCAAAGGGCCTGCATGAGATAAACAGACCAGTGTATTGCTGCTTGTAAGGTGATTCTGTGAGCCGCAGAGTCTCTGGGGCAAGGTCTCATTGATGTGTCATTAATTGTAAGTTATTTTAACCTGCTGCTGTCGCTGATATGGGCTGCAGGTGTTTATTCAAAGCCGTACCATTTTTCACCCACTGCACACTACAGTTTTGTAGCGTCCTCCTCCCTCTTGTTCAAACTCACAGGAAACACCTTAAGTACATATGTCACCTGCCATAAGTCATGAGAAGTCATGTGACTTGTTAAACCAATGATGGTTCCTCTAACTGGAGCTGTTGACCTATGTACCATGAACCATTAGTTCTTCCCTAGGTGTATCTCAGAAGGCATCATAGTGGTTCATAATTTTGTTCTGTGGTTCTCATTTGCTTCCCTCGTCCCATCATTCAGACAAACCCAGTTCTGTGGTGTCCAAGCCAGCCGAGTCAGACCCATCCACAACGACACTGGAGGTGGCCAAAACCAACAGGGAGGCTGTGGACGTAGAGGGGCAGACAGAGACCCCCAAACCACCCACGGAGCAGGGACCTGACCCTGCCATACAAGGTGTGATCGCATACCAACGCATATAAACTGTTGGGGTTACATAGAACTTTGACAGTATCAGACCAATATTTGAGGTCTGAGAGGGGCAGCAGAGAAATAGGAGAGAGAGCTGGGGTTGTTTGTGGTTGGGGTACTGTGCCTGTGATCAGAAGGTTGCTGGTTCAAATCCCATGGTCGGCAAAGCAATTATCTTTCGGCCCTCGATTGCACCAGGAACTGGCTGACTAATCTTGCTAAATAATACATCCCATTTTTGTGTCTGAAACTGAAAAAATGACCTGAGTTTTGTTTCTTTGCAGCTCCAGTAGTGAGAAAAGCGCAGCAGCCGAACCCCAATAAGTACAGCCGGGAGCCTTGTGAGTACGCACCCTGCCCCTCCATCACATGACGCTGTTCACATGATGCCATGAACTGACCCGCCCACTCCTGCATCTCCAGTGTACCGAGTGGTGAAGAACCAGCCACCGCCTGTGCTCTCCATCAACCTGGACCACAACCCCTTCAAGTGCCGAGCCCCCGGCTGCCTCAAATCCTTCCGCAAGGCCAAGCTGCTGCACTATCACGTCAAGTACTACCACGAGGGGGATGAGGCGGCCGGGGCAGGCCTCAACCCCCCCCGGAGCGTGCAGACGCAAGCCTCTGAGAAGCAGGAGGCCACGCTGGACACCCCCAGGACGAGGCGCACCACCTCCACTCCTTTGAGTCAGTCTCGCCCTCTTTTTTTCGGTCCGTAGAAATATAATTTGATTCCAGAAGGGCTTTCTGCTGTCCACATTGATTGTAGAAATTCTACTGTGTGCTGGATAGATTTATACACTCAAACCCCATGAAGAAGCCCAGAACCTTAATTCATCAGCACAGCTGCTAGTGTCAAATGTTTCATATTTTTATTGAATTTCTGTGAGTTCAGTTTTGTAATTCTTCCAGTGTGTCTGAGAAGTAGAGTAAATTTTGCTTTTATTAGCATTTTTCTTAAGTTACTTTTGTAACGTAATTGTTCTTGTTTGCATAGGTTCCGCCATGAACAGCACCCACAGGACCTTGCACCCTTCCCGAACTGGCAAACTGAATGAGCGGAAGCGAACGTTGGTTTCCCCTGGTGGTGGGGCTGGAAACCGGCAGCGGCCCTCGCTGCACCAGAAGAGCAGGGAGAACCACATGGAGAAGCTGAGGTGCAAGCTGCTCGAGAGACAGCCGAACGCTGCCGATGCAGGTTGAGCACTCTAACTCTGCTCAGGAAGCCGCCTTGGCTGTGCGGCCCCTCTGTGGCTGCGTCCTTGTCGTAAATCTGTGTGGGTCGTGACTGTGCACCTCCTTGTGCCTAGGAGCGGCGAGGGAACGGTCGAGAGAAGCGAAGATTAAAGACTTCCTGCGCATCAGGCTAAAGAAGAAGAAAAAGAAAAAGAGAAAGAAGTCCAAATCAGGTAGGGACTTGGGCTCGCCACCCGCCTGCCGCTTGGAGGCCAACAGATTGGAATCTGTGAAATATGATCTCAAATAGGATGTTTCTGGAACAGAGCATGGAGATGGCACCTGGGGCTGTGATTCCCCCCCCCAAACATTGAACTTCCCTGTGCTCAAACCATTTGAGCTCTTAATTATCCTAGATTAGGCTGTTAATTGGCTGAATCAAATCAAGTCATCAAATCACACTAATGGAAAAGAAAATTGAAATTTACTGACAAGAATTACAATATAATTTTAATACTGTTCATTAAAATTAATATATCTGTCCATCTTCTAACTGTTTATACTGGCCTGGACTTCAGTACCCAAGCAGCACTGGGCGGTGGCCTGCCAGTTCTTCATCGGGTTCAGATACTCACATATGCCTGTACAGTATGCTTGGGGTTCCCGACCCTTTGGTGACTGTGCAGCAGCATACTTTGTGCAAGAATATTACAGACCGGCAAACTGGCGGGGTGCTGGCAGATTGATCGATAGGCTGATTTAATACGTTTAGCCATTTATGTAGACATCCAGGCCTAGATTTAAGCAGTAGTGGTCCTCTCTGCATTGGTACCTAGTTGCCTTTTAGTCTTTGGGTTGGGACAGGTGCGATGGCAGACTTATGAGTTCTGCTCTGATATCTGCTTGTACCTGACTGGAAGCACGTAGAGCTCTGACTGATTCTGGAGAACACTGACTCATGCCCTCTTTGTGCAGATGAGGACAGCGAGAGTGACTGGTCCACAGACAGCCTCATCTGGAGTACGGAGGAGCTGCAGGAGCTGGATGCCGCGTCGGGCGTGACTGTGCCGGGCCAGGGCTCTGACGTGGTGCGCTGCATCTGCAAGGTGCAGGAGGAGAATGACTTCATGATTCAGGTATGGGGCTTCTGAGTGTCGCTTGACCACTGGCATGGGGGGGTGGGGTCCTGGGGCTGTTAATTTAAACCAGGATCTCAAAAACATTTGGTTGCCAGTGTTGTCAAAATTGGATGTGATACTGGATCAGGTGGTGTTTGGTGACTTTAAGGTCTTGTGTGTAACATCACCCCCCTTCCTTCAGTGTGAGGAGTGCCTCTCCTGGCAACATGGAGCATGCATGGGGCTCATGGAGGACAGCGTGCCAGAGAGATACACCTGTTACATCTGTCGATACCTGTCTGGTGAGAAATGCGGCCTCATGCCGGAAAGGAAACGTAGAGGTTTATAAACTCCATCCTTGACAAAGTTTGTGGAAAGCAGTTTTTACACTAGTGGCCAAAATTGTGGATACTTCCAATTGTTTGCATTGCAGAACTTTATTCAAGTTACTTATTTAGTCATAGAAAGTATGATATTTGTAAACATTCTTTGTTTCTAAACGTTACTGCCAATATTCGTGGAGTAAGTTTTGAAGCTAATGCCAAAAATGCTAGGCGTTTCCACAGTTTTGGCCCCTGGTGTTTATATAACCTAGAGTCTACGATTTAAGCAAATCTTAAGAATTAAAGTACATTTTACCTTTTGGACGTTTGTTGCTGTTAATGGGAATATTTTTAATGTCATCTTAGATATCCTTGCTGTTTTGTATGCGGTTTAAATTTTATGGTCATGCTTTCCGGTCCTTCTGCTGTAATACTGTTGCACTTTACGTCATTGTGTCTTCTATGTAAACTGCTCTGTGTGCCTTTAATTGCCCCTCGGGGACAAATAAAGTTTTTTTGAATTTAATTAAGCCTTATGCCACCTAGTGTCTTTGGTACACTTTTTTTTTGTCTGTGCACATGATGGTGAATGAAGAAGGCTTATATTTATTGTGGTACTGGTACTGCATACATTTCCAGGCCAGAGGAGGAGTCTCCACTACCGGCATGACAGTGATTGGCTGAACAGAGGTCACATGTATGGCTTGCCTTTCCTGGAGGAGAACTACTCCGATCAGAACGGCTCAAAGATCACCGCCGCCCACCAGTTGCTAGGAGATGTGCACCACGTCATTGAGGTGCTCAATGGCCTGCAGCTTAAGATCAGCGTCCTACAGTAAGTCCTGAGCATCCTGTGTTGTGGGGAAAACGGAGAGGTTGCCGTGTTTGGCCTGCAGAGGGCGTCCTGTTGCAGGATACCCCCTTTGTTGTTGAATACCGAGCCTGTTTCTCCCAGAATTCCCTTTGAGACCTCATATCTAATCATGTGTAGAGATGCCATTTCTTTAAAGCTAATTTATCAGTCTGATTAGGTGTTGATAATTGAATTTGCTGTAATTATTTTCTGCTACTATTAATTTTTGCAATAGCTTGAGATTGATGGAAACCAAGTGCGATTAAGTTGCATGCATCCTTTTTATTTGGATTCATGATTTGTATGGCACTTAAGTTAATGGGTCTGTGCCGAGTAACTTAATACCGTCAGTGCAGTTAGCGTTTCGCCTAATTATTAGCTAGTATAATGGGGCCTTAATTAACAAGTGGAACAAAAACACGTTTTCAGACAGTTTGCAGGCACATTAACCTCCAAGGCTGCGAGTTCGAATCCCACCTCTGGAACTATGTGTGAAGTTGGCATGCTCTCACCGTTGTGTGCAGGTTTTTCCCTCAGTAGTGTGACACTTGCCCTGGTGATTCTGTGTGGTTGAGATGCAGATGGTTGGGTGGCATAGAATAGGAATTGTCTTTTTTATCTACCACAGAATATGAATTGTCTTTTTCTCTACCACATCTTGCTCTCCATAAGATACATGACTCATGTACAGCTGAGAGCAGGATTGGGGGTCACAGAGCAGGGTCGCCCTGCAGCACTGGTGTCTTTGTGGTTGAGTGCCTTGCTCATGGGTTCAGAATGGCACTACTCTGCTGGTCACGAGATTTGGACTGGCAACCTTCCAATCACAGGCACAGAGTCCTAACCCACTGAGTCACCCACCACCCCTATGCTATATAAATAACCACCGACAGGTAAAGTGGACTGGAAAATGATTCATTCTCTGTCACGCCCGGCTTCACCCTCCCGTCTGTCATCCCGACAGGAGCCAGTCGCACCCTGAACTGCAGCTCTGGTGCCAGCCGTGGAAGCAGGCAGAGAAGCCGAAGAAGACGGCCAGCATGGAGAAAGGAGTGGCGCCCCCTGCTGCTGTGGGGGAAAATGTACAGGACAGGGGTGGCACGTGCCATTCGACACATGTGGGAGGGGACAAGATGGGCCACGCAGCCGCCCCGGACTCGTACATCAGCAGCGAGCACTGCTACCAGAAGCCGCACACGTATTACCCAGCCACAGAACAGCGGCTGGTGGTAGAGACGCGTGACTCGGAGCTGGAGGACAGCCTACGCAGCACTGAGGATCTGCTGGCCCTGGAGCACCGATACGGAGTGCCACTGGACCCCGACAGGAGCAAGATCCAGCCGCCCCTGCAGCTCGAGCGTCCGGCCAATGCTAAGGTGACCGTGGCCCCGATTCGGGGATGGGGGCAGAGCTAAAAATACACCTCCGATGTCATGACAAGGCTAAAGGCCACGGGGTGTTTTACAGAAGGCAGACGGCTGCAGGAAGCAGGGCGGGGACAGAGGCGGCCAGGTGAAGAGCGAACCGGCGGAGGCGGGGGCGGCAGCTGAGGGCAGCCTGCAGCAGCAGTGGCAGATGAACCTGCTGGACCACATCGAGGCTGTACAGGAGGAGGTCACGCACAGGATGGACTTCATCGAGAAAGAGCTGGACGGTCAGTTGGCTCCCCAGCCTCCGATGGCTAAGGGGTGTAGTTTCTCTGCCGCCTACCCCATGGTCAGCCCAAGTTGTAAGCAAACTAAGTGGCTGCTTAGGCCAATGAAATGGGAAGGAAAATGATAAATGACAGCTGGCTTTTGGGTTACTCAACTTTGGGTTTGTGGTTTGTAGATCCAGGACACAGTCATTTAGACATGTTTGATATTGAATGATGGTTCTGTGCGTAAGACTCGGGTTCTGCTGTGTACAGGCCTTTTCCAGCCACGTTCGCACCGAACTTGTCCATGAACCAAGCGCTGAGGTGTCATCATACAGCCTCTGGCGACCGTTCTTTTTCAGTTACTATATTAATTATTTATTGATAAACATTTTTATATTAGCATTTTTTGTGTAATAACCCTTACCATTAGGAACGGTAGATACGGTCTCTCACTGGTGCTGAACGGCGATGTAGCTAACCTCATGCTCACCTGCCAACGTTGAATTTGGTTGAACTTTGAGCTCAGCGTCAAAATGGAACATCTGAACGGAGCGTCTCGCTCATGGTGGCGTGACATGAGGTTGCAAGTTGACGCTCAGCTCCCCATAGATGATAATGGCACTGCTTGATGCTTACCATGTGAAAGCCCCGTTCAGCTACATTTAACCTAATAGCCGTCCTACTAATGTGACCTCCTCACCTGAAAGACTGCTAAGGTCACATTTTTCTCCACCTCTGGCCCCACAGTGTTGGAGAGCTGGCTGGATCATACGGGCGAACTGGAACCACCAGAGCCGCTGGCTCGCCTTCCCCAGCTCAAACTCCGGATCAAGCAGCTCCTTACGGACCTTGGCAAGGTGCAGCAGATTGCTCTCTGCTGCTCCACATGAGGGCGCCAGACAGTCCTCTTCTTTTTTTCTTTTTTTTTCTCAAGCCAGCAACACTGATAGCAGTGTTCAGACCTTCTGGACTAAGAGAGCAGATTTTATTGCCCATTCGAGGGTTTGTGAACGTGGAACTGGACATGAGAGCAAGATGAAGTAAGATGGTCTACAGGCAATCCCAGAAAGAGTGTAAGGAAGATTCCGCACAAAAAGGCTGGGATTTTTGTTGAGAGCAACAGGCACTATGCAATAATGCCAAGGAAGGATTGTACTAGAGCCCGGATTGAAAGCAGAAATATGACATGCAAAACGCACGCGCAGGTTTTAGCACTTAGATCTCTGTTAGTCATTCCGCAATATTAATAATGTACATTTTGGTTATTACCCTGTTACTCTTAAATGTGAGGACAACTAACTGGTAGTCATAGAACCCTTAAGCACTTGTCTTCAAGAGCTTTAAGTCCTTGATGAGAGATTGTTACCACAGAACTCTGTTTATAAACATCTTTAACTACGATATTTTGGTAGTTCGTTCATCCATCTTCCAACTGTTTATCTGGGTCAGGGTCGTGGCTATTTTTGTCAGTCATTTTGTTAAATAAGATTACCTGAAGCTTTTGGGACTTCTATTAACGAAATGCTTTTGAATTGCATAGCAATTGTTAAATGGATACAAGTGTAAGTTTTCTTTTTAAGGATGAGAAAAATGTATTTGTGAAACAAAGAGCGTTTATATGTAATATTACATATTTTAACAGGTGTCCATGCATAAATTTGTATATAAATTTTTATTTTCGCCGTCGTTGTGATGAAAATTGTTACTGTCTTCTATTTGACTATCGATGATAAATGATGTGCTTTGAAAAGTATTTTACACTGCCTTTTTAGTTACGTGCGCCATTACGAGAAACGTAACTACGGGCTTTGCAGATTCCTTATTTTATTGTAGCGTTCTTTCTAAAACAGATATCAACTGTACTTTTGTGTAACTGTCTCCTTTTTCAATACAGAAACTCTAACAGTAGTGTGTTACGCCCCGAGTTATTACGGTGTCTTTTTTTAACACGAATATACTCTTACAGTTTGGTGCAATGCTCCGGTGTCAGGTGGACTTGATGGCTGTAAAGTGCTGTTGATCATAACATTTTTAATGGTAGATTATAATCTACATTGCGTGTCTGTTTTGTTATATTTTTCCACAGACACTCCAGATAGGGTTTCCCTTATACATTATCAACAAAAACTAATTGTTGATTATTTGGGGATTTTATATGTACAGCAGCTGTGCTTTTCCATAAAGTTAAGTTTCACAGGGTGCAACTCTATCCTGGAAAGAGATGCAACCAAGCCTACATTGAATAGAGTGGTATTTCATTATATTTATAGCTGAGAAAGGAGACCAAGAGAAGATGGACTTGTGGATGGTTAATTATAATGGGTTTTTTGATGTTCACTTTACTTTGTGAATGTGAGGATTGTGTGGTACCTGCATTTCAGCACAACATGGACATGGTATCGGTTTAGTTTAGACGTGTCATGTATCCATCCTTCTATCTTCCATACCACTTATCTTTATGCACAGGTTGTGGGGGGGTACAGAGCATAAGACAGGGGGCTACCCTGAACAGGCATGCCACGTCATGTCAGGACACACACAAAAACACTGTCTATGGGTAATTTAAATGCACGAAATTCATAGAAACCCATGTGAACACCAGGAGAACATGCACACTGCAGAAAAATAGCCGGGGTCCAATGGTTACTGGATGAATGTTACATTTAAATAGCTCATTTCAAGACACCCAAAGCGCTTTACAGAACCAATGCGGAGCTGCTTCCACCACCACCACCACTGTGTAGCCCCCACCTAGATGATGCGAAGGTAGCCATTCTGCACCAGTACGCTCACCATTAGCTAAGGTGGTGAAGGGGCAGGAGAGAATTCACTGCTTAGATATATGGGATGATTAGGAGGCCAGATTTGATAGGGCCACAGTGGGCAATTTTAGCCAGGGCATCAGGGTACCATTCCTACTCTCTTGAAAGAATCCCAGGGATCTTTTATGACCTCGGAGAGTCAGGACATTATTTTTACATCTCCTCCGAAGGACGGTGCCATTTTCATAGTACAGTGTCCCCCTCACTGCACTGGGTCATTGAGATTCACTCAGACCACAGGATGGATTAACCTGTTGGCCACACCAACACGTCCTGGCATTTGAGGGTATCCAATTTAATGAGAATGTGGGGAGGAAGCTTCGGTAGGATTTTGGACAATCTGGGAAAATGTGGGAAAATGCTGGCTTTAATTGACAATTGCTCCATTTGTTAATTTGAATAGTTGACTGAAAACACAAAAGAATTGCTGTAGCGTCATGCTTAAGTGATAGTGGGCAGTGGGCATAGATGTATTTCTGTTTCAGGATTTCCTTTAAATCTATTTCCACATTGCTCATCCTGGAAAGGGTCGATAGCTATTTCTCACGTGTGTGTATCAAATGCCATGGACAGGGAATAATATCAACATAACCAAAACTAGGTAGTTTGGTAGATAAGTAAAATAGTTGCATTTATATGAGACCTAAGACTTCAAGCAGGTGAAAACGGAAGGTATTCAGAGTAGGCTTGCGTTAGAAAAAGCGAAACAACTACCATTAACCTAATACCAATAGGCAAATGCTCATTGCTCATGCTCATTGTCTTATCCAGACAGGACATGTCTCTTCACACGAAGGTGACACACTTCCCATGAGGGAAAAGTATTGGCAAACAGAAATACACAAGACTATTCATATAAAAAGGGAAGGAGACAGAAATGCATAAAAAGAGAAACAGTCGGCGTAACCAAACGGGGCGGGTATATGCAAATGAACACCGGGCTGACATCACCAGTCTGCGCTGCGGCTCGTGCCCAACCGTACAATATGTAACATTCTTTATATATATATATATATAAAAACATATATATATATATATATATATATATATATATACAAACACATAGTTTATTTCTCACTAACGACCAGCTAAACAGCAGCAGAATCACGCAGATGCGTAACAGACATAACTGCAATGTTTGTGTGCGCTGTGTCGCCCCCAAGCAAATTAGTAAACTGAATTATAACTTGCTACCAAAATAAATTATAAACGATTACAGTGTGCATACTTTTTGTGGTCCCGTTATTTTCCAGTCATGTCCTATGGGGCTTTTGAATGAGACATCTCCGTACTGTCCTGCCGGGGATGGCTGGGGGCTGTCATTCAGTGCGCACGGCGGCGGCTCGGTTCCGCCCCCATGTGAGATCCACCATCGGCAGGGATAGAAATATCCTGGGCTGTGAGCTCCCCAGTTCTAACAGAAACACACGTACACGGAAAACGCACCGCCGCTTGCTTATTTTTTTAACCAAACGGTAAGTCAGGCGTTTTCCTAATAAGATATTATGTCGCATATTCGCTTCATATGAGATGGAATATTTACACAGTCCGTGCGATGCAGCGTTTGCCGATACGTTATTTTTATTTATATGAAATGTCGATAAAAACTAATCTGCTTATGTTCAACTACGTCGTTTAGCAATATCTACGCCATCGCCCGCATTTTACAGTAAATACAACCCGAAGCCCTTTTCTTCAGGTGAGTTCTAGTTAATTCAAATTGATGTGTTGTTCATCTTTACATGCTTTCAAAAAACTAAAACCCATGTCTCATTTATACAAATTAGAGATATTGCAGTATCGTAATAAGACGTGTAATATTCGCATTTCTAAGATGATGTAAAGCTTGTAAATGGTGGCAAACTTTTAAATTACCGATGTTGAAATAGACGGCGTTTCGCCCGATGGACAGTAACCCCCAGCTTCATTAGATAACTCGCAAATGCATCGGCACATCGAAATATTAATTTTTTAGCACATGGTTCCATTCAACAGATTTTCTCCCACGCGAACTCGTTTTGCTTGTGCAAAGACATCGAAATTTTAAATTAGCCGAGCTGCAGCCTAATGCGATTTTAGGTAAGACAGTAGTCAGGCGCATATATTCAGTGCGCGGTCTAATTAAGTAAATCTAATATGGTCGTTATAATATGGCAGATTTTTTCTCTCATCTATCTGAATTAATACTCAAGCCCTCTTGATCGGATAAAGCAGGATGGAGGGAACACAACATTGTAACTAACCGGCAAGCTCTTCACACAGCTATAGAGATGAAATTATGTCACTACGCTCTACGTGCTGGAGGCCAATATAATTAACTATCCAGATATATATTATTGCAGCATGGCACTCTTACCAGATGGGTACTTGCGTCTCTTTATGGAGCCATGTGCATCATGACCTTGTATAAAGTCATGTCAATGTTAAGCTGACTTAAGCAACACTGCTTGATTTCCAGCGAAGATAAGAGTGTTTATGCAACATTCATTGAAATTACCAGTTAAACCCCCGGTCTTGTTGCGTAAAATGATTCTGATGGGAAGTCTTACCCAATTGAGGGGTCTGTGTCTCTAATACCAGCATCTTGTTTTTTGGTGTGTGTGTGGGGGGGGGGGGGCATGGTACTGTGCGCACCACTTAACTGATTGTCTCTGACTTATTGTCATCCCTCAGAGTAACTGCCCCTGGAAGAGGGTTGGGCTAGTTATGGTCTGAATGTCTAAATAAGCAAACCGGAAAAAATGGTCACGATCGGGTCAACAGTGTATTGAACCGTGTTGCAACTATAATCAGGTACTCGGGGAGGAGACGTTGCTTGTCTCCATTGGATTAACGATGGCAGAAATGCGAGCCGCAGCCACTACAGCCCTCTTCAAACGTAATATATCTAAGCCAGAATCAAGGTGCCGCGCGCTAATTCCAGCCCCGGTGTGGTTTTCAGGAACTTAATTGCTTCTCTAAATGCAAAAATAATTTTGGGAACGCATGGTTGTTAACACACGTAGTGCATATATGGTCACGAAGCAGGACCGGTCGTTCATTTTTATTATCATTTATTTTTATGTGCAGGGGTGCCATGGTAGTTTCCAGTAGACCAGTTAAATGTAGGAATAGTTGTGGAAATTTCCATTTGGTCGAATTCTTTAAGGCTGAGTTCACAGCTCCTTGCTGTTCTGAGGGGTAGGAAGAGGAAGGAAATCAAATATTAGTTCCCACATTCAGTGAGGGCCACCATAAAAGAGCTGTATTTGTTAATGAAATATGTCTTGGAAAATGTGCTGGGTGTGGTCAGCCTCGGTTTATGGCATGAAAAAAGGACAGTATTGTTCAAAAAGCACCACCCTGTTTTTAAAAGACTCTTATATGGGGGAACATTTATTTATTTATTTATTGTTATCAAAACATTACTGATTTTACGTTTTTCTTTGAGTTTCAGACGAGATCAGCAAGTCTGTTACAAATCGAGGGGGGAGCAGAAAGGAGGCAGTTCCAGTTTGGGAGGTGGTGTCCTGGGGCAGTTTCATTTTTATATGATTATTATTAACTAATGAGACATCGAAGTTGATTATTGGTGTTGTGGAACATCAGTAATATCACAAAACATGTCACGCACTTTTTATTACTGTTACTTTCTATGAACATGCCCTGTGTGCATTTTTTTTTCATCAAAAGAGTTTCTGTTTTTGTGTTTCCATATCTATTAATTCTTAAATGTGTTCCTGGTGTTGACAGCATATATGCTGTGTCTTTTAGTGCAGATATGATTCATTTTAGAGGCTAAGATAGCGCAGTAATGTTACATGTTGATATACTGCGGTTTATTTATTTTCCACTTATATTCTACTAATCTTATATTACTCAGTCTGTTTACCGTGCAACAAGTGGACCAATATTGAGACCAACAAAAGGCACAATTTTACAGGGTGCTCTGAAATGGCTCTTTTAGTCCCCTGATTCATTAACCAGTATATAAGTTACATTTATTTATTTCACAAACGCTTACCTAAAGCATCATATATTTGAAAAAGCAGGGATAGTCAGCTCCTCGAGCAATGGGGGCTAAAAGCCTCGCTCAGGGGCTCAATGGTGAAATCACCCTACAGACATTGAGAGTTGAACTAGCAACCTTCTGATCACGGGCATAGTGCCCTAGCTCACAAATCACCCCCATACTTTTTCGTACTTCCCAGATGTAAACTTGCAAATTTCTGCTTTATAAGGTACATTATAATGTACAGTTTGTCCTGAAAATTGTACCAGTCCCATGAATTTGACTAGGATAAACAGTTAGAAGATGGATGGATGAGTATACTGAAGTGGTCCTCTTCCTAGCACTGTCTTTCTTAGTCTGCACATCAATGCAGAGGACAGTCTGACCTCCATATAATGCTCGCTATCCATCCCTCCTGGATTTCTGGCCATGAGAGATATGGTAATAGATCTGACCCTACTGTGGCCACTGATAGCAGCCTTAAAATATATATTTGTCAGCTGCTCCCGGTCAATATATTTCTGTGGAGTTGGAAGGTACATTGAAAGACTTCATATATTTTAGGTCAGATGGAGTAGTTCTCTACAGCATTTAAACATTTTTTCTTTTTTTTTTACAAGACCACGCTGACACAATCGAAAAGCTGGCGGAGTGACCTATATAGAGATCAGAACAGGCCACTTTAACTATTTGTTCTGATGCATCTGTCTTTGTTTTAAAGGTATGTGCTTAGGAAAAGCAGAGTATCTGTGGTTGTCCTAGTCTTATTCTACTGGTCAGAAAATCTTTGAGCTACCAGTAGTCAGTTTATTGTTGTCAAGGGTGATGAAATTCAATGTCCTTCTAGTAGACTCCTGGGTTTAGCTGTAAATGAGGTAATGGAATAGACACTCAGTCTTATTTTTAGAGATCTCTCCTTTTCACATAACATATGTCTTGGGGGGCCCTGTAACTGTTAGCATCCATGTCTGTCTGATTCCTATGTACTTATGTGACAACTCACATCTAAATGGGACCAGAAACGGCCTTCATTTTGGTTCCTATACCGTGAACTCTCCCTTTTGGTGCTTTTTCACTGGCATACAGGAACTGACCTGTACCCAAGCCATACCACGAAGAGAACCTAGCTACAGTGTAGTTCCAGCTCACTTTAGTTTTCCACTGCAGCAGGGTCGGCTCAGTATAGGCGTTACTGAATTTGGAGAGCGACAGTAACGTAAAACCAAAGAGATGCTTGTTTACTGTTCACATGGTGTACTTCGTGATTTACTATGTGCAATTATTATTATTATTATTATTGTTTTTTTATTTTTTACTGTGTGCTAATTTCCGCTAGCATGTCTGTGAGAATTGCCGTGTTATGCAAATGCTAGCAAAATTAGCATTAACTTGCGTAAATTCGCATTACGAATCAATTTCTTTCAGCTGCTCTATCGTACTTTTTTAAGTAGGGGGTTGGAAATTTTCAGGTTCCAAGTTATCGGAATGTATTAATGCATCGCCATGTGTGATACTACTAATAACGAATAAAATATAGAATATATGCTTTTTCCTTCAGATAATCCATGCACAGAACTTCGGTATCTCTGTACATTTCGACCAATGAGATGGTGGTGACATAACCGGATTGGTTTGGTCATGCTTTTAGCCTTGCTAGTAAGCAGAGCCATGTCAGCTCCATCACGGCTCGGGAACCATCAGTTCATGGTTTGGGTTAGGTATGGCTCGGTTCC
>JAAGVU020000038.1:20680024-20703940 GCA_011763525.2 Mormyrus iriodes
GGTGTTATAGCACAGTCTGAAATCCACCTGCCTAATTTGTTTTCCGTTTAATCCTGCCCCCCCCCCCCCCAAAAAAAAAGTTTTTCGCGCTGGTGTTCAGCCAGTTAGCCTCCCAGGAAAAGGTTTTCTCATCACCGAGGGCCGAAATATGTAACCAGGCTGGAATTATGATCAGGGATCGAATACAGGAGGACAGACTGACACAGGATCTGTCAGATTAGCCGGTGCATTTCATGTCCAGGCTCAAGTCTACTGTCCTTGGTGACAGGGAAGCTGTTCTGGTCTGTCTGCTCTCCATTACCTGCCTGTCTACATTTCCCAAGGCCACCTTCCTTGAAATGATGCTTTATTTGCTATTTGTACAAGTACTTTGAATTGAGTTCATTTTTACATATCTCCTCTTGCTTTCTTTGAAGACATATATATATATATATATATACACACACACACACAAAGCTGAGAGAGAAGCTTGTGGTCTGAGCACAGGGTCAGCTCTTCATTCAGCACCCCCAGGGTATTTTTCAGGGGTTAAGGATGTTGCTTAAGGGCCCAACGGCTCAGGATTTGATCTGGCAATCTTCAGATCACAGGCACAGAGGCCTAACCCATTGAGCCGCATGCTGCCCTGTTATTACGCTCCCGAGAAGAAGCTTGTTAAGCTGACCCGCTGTGACCGTGAACCTTGCCCCTGCACTGCCTGTCATTATCGTGAGTGTTCTGCCTCATGTTGACTCCTTGAAAAATGAATCGCAAAACATTGCACCAGACCGATTCCCCCTTGAGCATCAGTGATCTCTGATGTTCTGTCTTAATTTCATCATTTCAGGCACCATTCGCCAATTTTGTGTTCGAAACATTATGCGAAACTCAGCTCCAAATCCATTCTACAATTATGTGTTTTTGTCTAGAAGGTTCTTGAAAGAATTAGAAGAATCAGTTGGGCGTTCTCAGATATCCACCGCGGTAAAATGTGTCCCCGAGCTATGAACATGAGACTGTTTTGAAAGTTTGACCGAGTATGAACTGTGTGTTTAGTATATGTACAAGTGTGTGGGAAGATGTCGAAAGTGTGCACTGCAGCATTGTAACTCCAGTGACATTTTTTATGCTGCAGAATCCCCTCTGAGGCTGTACAGTACACATAGAGATGATGATGTAATCATCTATTCCTCCGAAAAATCAGCAGGGCCTTCTGCCGGCCCTGAAAGACGCAGGTCCGATTCTGGTGTGTACGAAAACACCCGGCCCCTCCACCCCATTGGGGCTTTCTTTACCCCTTCTGCAAAGAGATGCTTTTCTTGGACCCTCACAGCATGCCATGTCACGTTAAACCCACTTCATAAATTATTTTGGGGAATTGAGGTCCCAACCTGAAACCATACAGGCGCGTGGGGCATGAGGTAGGACAGCTTTCTGTCTGCACGACGTTGTTTTTATGAGAAACGCCTGATCGCAGTTCGGTAACGTGATCCTCTGTCGGAAGAGCACATCCACTGTCCTCATCTCCTTTGGTATTATGTTGCTTGCTGTTGATTTTTCTGTTATATTCTTCCTCCTGATGACCGGACACGATGGCTACCTGCCTTTTGGCTGTCTATTAATAATCGGTGTTTGGCAGGACTCAGCTGCCATCGGCTAGGGCTCACCGGAGAGTCTCCTCCAGATGTCTGGCATGGCGTTGCGCCAGAGGTCACCGAGAAACACTGTGACATTTCCTCGCCGAACATCTGCCTCTGTACCGTGCAGAGCTGCGTCCCACACAGCTGAGAGAATCTGACTCCCCCATCCCCCCGGTTGGGCTACATGATTCTCGAAATTTACCAATCTGGCTATTCGTTGCAGCTCTCGGGTGGCATCCCATCCTGCCGCTTATCCAAGCCATCCCCGGCGCCTCCTCTGTGCTCTATTTTTAATGAGTCATGTGACAGTCCAGGGTATCAGGTGACCCTTCCTTCTTCCCCAAGTCCAGTTTCACTATCGCTCCACGCTATCAGAATATCACCTTGCCATGGCTTGATTTCACTGCCTGCTTATAACACCTCTTTTTTCCCTCCTCTCTCTCTCACGTATGTGGCATACTCTAGCTAGTAACATACAGGTCTGCTTCGTTTTCTCACGTTCCCTTCAAATTTAGAATAGGAAAGTCATCCAAGGAAGATTTAAAAAGCAGAAACAGGATGTTCTATGTGGAGCAGGATAGTGCGACCAAATGTATGACAACAACCAGATAGTGTTGCATTCCTGATTTGTGTATTTTGTGCTTAATTTGGGCCGAAGTATTATGTAATCCCTTTCAATGTTAGTATGTGTTCACTACGCTTTACTCCGCTCCATCCAGAAGGACATGCGTTCTAGTCCTGGCTGCTAATGACAGGTTTCTCGAACATAAGCACACGGTTCTGCTGCAGTGTCTGCTGGAGACTCTGGAGTTTGACTCTGGAGTGTGGAAAGACGTCGCTCACATTTATGGGGTGCGGAATATGACAACACGGGCCTCGGCATGGGATTCAACAGGCACGTCAAGGCAGCTAAGATTAGATATGGGGAAAAAAAACCTGTGTCTGATATTGTATGATTATCTGACATTGATGAAGATGATGATTAATGATACTAATAATATGTGTGAAATGTTTTTTTTAAAAGGCTGATGCTTGGTCTGCCTGGCTTGAGGTAATTGTGTATCTCTGAACGATAACGCCGGATAATCGATGATCCTGTTCGGAGCGCTGTGTAGCGGTTTAGAACGCTGTGGCTGTGATTAGAAGGATGCTGGTTCAAATCCCATGGTTAGCATCAGTTGCTCTAGGAATGGTCTGACCCCACTCTCTCAAAAAATATGTGTCGTTTTGAATATAAGGGTTTGCAAAGTAAATGTAATTGAAGTGGGCTGAGGCGAGGGTAGCCTTTTATTGACAGATTGGCGCTGTGTTTGTCTGAAGAGGTCTGATGTCAACCCTAGGCATAAAATAAAAACAGAGAGTTGAATGATTGCAGTGATGGGCACAGAAAATGGCTGGCCGGTTTGGGCCAGGTAACCTCAATGGAAATTATGAGCAGAGAGTGAAATGGCTGGGAGCCATCGTACCCAGTCATCTGTGGCACACATGCTGGGGAAAGCCCCCCGGGTGGTACGTGGGGTGGCCATCCAGCGCTTATTAGTCAACAGGGCAAAAATGGGGGGAACAGATGTTTACCTTGAGGAAATTGGGAGGGGGGGTTAGTGTGTCCCTGTGTGTTTGAGTGTGTCATTATAGGCCTGCAGTAAATGAGCCTGTGGTGTTGATCCCCCCCCAGTGCTCTCATCTGGTTAAAGATTAACACCCTCCTTTTCTGAAACCGGACCAGGACCGGTGGCACTGCTGCTACCTTGTGGTATGCCTTCCCCCGTCCTCGTGGCGTCGTCTTTTGGTACTGTGCCCACCTCTCTCCTCCATGCTGGCATCTTGTTTTTGTCTTGTGCCCACCTGCCTAGCTGGGAGGGCATTGGACGGGCACATGGCTGTCCGCCCCGGGCTTGATTGGGGGGGGGGGGAGTGGAGCCCAGCCAGACTCATTACCTCTTCATCAGTGCCTGCTGGAAAATGTCAGAAACCTGACAGAATTGTGTGCGCGGTTTCGGGGAGGGAATATAGCTTACGTACTGTAAGCCTGACGAAGTAATTACACGAAAGCGTAATTAGGCTGTCGGATTAAATGCAGTCTAATCATCTTAATTACAGGTCAGGAGTTCTGAGCTCTGCTAATTTGAACATTCCCTTTCACTATGGAAAGGTGTGCGGTTGGGACCGTGTTGGGAATCGCGGCCTCGATTGGTGAAAATTACCAGTCCAGTCAGCCCCAAATTTAAATTTCCAGCACAGAGGTTATCTTGGAAATCCGTGACAAGATTTGGGTGAGGTCATGCCGTCAATGCAGAATTGGACCCCGGAGGGTAACCTCCCCCCCGACCCCTTTGCAGGGCTCATGGTGGGTGTGGTAAGCTGGGAGTGGAGTGAGGTGGTTTTGCATGTTTACCCTAAATAGCTGACTCACCTGCTAGAATAAATTACAATAAGCAGCTACGCAACGTCCCTATGCAAAGCAACAGTTTGGTGGATAGTAGCTGTGAGCAGGTAAAACTTACATTTCCTGTTTCTTTATGCAGCATAAACCGGATTCTGGAATTACTCTGTGTAGATTTCAGTTGAAGTTTTTCCTCTAATCATTTGTCGGTCAGGGTGTCATTGTCATGCTCCATGCTGCCGTGCTGGGCTTGGGTTCAGGTCGGGTTTGGCGGTTGGCAGGAGCACCAGCTGTACTCAAAGCAGCGGTAGGAAAGTGGAACTGCGTTTGTAAGAGAGAGGGCCCAGGCTCCCCCTGGATCCAGGCCCAAGCCCATTAGAAGAGCAGTGGCCCTAGAAGTGCTGACGAGAAGGAGATATCTCAGCCAGGTAAAGCTTGTGGCCGGCCCCCAAGTGGTGGTGCGGCTATGCAAAATACCACTGTTATATTTTGTTCAAGTTGATTGTTGTTTGTTCTGGTTTGTTGTTGTTTGTTAAATTTGGTTTTTGTCTGATCTTAGTAGGCTTTCACTAACCAGCTTCTAAGCAATGGATATTCGGATTGCTTTTTTGGTATTAACTGTGACAAAGGTGATTAACAACTTAACTAGCAAGCACTAGAAAAGAAAACAGTCTGAATTAGTCAAAAGTAAAGAATTCCTGAGGTGTTTTGCTGCTGTTGTGTGTTGGAGGAAGTGATGATAGGGGTGTGTAGGAGTAGCCATGGGGGGCCAGCGTGGTGGGGGGAGAAGGGGGTGAGAGAACAGCTCATCAACAGGTCGGCAAATTTACACCTCGGAGCACCATGAAAATGCAAGCTGTGTGTGTCCGTGCACTTGTGCAAAAGCGCCACATGCTTTCGAATTCGCTGCAACACGTGAGTGTGAACAGCAGACCGGTGCCCAGTCTTTCTGATCCTTTTAGCCCAGTATTTTTCCAGGAATAAAGTCATTTGATTTTATTGCTCAATGATTTGATTGTTGCACGTTCAAATTCAGTACGAAAGGAGTTTTCCCCTGGATATGCAGTATTAATGGGAGGTGTCTCTCTACACTGGCGTTGTATATTTTATATTTTCAGTTTACCCCCTGCCTGCCCCCCACATGATTGACTGAGCAGGGGATCCCTGCAATCCCTTCCTCATTTTCTGTGCCTCCATGTTGCCTGTCTGCATCTCTCCCAGCCTGCAGCTTGCAGCAGAGGTGCTACGCCCACGGTTCGGTGTCTGGGCGGGTGTGAGGACAAACGGGAGCTCGTAGTTCAAGGGGAAAAAGTGGCTTTGTGCAGTGGTCGTGAAACTGCAACCCAGGAGGGTAACGTCAGCCCTCTGCCTGGTGGAAAGATGTGGCCTCTGTGCACATGGCTGCGCGTTTCTCACTGGCTCCATCACAGATTTTGAATAGAGTGAGGAAATTGTGTTTCTCACTATGTGTGGGGGGGGGCAGGTTGTGTAAATATTGCATTGTGGTAAAATCCTGTTAAACATCGTGGGGACCATTTTTTCAGTCCCCAAAAGGAGGACACTCAGTTTTATAAAAATCTGTGATTGCAATCAAAAGACTGAAAACTGAAAGTCTTGTATTTTGGTTGGTTACTTGTGGTTAAGTTTAGGGCTGGTTAGGGGTTAAGGTTGTCATAGTTAGGATTAGGGTTTTTCCCATATAAACGAATGGATAGTCCCCGCGAAGATATGAATACAAACGTGTGTGCGTGTGTGTGTATCCTGTACAGAACCTCTGTGTCTTCAACACACTGGTGTTACAGGTAGTGTGCAGATGGATAAGCTTCTAGCTACACAGACACATACACAGGTTAAGAAGGCTCTTTAGTTTCCGTTCAGGCTGCCCTTCTCCTGGAGCTGGCATTGTCACGCCAGTACCATTACAGACTAGCAAGCCTGGATGAAAAGGCGGGTTGTCCTAGACTGATGTCCTGAGGTGATGTCACTGACATCCTGAGGTTTAAAAGTTACATTTTCCTGAACTGACCCCTGTGTTTCTGCAGAACTGTTTTTCCTTTTGCAGGGCAGTGAAAGGTCGAGATTCTGAGCAGCAGGTCCCATCAGGTGCTCTTTCTCCTCCTCCTTGATGCTCATGTGTTAAGGCCTTGACCCGTTCTCAGTCGAATATCGACGGGAACCCACATGTCTCATTTTCATTTCAGCGGAAGCACAGAGACAAACAAAGAGGATCATTTGGATTATTTTTTGTTGAATACAACAATGAATAGGTAACTGGAGCCTTCATATGGAGCTGCCCTATTATGATAAAAAATCCATTGATGGGCCTTCTTTTTCTTACTACTTAGTCAACTGCAAAGTGGTAGTATCAGGGTTGTAATGTTCTCACTCCAGTCCCCCTCCCCCCATCCCCCACACTGTACTGGGTAACCTGCTGGTCGGATGGTTGGATGGAATCTGTTTTTCCATCATCATAAAACCTGTCCATCTATCCATCTTCCATCATCTATTATCCAGCACAGGCAGGAAGTGAACATCTATGCCACCTTTACCTGAACTGAAAACCAAAAATATTATATCGTTTAACTCATTGTATTACATTTTATTCATTTATTGGACATATCTTCGCAAACTCAGAACTTATGAGGAAACAGTCAGGCACTGATGCATGTCTGTGTGAATCATCTTGGACTCCTTATGTCTTGCATTCATTCTGCTTCTGTGGCTCCTTTAGAGGTGATTCTAGGATTATTTTAAGGTGGGGGGGCATAAGAGGGGTCACCATTATCATTAGCCAGTGATATGTTTTGAATTGGTCAGGGGACATTCCAAGGGCCAATCAGCTTTCAGCTGGGGCTCCTATATATGTATATATATAGCTTTTCTGCTGGTGTGCAAGCTTGATCTGGACAGTAAACACTCTCAGCGTAAATATTATTGCAGTGACGACCAAGAGCGGCGGCTGGGTCAGGCGTGATCTCTCATTGTGTCACCGACTTGAAAGTGAGTCAGCACAATCAGCTTCCAGAAGAACTGGGGCGAATTCTCAGCTGAGATTATATAACCGAACACTGTGATGTATAATGGATGGATAATGACTATTACACGGTGTAAAGTATCTTTTTCTTCAGTCCACTCCTATGTCTTTGCAGATTTCACTATGATCTTGCTGTATAGTGTTTGGTACTCCTGTCATTTCAACTAATGTGACTACTGATGTTACCTTTGGGCCCCTGAAGGCCCTTGAAGTGTTAATTGTGATAATCACTACTGCATGCATATTGACAGCAGTCCAGTTTGATCTGGGTGTCTCTGTGGCACCAAATTCCTTGCCCGCTATTTTTCATGTCAGAATAATGCTTTCCACTCTGCTGGCCTTCTGACTCACTGCCCGTCTAGGCATACGGTCGCCTTAACGAGTTCCGGGTCCCTGCTCGTGTACATGCCATGCTTCACAGGCAAGTGGAGGCTAATCTCTCGGCTTATGCCCTTTCTTTTCCCCCCTCACAGCTCTGACTTGACGGGCAGGATAAGTTGACAATGGATGAGCTTCAGGATGTGCAGCTGACGGAGATCAAGCCCCTGCTGACGGACAAAGTGAGTGGAGATGGGGCTGTGAGGGCGGAACATCAGGGGGCTCAGGGGACAGGGCAGCAGGAGCTGATCTGAGTCTTCCTCGGCTGCCCCATTCCTGTCCGGGTATCTATGTTTTGTTCAGGCTGGTAACTATGGCAACCGCCTCTCAGAAGAAAATGCTGGGAGGATGAGCAGTAGGGTCGGAGGTTCTGCTGGATCTGCGCGGGTTTCTGCCCCCACCGTATCTGTCAGCAACTGGTTACGGAGGAATTTCAGCTTTGGATGTCCACCATTCTTCTGCCCCCTTTGCCCCTGCCCTTATCTGTGGAAACTTCCAGCTGTGAAAGTAGTGAAAGATTAAACTCCGCTGGTCGTTGACGGATCAAGAATAGAGGAGGCATCTTAGATCGTAGCATGTGGTCAACGTATTGGCAGTCGGTGGGTGTGCAGATCTCTCCCCAAAAGAAAGGGGGGCTAGTGGTGGAATCTGAAACCATTCATTTAGGAGTGGGGGTGTAGGCGGCTAATCCCAGCATGGTGGGCTGATTAAAGATTCACTGCCTGTACCCAGGGGCCTTGATCCCACCCCAGACACCTTTAATCCCAAAAAGTGGTCTGTCGTCTTGGTTTTGCTCATTTACGGCAGCTTTTGCAACCCCCTCGTCTAACGGGAGGCTGGGAAACGTGAGCAAACAGCATCTTGATCTCCCCACAGCGAGCTGCATGCCTCCGATCAGATCAAGTCCCTGCCCCACTGAGTTTCCATGACGAGAGTCCTCGCCTAACGCTAATTGTATTGTATTTCTTTGGGTGAGATTAGATAACCAGGCCCCACTACCTCCCAGTGGAGGATGGGCAGGAGGGTAGATGACACTCCCCCCCCCCCCAAACATCTCTCAGGGTAGTGAAAAGCAGTGTGCTTGAAGCATTATTGTTTATCCCATACTCCGTAAGGTATGGGTAAACGGTCACTCAGTGGGGACATTGAAATGGAATAGTCCAGAAAACAGGGCTATCAGAGAGACCACAGATATCCAGTTTTGGGAGTTACCTGCTGTACCTGTAGTTGTTGACCTATGGCACCTCCTGGTGGTACCTTTGAGTAAAGCGGTGAGCTGAAATGATGCAGGTCAGGGGGAGAAGGAGATGGAGGAGGAGGACTGCTGACAGGCAAGAAGGTGAGGTGTTCCTAACCTGAAAAAGCCTCTCCAATAGCCTTTCTAAAATGTTCCGTTCGCTAGTCACATGGCAGGTTTTCTGTAAATTTCCATCCTTTTTCCGGGCTAGACATCTGTCTACCACGTTCAACAAAACTCCTCGAGCTGAAGCTTCGCTTTTGAAGAGGAACATTTTTAAAAATTGGATGCTAAAACTGATCCATTGCTCGCTGGAGTTTGAGAATGATTATGAAGCCGGTGGAAAGAGAGCATTAGTTTACCTTTTTTTCCCATTTTTCCTCTTTTCAGAACGTCCGGAACTTCCAGGATGTCGACTGTCAGGTGAGCTGTGCCCTGCTGGACGTCAGCATCTCTGCGTGCGCGAGCATATCGAACTGCGACGGGAGACACATACAGGCTAGAATGGAGTCCTAAAAATGATCCCGGGGTCGCCATGACTCATGGGCACCTCCTTGAGGGTTGGCTGGCTTTGCGCACATGTCTTTTGCTGGCGTAACTGAGAGAACGCCTCGCTTTTAATCCTTTTAATCCTTGTAATAAGCTTTAGAAGATGCAGTGGCTGTTGGCAACATCTAAGCGAGCACTCTGTGGCAATAGTGCTGGTCTCCACCATACATAACATAAAATATGCAAAGATGTATGCCTGTGTATGTGCACGTGTGTTTTTGCATGTGTTCTTGTGCGTATGAAGTAATAGGGGATGTATATGTAGCCATGAATCCCTTATAGGATGCACACGTGTCTGTACGTGTCTGTACCTGTGATAGAATATATCGCTCAGTGTTTATGTACATCCATACAGTGTGCCGGCCCTTTCTGGTGAGAGACGCTGGGTTTAATGCGGAGTGGGATATGTTGGGGGAGGGGCAGGTGTCTGGGGGGTGTCTATAGTTGGCATCTTCCCAACAGTCATTTCTGGGCCTCATTGCGAAGGAGAATCGACCAACCTCGCTGGCCCAGCTCCTCGATCCATTAGTCGGCCCTGAAATAGCATTTAAATGAAAACGTGGAGCTGCTAAATTCAGTTCCTGGGGCCTGGAGTCCCATGGGTTGGGGGGGTGCCTTTCTTTTCAGGGTCATGCGGCGCTGCGGTGTCTTGGAGGGGGGCTGCAAAGGCTGAAAATGTCAGCTGTGTTTCCTGGTATGGAGTTTCATATTAACAGGGGAAAGAACAGTCAGTAGCACAGTCTTCACAGACAGGCTGGGGGGGTGCATTTTGTACATCCCAAATCCCCCCCCCCCACCCCCCAGTGAGTGTCTCGACTCACCGGCATCAGAGAACACAGACGCTGTGGATATCGTCGGCTGTGGCGCTGTGTCCCCTGGCAGCGTGTCTGACACCCCCTCCCCCCCAGGGTGCCCCCTCCCAACTCAGACGGCTGCTCACTCAGCCATCTCCCACAGGACACTCGCTTTGGGTCACGACAGAATCAGTGGGAATGGTCTAACTGGACGGTGGCTTTCTCTGGCATTGGCCATGCAGGGACCTGCCAACAGTCAGTCCCTTGGGGGAGGGGGGTGGTGGCTGGCTTCCCTCCGCCTCATTTGCCCCCCTGTTCTTCAGAAGCCGCCCCCCAAGCCCTTGCTGTTGCCAAGGCAACCCAGCTCCATTTCCAAGCCTGTTTTGATGGCTATTTTTACCCTCCATTTTTTTTTTACTGCAGTAATTTTTATGGCTGAATGAGCAGCTCTTTGCACGGCAGGGGAGCCTCTGTGCTGTCATACCTGTGAGTTGGTAATCCTTTGCGGATCTGAGTTTTCTTATTTCTCCCCAAGAGAGGGCATTGCAGCCCTATTTACACCTGAGTTCTGATAACATACTGAAATAAGACAGAGCTACGGCTCCTTTTTAACATTCATCATATTTGTCTGTGTAACATACTTTTCAGAAACATAAAGCGTAATATAACTATGTTTACTTTATTATTACTAATAATACTTTGGTTACTTTTATGCATTATCCTCTATGTACATGGAGCATCCATCCATCCATGCATCTTCAATAACCTCACGAAATCAAAACGATTCATTCTTTTTTTCACCATCTTTTTAATTAATTAAAAAAATACTAATTTCTCCTAAGCTCTGAGAGAATACAAACAGGAAGCAGACGGCGCCTCCCTCCTCATGGGTTTTGTGTGACCTTTGCAGAGGTCAGCACTGCCACGGCCATTCCCATACGACGCCTACCCAGAGGGCATCCAGACTGGGGGCCGGGCCCCAGCACGGGGCTCCATCCTGCAGGCTGGAACCAGGCCCTGGCACACTGCCTCCGCTTCCCTCCAGATTAATGTCTGAGGGGCAGGAAGCGACAGATGTGCAGCAGCCGCCGGAAACGGGTGTGATATAAATCGCGGTGGTACATCCGGGCGGGTCCCATGCCATACGATTGCTCCGCTGAGCCGAGCTGTTTTGCTTTACCGAGCCAGTGTCACGGGGGTGAGGTGTGACGTGCATGTTAACGTGCAGATGGGGAAATGTGGCCCCCGCCGAGCCCCACCTGCCTTCAGATGGAGACAGACGGATCATGCAGTGTCATTTTGAGGGTGACTGTCAAGTGGGGGGGTGACCAAAACTGTGAGGCAATTAATCAGACATTGTATCAGTGGAACATCTCAGAGCACAGAACAGTCCCTTGCATCAGCCTGCACTCTTTCTCTACTTCTGTCCTCTTTGTCTCCTCTCCCTCATTCTCTCTCCTTGTCCTTTCCTTTTTCTTTCTCTTGTTGCCCTCCTCTCTTTCCCCCTACACTTCATCTACATCTGTTCCCTTTCTCACTCCCTCTCTCCTCTCTGTTCTTTCCTTTTTCAATTTCACTCTCTTCTCTTCCTATCTCTTTCTATCCTTCCTCCTCTCTTTTATTCCCCCTTTATTCCCCTTCTCTCTATCTTTATCTGTCCCTCTCCTTTCTTTTTCTTTTCATATCTCTTTTCTTCCTATCTCTTTTTCTTTCCTCCTCTCATACTTCTCTCCTTTATCCTTCCTCTTCTCAGTCCTCTTCTTTATTCTTTCTCTATTTTCTCCATCCTTTCCCTGTCTCTCTTTACCCAATTTATGTTTTTCCTCCACTCTCACACCTCTCCTTTATTTTTTCTCTCCTCTCTCAATCCTATATTTTTCCTCCCTTTCCTCCCTCTTTTTATCCTTCCTCCTCTCTCTCACTTCTCTCATTTATTCTTCCTCTCTTTTCTCTCCATCCTTTCCGTTTCCTATCTCTCTCTTCTTCCCCTTCTTTTATCCTTCCTCCTCTCTCAATCCTCTCCTTTATTCTTCCTCTCTCCATCTTTTCCTTTTCCCATCTTTCTTCTTTTGCTGTCTTTTTATCCTTCCTCCTCTCCATTTTCTTTCTTTTCTCCATCCTTTCCCTCTCTCTTCCTTCCCTGTCTTTTCATCTTTCCTCCTCTCTCTCATTCTTCTCCTTTACTCTTCCCCTCTCCTCTCCACCTTTCCTTTGCCCATCTCTCTCTCTGTTCCTATCCCTTTCTTATCTTTCTATCCTTCCTCCTCTCTCTCTCACTCACCCCCCACTCTTATTCCCCTGCCCCCGCACCTCTGCCCTACAAACAGGAGCCTCACACACTCCACAGGCCTTTTCTCCCAGCATGCCCTATGTGCCAGCAGCAGACATGCTGTATCATCTTTGTATGGCACCCCAGTACCCTTATTCTTGAGCCTGGCAGCCAGCACCTCGCTTGGCAGCCCATTTGTGGCACGGCTGCGGCGCGTACAGGATACACCTGTTCCCCCCGTTTGGGCCCTGTGCTCCCCCTAAACCGTGGGAGGCCTACCACACACCGACCGGGAAACCCTCCACATGCGTGGAACCGGGGAGGACTTCGCATTGCACACAAATGTCATGGAGGGACCAGGTGTGACCCTGGCCCGTTGGGGGGTAGGGGGGCAGGACTCCTAGAGCTAGCCGGGTGCTGAAATGTCAGCTCCGTCGCCGGATGCGGCCCATTCCATCTGGGCTCCTGTGAGGCCTGGGGATCAGGTGACCTACATCTGTGTGGTTCACCATGAACGTGGTTGGCTTGAAGTTCATATGAAAGAAAAGATGGCCGCCCATTATGAGAAGTACAGTTTATGAAGAATCAGGTCCATACTGTAAGTCTTCCTTTTGGAATCACAAACAAATCCTTGTGAAAATGAATGATTTTTTTGGCTTGGATGGATTCTTGAATCGATTCTTTTTCTGGGAAAGAGGAACCAGCACACAAGTTTCAATAAGCTTGAGTGGGGATGGTGGGGTCGTTGATCAAGCTGTACGAGTGGAAGTGAGGCTTTTGAAACTGAAGGGCTGAATGTTTTCTTATCTAGTCACTACCAGGAGCCTATCCTAGGCAGGTTCAGGCACAAGGCAGGGATACAGCCTGGATGGGACTCCGGCCCATCACAGGACACATACACGTACACTACGGACAATATAGAGGCGCCAGGTACTCTAACTGTGTATCCTTTTGTCTATGGGAGGACGTGTAGTGCCCAGGATAAGATGCATGCCCTTGTGCATGCATCACATAGTGATAACAGAAGTCCCAATGTGTGGTGAAGCACATGTCATGGTGAAGATGTGGGTAACAGACCCCCCCCCGCCCCCCGCCAGGGGAAGACAGCGGTGGTAGCAGTGTCTCTGTGTGAGCCTCTGGTGAAGGTAACATGCTACTGCGCCCTGGAATGCCTGCGTTAAGTGGGATGTTCAGATTGCCGCGTGGAATGTAAATTAGCAACAGAAAGTACACAATAGCGAATAAGCCCCTCTGTATGATATTCTGCATATAATTAGAAAAAAAGTGGCACTTTATTTCATTAGTTTCCTCCAGATTTTATCAATGAAATTTAAAATGGGATACAGCTCTTCTCATCAGCTTCCCACTGATGTCAGAGATGAACAGACTTGATTTAAACTGAAGATCCTGTTTTTCCTGAATGAACATGCACTTTTAAAACCCTGCTACCCTGCCTGTTGTCTGACAGCTTCACTGAACTGCGCTCATAAGGAATAGATGTGACTGACAAAATAAGTAGCCTGCCTCTCTTTTATTAAGGTTTTTCTTTGGATATTTTAAGTTAATATTTAGTCCAAGATTGCCTTTTTTGGTGTTAAGTGAGGTAGAGTTGTTTGTTTGTTGTTTGTCGCTCGTTGCTCTGTAAATGGGGCTTAGGGTGAGTGTCTTCATAGAGCTTCCTGACAAGGCGTCTGCTCTGTTGCATTCTGCTTGTTGCCCTTAAGCACCGAACGCCAAGTTAACTGTAAGGTTTTGTCTGGCCTTCGTTGTGCCCCGAGTGGTACTGTGTATGGCTCACTCATGGCCACACGGTCGTTAGTAAGCTTCTGCCGCTCCTGCGCGATCCACTCAATCGTTAATTGGAGAGTGACAGCAGAGACTTGCATGCCTGCCTGGGTCAGCTGGGAGCCAGGCCTCCACCCTTCTTGGCCTCAGCCCCGCCCACCTGACTTCTAACTCCACTTAGAGGCGTCTAAAGCAGTGCCCGCTCAGATCTGGACGCTCTAGGCTCACCAGCCGGAGGATCACAGCCGTGCCTTCTCTTCGCTTCATTCTTTCTCTTCCCTCTCTTCTCCCTCTCTGTCTGTTATTCTCTCCTTTCTTTGGAGGGACGGGTGGTTGGAAACACGCGAGCGTTTCTCTTTTTTTTTTCAGCCTGAGCCTCTGAACTCTGAATTTTTCCAGCTCACTGAAAACATGGCAGCTGTCGTAGACCATAACCAGATCATCTTCGGCCTGGACGTAGCGGTGAGTGTGCATGAGCGTGTGTCAGCCTGTGGGCGTGGGGGTGGGGACAGTGCTGGTACCCCCAGGTGCCCCTTCTGTCCCAGGGATTAGCTTGATTGAGCGTGAATACGTAAATATGCAAATGTGGAGGCATGGTCTAGCCATGATAATTAACATTTACCTTAGATTTGTATAATTGAGAAAGCAGGGTCAGACAGTACCTGGAGCAATTAGGCGTTCAGGGACGTGTTCAAGGGCCCAACAGTGCTGACCCTGGGATTCAAACACACGACCCCCTGATAGTGAGAGTGCCTGAGGTGGCCAGACAGGGCATTAGATTCTTATTTGTGTTATGTTCAAGATCTGGGCCAGACTGGACTGGGTTGGGTCTGATCCTGGGAAAGACGTGGTCAGATTGTTGAGTGGAGCATCATGGTGACCCTGGCTGAGCCCAAGCAGGGTGGAGACAAGAAGGGCACCTCCTCTAAGGAACAGCATCTGCATTTGGCGCCAATCCACCATGCACAGGTTGTCCTGCATATCTTGGTCACACGCAGAGACAGATGTTGAGTTCTGCAATTGTTTAGGGATGCTGCTCTACTGTGTTTGGGTCCCCAAGGACCGGCTTCAGAATCATTTAAATCAAGCTCATCCTTTGCTGATGTTTTGGGGTATAGTGTGTTCTTTTGTAGCAGAATGTTGTTTTTTTTTCATTCCTAAATATGCCCAAACGTAGTTTCATTGTTTTTACCATAACGCTATACACAACTTCTTATTCCTATTGTGCTCTCTGATATCGAAACTCGAAAATGCGTAAATTTTTTGCTTTCGTTACCTGAATAACTTGCCCTGAGGATCGACAGCCCCGCCCAGATTTGGAGTGGGGGTCTTGACATTTGCTGAAATCTTGTGGTTCCCAGAGTCTATATATAAAATGTGAGTGTGGGGAGGGTGGGGACCGGATCGAAGCAGCTGTCGGTTATTGTTGTGAAACCGACGTGGGGTGGTTGGGTGAGCGAGGTCTTCCCCAGCTGGGGAGTCCCAGATGTGGGCACCTCCCGAGTTATATTTACAGTTATAATAACTCCCAGGCGTCTCATGTCACAGGTGTGAACCAGTGGAATTCGTAACCCATGGTGTCAAACATGTTCTCGTGTGTGTGTGTTTTTTTCAAAACTCTTTTGCAGCTGATTTATGGTCTTTTGTCTGCACCAATTAAAACATTCAGGGCTTTGCTGTTCCCCAAAGTATAATTTGTGCATTTCATTTTTACTAGCTTTTTATTCAAGATGACGTACAATTAAGAAAGCAGGGCCCGAACGATTGGGGGTTAAGGGCTTTGCTTGAGGGGCCAGTGGTGAAATCACTCAGTAGTCCACTGGACTTGAACCAGTGACCTTCTGCCCACAGATGCAGCGCTGTCACCAACAGAGCCACATACTGCCCCTGTGAGGGGTCCCCTGAATGTCAGACCCATTCCCTTATCTCCTTTGTTTAGCAGACAAGATTACAGACTGTGGTTGGTTTTATGTAGTGCAAGAGAGACACAGGACCATAAGTTAACCCCTGTGTTATTTTTGGGGTCGAAGTTACCCCAGTCCATTTTCAAAATGAGGATAAATTCTATAGATTCTAGAATTTAGAATGGAAGAAGTAAAATACTCAAGGGTTAAATGCTATCTGAAGCATGGTCATGTATATGTTCACTGCGGAAAAGTGTTGTAATATGAATACAGCATTAACCTGCTGTTGGTCCAGGTTTGTGTACCATGAGTACAAAGACTAAATTGTGAAAATCTATATAACACCCTTTGTAAGAAGATTACTGCCAGTATTGTCATTGTTTTTGTTGTTGTAGGAGTGGCAGCATTAATGTCCTCAGATTTGTGTGGGCTGGAAACTGGGTTAGCAGTATTCAGTGACACAGGTGTTGTTTTTGTATGGTTCTGAAATATGTCTTAATGTTTATGTTTTGAGATGGCAACTCTGCTCTGCCGTACAATCTAGGACCCAGGAAGTTCTGCATTGTTTACAGAATAGTCTGCTTTCTTATGGCTCACCCCGTTCAGCAGTATTCTGTGGTTTCCGTGGCGCCAGAGTGCGTCGAGGCAGGAGAGGCATAGCTGCGAAAAGCAGGCCGCTCTGGACCACGATTTCGATGTAATCGCCGTCATCTCTGCCAATGTGCTACTTGTTGGAGTGGCATCTTTTTCTCGATCTAAAAAAAAAATGTAAAATGCTGCATGACAATTTCTATGTGCAGATCTGTTCTGTTTGCACTGTTATGCAGACCAGAAACCTCAGATAATTTCTGTACACATTAAAGGCAGAACAGACCTCAAGGGCTGTAGTGAATGGATTTTTCCCTTCTCTGATTATTAGATTAAGGCCAGACGTCAGTGGACCTTATCTGTGACAAAGAACACGGTGCGAGTTTTCCAGTTCATTCTAGATCTCCGTTTCCTGTGGGTCAGCGGCACTGCGGTGTGTTGGGTCATCGCACTGTTATCAGTGACGTCAGCGCCGTTTACCTACTATTGCAAATTAAAATCTCAACCCTTTTATCTACAATTCAAAGTAGCTGTTGTGGGTCTTACACAGTGTTGGGCATTTCATGTTCAGAAGCCACAAATCCAGACCAAGATTTTGTTTCCACCAACCAGTTGAGTACTCACCAGAACATATCATTTCATAACATATCACCAGAAACCATGCAGAACCTTAATTCGCAGTGGGATGCAGGGAATGAGACTGATGTGACCACGATGCATGAGTCTATATCAGTCACCAACCTTTTTGAAACTGAGGGCTACATCATGGGTACTGAGCCATACGAAGGGCTACCAGTTTGATACACTCTTCTTCAATAACAAATTTGTCCAGTTTACCTTTAGATATGTATTATTATTAATGATTAATGATACTCATCTATGTGAAGACACTGATCACATTTATGATTTTATCATATCAACAGGATAAAATTAAATTTTAGACGCTGCTCACTGGTGAGTTGTGCTATTTTTAGAACAGGTCCGCAGGCGACTCATGTGGTCCTTGAGGGCATCCTGGTGCTCGCAGGCACCATGTTGGTGACCCCTGGTCTATATGTATGGTATTGAACTTTTAGACAATACAAACGTGGACTGGTGAACAGTTATCTGATCAGTACAGAAGGTACTATTGGTCTGAAGCAGTGATTTTCAACCTTTCTTGAACCAGAGGCCACCAAATAAAAATTTAATAGAGCTGCGGGGGTCCCCTACCACCAATGTGTGATATTATATTCAAAGTATGAAGGACCCAGGGGTCCATTTAATACCTTTTTGCTCGGGGGGGGGGGTCCCATTTTCATATTTTTGGCTTAAGTTGGGGGGGAGGATTGAATATTTTCTGCTCCGGGCATGGTGTCACTTTACATTATGTACATCACGTAGAGTGCTGGCAATGCATTTTGGGACAATTTTTACAAAACGTTTTTGCAAACCCCCCAAGTGGTCATGGATCCCAAAAGGAATGACCTGAATGACCGTTGCGTGTTCAGAGTCTGATGTGCCTCCGTTTTGATTGGCTTCAGGAGCATGACATTGAGACTCCCTATGGCATTCTCCATGTGACCATGAGGGGAACTGCAAAAGGCAACAGACCGATAATCCTCACCTACCATGACATTGGCCTGAACCGTAAGTAGATATGGAGCACAGATCTGAAGCTTCCTGTTTTCAAAGCCTGCAGTCCCATCATGGCATCATATACTGTAGTTGATATGCCATCTCCTATGATTAGCAGTACAGTCAAAGTTGAATATACAGTAATTTTAACACACTGTTTGTCCAGCTTCCACTGTAGGATGGTGTATATCTGTGTATACAACATGTTTGTTGAGTTGAACGGAATATGAACAGCCTTTGAGTACATTGTATACTTTCAGATTTCAGTCTTCCTTGATTTTCAGACCAACAATGAGGCTCTATTTGTCTAAATTCTTCTTAATAGCCCATACAGGTATACCAGAGACGGGCTAACCTGATCTAGCATGATATGGCCATTCTGATGCTTCAATGAATACTTCCTGTTAACCTGTTAATCTTGGTCCCTTGCTCTCCATTGAACCCATCTGTAGACAAGTCTTGCTTCAACACCCTCTTCAACTTTGAGGACATGCAGGAGATCACCCACCACTTTGCTGTGGTCCATGTGGATGCTCCAGGCCAACAGGAAGGTGCCCCTCCATTTCCTGCTGGGTAAGGCCAGGTGTCCGTCCTTCTACCACTCAACTGTTTGCTCCTCGGCTGTGCCTTCGGTCTCACTTTGGTCAAGGGTCAAGAACCTTAGGTAAAATAATCAAACTTGAATCTTACGATTGACACTTTTCTTGTACAACTTTTATGGCTCCATAAGACTTGTAATCATTGGGTGTGATTGTATGAACTTACAACCCATAAGCTGTTTTTAGACGCACCTCTTCTAAGTGAACTTGGCTTTAGCGTGATTGATCGGAGTGGTGCCTGGTAGAAGCTGCCTTCTTTCAACAGAAGAAAGGGCCTGTTGAATGGGGCAGACAGCTTCAGGAAACCCAGAACAAAGGCCTGGCTGTGCCCTTTTTTGTTCATTCAAGTAAAGATGTGTGGCTGCAGTTAACCATAGGTCATTAATCTGGGAGTAGGCAGAGCAGAGGATTGAGCACCAGTGCAAATCTCGAGTTCTGGGAGAAACGTACCTGATATACCTGACCTTATAAGTTCTTTGACTTTCTTATGTGTGATTCCAGGTACCAGTACCCCACCATGGATGAGCTGGCTGAAATGTTACCCTCCGTGCTAACTCACCTGAAGTAAGTTCTGGCCACCCTTCTTGCAGCTGTATTTTCAGAAGCAAAACTTGTTTTTGCCCAGTGTAGTATTGTTAGTGGAAGAAGAGAAAGAGAAAGGTCTGCACTGTAATCATTTGCTCACTATGATCAGTAGCCCTCGTGGTCCAAATTCATGTTTCCTATTAAAACCGTCCATTTGCATGGCAAGTGAGGGCATCAAAGGCTGAAGTCATGTGACTCCTCCCCTTCACGCACAGGGTGAAAACCGTTATTGGGATTGGTGTGGGAGCCGGGGCCTACATCCTGTCTAGATTTGCGGTAAGTCCACCCGGATGTTCATCATTTGCCGATACTTCCCATTCCATGCTGCGGATAAAAAGCTGTTGTTTCATTTTCAAAAGCTGAAATCTGTGTCTGTAGCGCCCCCCCATGTTTAATTGTTCATTGCTATGCTGTGATCCTGTCTTAACCACCAGTCAACCAGGCAGAGCGACCCCCTTTGCATTCTCAGCTTCTTTTAATCCATCTCGTAGAAGCTCATATTCATATCTCATGCTACTGTCTTTGGAGCTGAACCATTTCTTTTTCTTTCATGCTGTAGCGTGTGATGAATAGCCAAACTGTCACATTAACAGCATGGGAATGGGGGGGGGGGCAGAGGACTTACTGTTTCTCAGCTAATTAGCCTAACCATTGGCCCACTCGCACAGCTGAACGAGCCCAACTTGGTGGAGGCCCTGGTCCTGATCAATGTGGATCCATGTGCCAAGGGCTGGATGGATTGGGCAGCCTCCAAGGTCTGTTCTCACTGATGCTACAATCACCACAGCACTTTCCAGCCTCTCCACCTGCAGGCTCTAGGCTCCAGACCAGTATATAAAGACATATTTACCCCAGTCCTCTAAAACTGCTGCCTTTTCAAGGGTATCATGGGATACAAGTGTGTGATGTCTATGTGAGGTATACGTCACACATCAATAGATGAGGTGCATTTTAACAGAAGTACAACTTTATTAATCCCGCAGAAAAAAAAACAGCAAGGTGCGAACACATGTATAGTGCAAAACAGACAAAGTGCAAAGACAGTTCATATAGTGTAGACAAGTAACCATGATGCAGACAAATTTTAAAAGTACACAGTATACAAATAGCATTTCCTGAAAAACAGAACATTAAGGAAATTTATATTTTAAAAATAATACAATAAAAATTATACCATTATTATTATCCACCTGCGAATATTCAGGCAAGTGTCACCATGGATACCAAACTGTCCCGGTATGTCTGGTATTCTGAGTTTTGTTGTGTTCCTTAATCATTTTCATGTACACCCTTGTGTAAACTTACATCCACATTTGGGACTGAGACCACCGGATGCACCGGATGCACCGGATCCAAGTCAATTTGGGCGTACCTCGATATAGTAGCTGTCCATCAGATATGCAGTTCTGCACGCATACTGTATTACAAGTTAGGTATAAACAGTGGATCATTATACGGCTGGCAGTGCTGCCCATTCTCCTGCACCTGTTACACTAAGCGATACACCCGCTCACCACTCTCAATCAGTGTATATTATTTACTATGGACCTTGGTTGCAAATGCAGTTAGGTGTGACTCGATCAGGCATAACTTGACATAAGACTGTACTTGTAACTTTACTGCCTATGCTTTGTGACTTTTCTGATGTTGTCAGTTGCTTGTTGCTGCTCACTGCAAAACCCTGCGAGAACCTTAATGCAACGCATTCTTTTTGCAGCTCACCGGGTGGACCAGCAACCTTGTGGACATTGTGATGAGTCATCATTTTAGCACCGTAAGTAGTCAGGAGGCAGGGGGGTTACCATGGTGTTGGGGGTCAGAGGATCCTTTGGAGTGCTGATCTCTGCTGACTCAAGGACCTTTCTCATTTTCTTAAGTCTTGAATTCTACCAAACATTTAGGATAAAACAAATGACACATCATGCCCTTTACTGTCTGAATGCCACGCAACCTTGATTGCTGTATTTTATGAACGACATGACAGGAGTTAAATAGTCTCAATGCCAAAACCTTAGATGTGCTGATCAGTAACTTCAACTTCGGTGCTCCATTTGATGGTCTGGCCACTTGTCTTCTGCCAGGATGAGCTGACCGAGAATGAGGAGATTATCCAGACGTACCGTTTACACATCGCCCAGGACATCAACCAAGACAACCTTGCTCTCTTCTACACCTCATACAATAGGTACCACATGCTTTGCAGGTGTACATCAGGAATATCATTTTGCCGTTTGATTGCCTGATATACTGATGGATTTATGACAGCCGCCAGGACCTGGAGATCGAGAGACCCGTCCCCGGTCTGAATGAAGATGAAGTGAACACTCTGAAGTGAGTAGGCCGATCTTGGGCAGCATGTGGTCCTTCATCTGTGTGTTAATCAAATTTGAAGCAGCGCTTCACTGTCCACTGTGATCCTCCAGGTGCCCTGCTCTCCTGGTTGTTGGGGATTCGTCACCAGCAGTCGAGGCAGTGGTGGGTATTGTTTCCTCACACATTTCTCATGAGAAATAAAGCTTATAAATGTCTCACATTTTTATCCCCTGACTTATCTCCATATATTGGTGTGTGATAATCAAAGGTTATGCTTGCCTGCTCCATAATTTGCCTGCCCACCAGCGCTGTCCTAAATTACTGCCTCCCTCTATGTAATTTATGTGAACTTGTAATTTCCGGTGCCTGCCCTAGGAGGATGGGCTTCCTTCCTGAGTCTCACTCCTCCCGAGGTTTCTTTCTTTCTCTGAGGGAGTTTTTTATTGACCTCAGGCTCACTCTCTCGGGACCTTGAGCCGAGGCACAGTTCCTTGTTAGAAACACTACATAAATTGAATGGAATGGAAAAGAATGCACATGTGTACCTTCAAGGCCAAAATACCTCAGATGCTGGTACTAAAAATCTAATATTAGTATTATATTCCTCCTAGGTTGAATGCAATGCCAGGTTAAATCCAACAAAAACAACTTTTCTGAAGGTGAGTAAATCGTAAATTGTTTTCATTTTTAATTATTTGTTTTTGTACAAGTTCAAGATCAAGGACTCATGTATCATCAAAATGAGCCTTGTTTTCTGTTGTCGGTGTTTAGTTACTCATTTAAAAATGGTTCCTAGCACCAGTGGAAACATGAGTGGGCAGTACTGTCTGGTTTAGATTTCTGTTGTCTGATTCCGGTCTTTTCTATTAGCCTGTGGGAGACCTTTGGTTAATATGCCTTGGCTTATGTGTTGTATTGCAGATGGCTGACTGCGGCGGACTGCCCCAGGTCGTCCAGGTGAGGGGGAGGGGACAGGTCACAACGCCAAAAATCTGACACCATGACACAACCCTAGCTGACTTTATATCACTTGAGAACATTTAAGCTGAGGAGGCTGATGAGACTAAGAAAGGTGTCAAGTGGGTTCTGGGGCTAAAGCATCTCGGGGTACCATTTCCATGGCAACACACAACCGTGCAACCAGTCACAGTTAAACCATATAGATAAATGTCAGTAGGAATATAGTATTTGGGGAAATAACGATAACCTTCTTTAACAGCCAGGCAAACTTGCAGAGGCCTTCAAGTACTTTGTCCAAGGAATGGGCTACAGTGAGTACTACTTTTTCAGCTTTTCCTGTCCCCGATGTCCCTATCCCTGCTTAGTGTTGCAATGTCTTTATTTTTCTAATATTTATTTGACTGTTAAGCCGCACATCTTAGCACAGCCATTCTGTTGTCTTCTGTTGTCAGTGTCCTGTCTTCTGAGATCCCCGTGTCTTAGCCTGTCCAGGAAAACAAATGAACCAATCATTTAGCAGAAATCCTCCAAGGTCAGGCTCAGTCCCAACACAAAGAGGAATAATTCACCTCTTCTCCGTGTTGAGAAGCTGCAAAAGTCTCACCTTCATTCCCCCACTAGGCTTAAAAAACATGCAATAGTTCAGATTTTCGCCGACATCCGTGACCTTGTATGTACTGCACTAGGAAAACTGATTTTTTATATGAAAGTAACATTTCTAATCACGCCCTAGATTACACAGTGTATGGCAAACAGCCCACATATGATTATTTCCCCTATCCTTCAACAATGCACGTAATGGCCTTTTTGCCCTACCCCTACCAAATAGCTGCGGCATTATGACTAATCTGTCCTTTGACTGATGTCATATTGGCCCACCCCCCCCCCTCTCCAGGCTGGAGTCTGTGATAGCTGACAGATGACCTGGTGGGGGTGGCAACAGCACTGTTGTTGTGGTGGGGGGTGGGAGGGGGGATGGAAGGGAACTAATATTATTTCCTGTCTCATTTGCAGTGTTGCGTAACAGCTGTTGTAAGTACTCGCTTTGTCCAGAGAATGTGGCATGAACCACAGCAAGTCTTCCTAAATCAGAGCTCCCCCCAACCCTGGTATCAGGGAATGGCCCCCTTTTTCCTCCCAGTTTTTGTCAGTTTGAGACACAGCGCCCCCCCCCCCAACATTGTAACCCGTCGTGTACATCTTTTTTCTCGCCTTATCATTAACTTTATATTTGAAATTTTGCCTCTCCTCCCTCTCCCCCAGCCGCAACCCTTGTTTTTCTCTTTTTCTTTTTTTTTTTTT
>JAAGVU020000038.1:20714956-20736185 GCA_011763525.2 Mormyrus iriodes
GACATCTGAAACCAAATGCAGTCAAGTCAATTCCTGAATATTTCTGTGACAGACCATGGGTTCGCCATTGAACATGGCATGAAATAGAATTGTGAGGCTTGGAACTTCTCGGGTGCAGAATCTCTGTGTGGAAGATCACAAACCTCACCAGTAGAAATGTACATCTCCCATTAGGCAAAATACAACCTTCTTGCTAATTTTTTTTTGCCTTTTGTGGGGGGACAACTATAGCATTAGAGATCACAGATGTTTCACTGATTAGTATTCTGGTCATAGATGTTCATATAGGTTGTAATTGAAAATCGTGGCAAATTTCTGGTTACACACTACGGCCCAGCCAATCAGGAGTGACGATGACTGAGAATGACTACAATCTAATCGCCTCGACACCAAACTCATATTGCTGGGGTTCACTGCATCATTGGGAATGTTTTAAGACTGGTTATTTGTTTGGTGTTCAGTACACATGTCTGAATTCATATATATAATTTTTCTTATAATCCAGATGTTCTTGTTTGTGAAATAAGGTGCACATGAGCTCTCTGTTACTTTCAGTTAATAGAGATCCTTAAATGTACTTTTGGGAGAAAAGTTGCTGAACCATTCAGACTAATCTAGAGTTTGCGTGAAAACCTCCTAAAATGTGATCTTCATTCAAGACAAAATAATATTTAAAGGCAATATTTCTTAGCAAATAACTCTGCATTTTACATTACCAAGAAAGATAGTTCATTGATGTCAAAATATGCAGACCTCTAGGATCACAAACTCTTGAAAACAGGGCAATAGGTGTCAGGCGTTCCGGTCAGATCAGGGTTCAGTTCACGCACACACACACACACACACACACACACAACTTTGGCTACCTGATTATCACAACAACAGAAATCTATTCAAGTGCAATATGACCTGATCAAAGGAAATTTCCGAGAACCACAGAAGAAGTGCTGTTAAAACAGTCCGTCAGTTTACAAATTGGGAGCAATACAGCATCATTGCTACACTCCTTAGGAGGAAGCTTCCTACAAAGGTCAGTTGACAGGCATCCCATAAACTCATCAGAAAAGTGATTAATACCCCAAGGGTTGCAGCAAAAGATGTGCAGGTATCTTTTGCGCTTGATAACATCTGTGTTCATGAGTCTACCATAAGAGAAACGCTTTGGAGGAGGGGTGCTCACACTAGATTACCACGGAAACCACTGCTCTCCAAAATACAAAAACAGCTGCCAAAGACCACCTATATGTTCCGCAGCTCTGATGGAACAGCATTCTGCACAGAGATATGGCAAAAGTGGAGCTTTTTTGGTAAATGTCCTCAGCATTAGGTTTGGAGAATGCAAAACACTGCACACCAGCACTAAAATCTCATCTCAATTGTGGAGTAAAGAGTACAGTGCTGTTAGGCTGCTTTGCTGCATTGGAACTTGAATATCTTGCAGTCATTAAGAAACAAATGCATTCAAATGATCATGTAATTCTACAACGAAACTATGCAGGTGTCTGTGTAACATTCAGAAGAAGTTGGGTTATGCAGCATGACAAGGCATCATGTTTTGATTTTGCTACTTTGGTGCAGTCATGCTGTCAACAACTGACCTCAGCAAATAATCTTAATTATTAAAAAATGAACAGGGTTTCATATAAGCTTGTATGAAACAGAAAGGGGCAAGGAAAACCAGATGTAATATGCGACAATGATCCAACAGTCTTCACAGCAGTTGCCTGTATCTCAGATATTTAGAGCAAATTTTCTTCTGCCCACAGACTTACAGGCAGATAACGAGTGTGGCTTGGAAAACGTTGGTGTATCACAGCGGTGGTATCTGACACCTTTCAGCCGTGTTATGACTGAAACGGAGACTGCCCCATGTTCAGAAATCCAGTACAGCTCCTACTCTGAAAGCTGGTAGATCCAATATCCTCTGCCACGTTAGCGATTTGAGTCGGCAGTCCTTAGGTACATTTCCAATAAAAAGTCAGGAGACTGCATAACAAGGAAAGCTAGTTGTTAGAGCTCACCTCATTGGTTCACGGAATAACAGACCTAAATCTGTTGTATAACCAAGCTAATCACTCAGTGTAATGGAAAAATGCTTCATTTGATTTTTCTCCTACGAGAATTTTCTGGTAAATGCAACATTATTACAATTATATAACATTTCTTATAATGTTGACTCAAAAGCATGCCAGAATCTTGGTATCGACAGGAATATCATGGCCTCTGCTGGCCCTAAAACCTACCACTGTAACCCTATAAGTCCAGGTAAATGGTTTAAGGGGCAAAAAAGGCTGTGAGAAATCTGTATTTCTTTTCCAGCATAAAATACCGTAAAGTGGTATAGCGATAAAGAAAAACCATCAGATTGACATGGGAAGCCACCCCAGCAAAGCACGACGGAGGTCCAATGTGGGCTCTTCTCTACTGAATCAGGAAGTAGCCGTAGAACCTGTGATACTGGGTAAGGTTCTCCGTGTCTGAGAACTGTTATGTCCCTCTGCAATTATTAAAACACATGATTAACAAGCAGTCCTTTAATAGCTGATGTTAGATGTGTTTGCTAGAATTCTACTATTTTGAGGACTATATCATAGTGCTGAGGTTAATCAATGCCCAGAATTTTGGGTCATTTTAACTCTGACCCTAAGAGATCAGATGCAAATTAAACCCTTGAACGACTGGCGGGCCTGATGGTTGTCGTTTCCCGATGAGCCCATCGCCTCGAACGTTCAATGCTTTGTGCATTTTGTCAGGCCAAGGTGAGGTTTTGACTGTTGGCACTAACCCAGATTCACAATCCAGCCTCAAGGGGGTTGAAGTCCAACATCTTTCAAGTTCTGACTTTCAGTTAATTTTTATAAATTAACTTTCATGAAATTTTCAAAACCAGTCTAAATACAGAAATTTATCCCTTTGAAAATATGCATACAGCTTTATGCCAGATTATAACACTTATCAGAATTTGGAGAACTGTTGTATAGTTTGTTGCTTGAAAATTAAGATTTATCGCTAGCAAGTTTAATATATGTTTGTGTGTGTGTGTGTGTGTGTATATATCTCAATCTCTGACATTTTGCTTATGTATGTTCTCTCCACAGAAAATAACAGATATGTTGTCATTTCTTTATACAACTATCCAACTGAGGGACAATCAGACTGTAGTATCCGGGTTGGAGAGAGGCTCAACGTCTTATCAGAGTAAGAGGCGGAACGCAATGGCTGATGGGAAATGGCGCAAAACTTCATTGGAATATTCAGGGCAGATGTACAGAAACCATGTATACTCACATTCAACTATTTCTCACAGCTACCAGACCTACAGATATTTGGTGAATGTGAATATTGATGTTCGAATGTTTAATATACGTCCCGTAAATTCGTGTTTTCCACACACAGAGAAGAAAATCACTTGTTTGCCACAGGCATAGCAAAACCTGAACACATTTCCCCAATTTTTGAAAACAAAACCTGGAAAGACATTACCTCCAAGTGGAAAAACTCGGTTATATATTGTTTTGTTTTTTATAGAGCTCAAGAAAATTAATTACAGTTTAAAAGTTTTTTTCTTTTCAATTCACTTCATCATTTCATTTGATCATTTCATTTCTAACCACTGCTCTAACCCTCTGCTTTAGTGAAGGTGATTGGTGGAGGGTGAGCTCCTCAGCAACGGGCAGGGAAAGCGACATCCCCAGCAGCTACATCGCCAAGGTGTTCCACAGGTGAGCAGCCCCAGTGGTTACCATGACGACGCTGAGGTCAAAGGTCCACGTGGGCTCAGCTGCCTGTATTGATCATTGGAAGAATAATGTCATCCCTCCCCCAGGTGGGGGAGCTTGAAACACTTAAAAATGTATTACTTTCCTTTGGAAGGGGCATTTTCCTTGTTTCAACAGGGGGCGGAGGCCCACCTTGTTCTTTTTCCACCTGTGGTGTATCTTAGCTTGTTTCTCCTCTACGTCTACCTTCTTAGAACTTAACACCCCCCTGTCTCCTCCATCTTTCTTATCCTTTCCAGGTGGCACTTTGAAGGCATCAGCAGAGAGAAAGCGGAGGAGCTTCTACTGCAGCCCTACAACCAGATCGGGTCCTTCATGATCCGGGACAGTCAAACCCATAGTGGTGAGTGCGTCTGCACCTGGAAAAGCACACAGCAGACCTCAGGGACCCAGTCTGTGGTCATTTTCCACCTCCACGGTACTTCTGGATCGGTTTCAACCGTTACCAAAATCCCACCGCTCAATTCTTACCTAAAAGGACCCTTAGCGAAGATGAGTTGAAAATTCATCTTCACTGTTGCTTCACATGGTAGATGCAGACATTAAAAGCCTAATGCAGTCGTTTAAACTGATCTTTCTTGGAAAATGGTGGGTAAGCACAGGTGTACGAGTTTGCTCTTAACTGTTCAATGGCAAATGAAAAGCCACAAGAACCACAGGAACTTGAAGCACCAAAAAACAAATCAACAAGCTAGCGCAGCGTGCACACTCAGTGACTCACACCGGCTTTTATACATAATTTACCTGACTTCTATTATCCTTTTCCATTAATACTCTACTAATGCAGAATTAGTACTTTGTGACTTAAGGATCAAATCCCCTCCTCATTGCTTTGTGAATTGTGTTGAGTTTTACATCAGAAATACACCAACAAATGTCTGATGCAACAGACACTTTCATTGCAGAATTTTGCAGCAACACATCTGCAGCCTCTGATAGGATTTAAAAAATTATACAATTATTAAACTCCACTCAATTCTTTCACATCAGCATCAACCAGTAGGAGACTTAGTTGACTTCCAAAAGACCACTGCAGGCACAGGAAATGCTGAACTCGAGTCGACATAAGAGACACTTTACTTTAATATGTTGACTGTAAATTTGGGCTGGACTGTAATGTGATTCGCTGGCATACCTCATTGTAGGAGCCTACTCCCTGTCCATTCGACGGAGTGCTGCGTCCACCTGCAGGGCTGTGAAACACTACCGCATTAATCAGCTACAGAACGGCTGGTTCTACATCTCTCCCAGCCTCACGTTCTCCTCACTCTCCCACCTGGTGGAGCACTACTCCGGTGAGTGATTCATATTTTAGCCGTATGAACCCAGTCTCACTATGGACACATTGCATTGATTGTGGTGGCCTACATGGGGGATAATGATTATGGCACCTCACATTGCGGGGGGGGGGGGGGTACTAATTATGGTGTCATACACTGGGTATGTGTTTATATATATGTATGACTCCCTAAAATTGTTAATAAGTATTGTAAGCAAGCTGCTAAAACCTTTTTGGAAAGAAATGGAGGGAAAATCCCACAGTATAATTCAAAATTTTACACAGACATTACAGCTCAAACCCCTAATGTGCAAGCCATGGTTTCTCCCATGCAGAGGTGGCAGACGGGCTTTGTTGTATGTTGCGGGAGCCATGCTTCATCCAGGGCTCCAACAATGTTCCCGTCATGACTGGGCCCCCACCCATGGCTATCAGGAAGCCCACCCTCAACTGGAAAGATGTGGATAGGTGAGACCTCCCCTCCTGGTTAATGAACTACTTAGGGAAGGATGGAAATCTTTCTCCATCCAAATGTCATCTGCTGTATTCTTCAATGCCTCTGTCCATCTTCACACAGCTCCATGATCTTCAACACAGATGCAAGGACAAAGGAGGAGTCCCCAGTCAGCGAGGGGCTACGCGAGGCCATTAAGTCTTACCTTATCATGACAGAGGAAATGAACTGTGAAGACAGCATTTCAGACTGGAAGACCTGATTTAACAACTGAGTAATAATCAAGAAAATTAAGAGGCATTGATGCGAACAGAACAGCTACTGAAATGGACATTGTCCAATGTTCAGAAATCCAGCACTCTCCTCCTGAGAGGAGGTGTTTACTTGCTCCCATGACTGAGAAGTGCCTTAATCACAGATAGCAGATCTTCAGATTGCAGGTATGTGAGACCAAACTGTGAAAAGAAGGTCCAGAACTTCACTTTAGGACTGGATATTCTGGGAAGTACCCTTTGAAAAATTGGAAACGTGGAAGTCGACGAACAGTTGCATTAATGGGACATTCCATTACCTTCTCGTCTAGAAAGACTTAAATGTTCTACACCTACAAAACTGTGAACTCCTTTGCTGTCTTCCTTTGCTCTTGCCCATGTCTTATACTGACCTGTGTATACTCTACCCTCATCTTGAAAGTTATCCACACCCAGGCCCACTTAGCATAATTCACCCTGGGCAAAAGCCCAGGACATCTGCCCTGGCTGCCCCCCCAAGACAGTGGGCCTGCCTACACTCTCCCTGTTCTGAACCCAGATCCCAAGTTCATGGGAGGAAGTGTTTTTGTTTTCTGAAATCTTGGCTCTTACAGTTTAGATACCCTAAAAGTCTGATGCTTGTCAAGATTTCTGTAAAGTACAAACCTTAGTTGGCTTGCATTGGATTACTATTTTTATGATATTTGTATTAAATAAATTATTTTTATAGTTGTAATACTAACTGCTGAACTTGCACATGTAAAATGTATTTCATACTGTGATACAGTGACTAGTTAGCTGTCCTGATGACTGGACATCTGCTGAGCAAATGAATTAAAACATGTTTTATAATAATTCTCAGAAAATCACCGGCCTTTGGAATCCTTTTTTGTTAAAAATCAAATGTATAGTAATGCTACGTGCATGCACAAGATGTAAAACTTACAGGTACTACAGTGTCAACTTTTTAAAGATACCATTAATATAAAAAAGAAAAAAAACATCTGGCAGAATTATCCCCACCATAGTAAAATGATAAAAACAAGTTCCCTTGTAAAATTTAGCATAGATACCCCTGCTATTGTCACATCAGTGATCGCTTTCCACATTGAATCCCAAATATTACAAACTTTAATCTGAATAACAAATCAAAATATAAACAAAAATAATGTATTTTCATGGCAACAAGAGATACAGTCCACAAGCAGCAAACATCCATTTCCTGTTCAGTCATCTATAGATCTGACAGCCTCACTCAGAAGAGCAGGAAATGGTCAATGTGCTATTCGCTGCAGCACCAGAATGGAAAATCTGACGTCAGACCATCAGTGAAACAAACTGCTATGCTAAGCAGGGTGTACCCCAGCCATGCTTCCCCAGCTGCCTGGGACAGGCTCCTGGCCAGGAATCTGCAGCCTTATTGACAGAGAGTTACTTTTACAAAGAAAACAATGTAGGGAGCTAAATGACTGATAAAGGATTATATGCAGCATTTGGGGGGGGTTGAGGGACAACGATGAAATTTGTCCACTGGTGGGGGGGGTGGTTTCAATGTCAAAGTCAGTTCAAGGTCCACGTGTTCTGAGATCCGGTCCAGGGTAAATGGTGGAAGATGCATGTTTTCACCCAGCTGTTTTTTTTAATAATTCTTTAAGGACCAGAGTTCCTTCTTCTAGTTATCATTTTCATGACATTTTTCTGAAAGCATCTGTGTTAAGTAACTCTGCCGATCTGATTAGTACTTGTGTTCTTAAATGATATTTGTTGGAGAGGAGAGTCAATGCAAATGACCTGTCTTCCTTAATGTCTTACTGACTCCGGAGGGACAGGGGACATATCATCACTACAGACATTTGGGAGACACCAAACAGCATAACTGGCAGGTGTCTGGTTTATTGGTGAATATTCCCACAAACATAAGGAGAAGATGAGAACTTCACAAGCACGAGTGCACACACACACAGAACTATATCAGGTGTTCAAAATCCTGGAGGTACGAGGTAACATCTCAATCTGCTGAGCCACTTCCTACAGGGCTGCCAACGCTCGCGCATCTAGCATGATACTGATGCTTTCAGACTCACATGCTCTTACAGCAAATCTATATTATTCAATTATAAACTGAAAATTTGCTACACCAAAGCGCTGGGGTAGTCTGCAAACCCTACAGACTATTTACAGGGTAATAAAACTGTTATATACATGTAAATGCGTTTCCATGTGCAGACTTGAAACTTGAAACTTGAAAATCTCACCAGCTGACCACAGTCGGCGACTGTGGTGCCATCCTATATAAATAGTGGGTCACGGTGAGCTACAGATGCTCAACCTTGACGGTATGTTAAGCCATTGCAGAGTACACAGGCATTTACGCAAAATATAGTAATACCAGTTTACCTGACTGCATTTGGACTGGTAAAATGAAACGGTAATAAAGGAATAAAATTGATAATCAATAACGGATTTGGTCATGATGACGTTTAACCTGACATTTCGCCCAAGCACATGTCTAAATCAGATTATTTGCTAACGTATAGAATTGTTTTTCTTGAACGTGCGGAATTGTAATGATGCACGAAGATTCTCAATCGCGTCACAGAGGCAGCGCGCGGTACATGTTTATGTCCTGCTCTTGCTTGTCTGCTTGGCTTGCAGGTCACGTCAAACTGAAACCAGGTTTTACGTTCAGCGAGTACGATCAAGCTTCTGGGCTACAACGAAAGTGCTATTTTTATATCGCATCGCGCCCGTACTTTACTACGTTTGCATGTATTTGCCCCAGAAGGCGTCATATTCGCGTGTTGAATGTATTTCATTTTTCTGACTGGCTGAAGGTTGTGTCGAGGCAGGGAAGGTGGACTTAAAATACACGGGTCAATAAATGTAAACGGCTGAACTCTCTCACCCCATTTTGCGTTGTGTATGTTATGTTGAGCCAGCTTGCTCAGATACCCAAAAAATGGACATCCTTGATGTCTTACATATTCCCACGAAGTATAATCTTAATTATATATAAACACACACATAAGCAATGGCAGTCAGCGGAGACTTAAGAGCAGCTTAACCCAGTGCTATGCATTCACCAGAACTCGGCAACAGGAATCAATTAAACAAAATATAAGATTTCCTGTCAAAGTGCATAAGGGTTTTCGAGCTATTCCTACCTACAATTTTTAATAGATGCTTCAGATTATGCTAGCGAGGAGGTGGTTTCTCTACACATCAGGATTCCGGTTCAGTGACATGCACCTGTTTCCTGACACAACCGATATATAGGTACAGTTGATAGTACTGTCTATCTAGGTACAATAAAATATGCGTAGTATACATTGCAAAGTAATGATAATCATGTGTCTCTATGAGTCTTTATGAGTATGTTGTTCTTACAGCAAGGCCCTTAACTCCCAGCTCCATGGGTGGGCTACAGGTGGTTGCCCTTCACTGCCAAGCTTGCACGCACTCCCTCCACTATTATTGGCACCCCTTGGAAAAATTTGTAAGAAGGGTTAGAATAAAACCACTCTTTGCTGAAGTACCTTCATCTTGCTCTGAAAAAATGAGGAAAAATCTGATTTTTAATTGAAACAAGTTTATTCAAAGAAGTTTTTTCTCGTTTATTCAGTGCAAGATAAAGGCACTTGAGCAAACAGTATATTTTTTTTCTAACCCTTCTACGTTTTACAAAGGGTGCCAATAATAATGGAGGGCAGTGTATGTGAAAAGAGAATTTCCCCACAGGGATCAATAAATCAATGCCATTATTATTATTAGCCTGGTCGTTGTGGGCGTCAGTGTTAGCCCTAGCGGTGGTGAGCTTTGTTGCTCTGTTAGCCTTTGTAGTCGGTTCGTGCGTCCTTTATTCAGTCTCCCAGAAGCTCGCCCCTGTCAGAGTAGCCCTTCACCCCCCTTTCTTGCTACGCCTGCCTCCTATTTTGACGCCTCGTTGCCCTTTTGTTTCTGTTCAGTTGTGTTCTGGTTTTTGTAATAAACCCCTCCTATTCTTGCCGAAAGCTGCGACTGGGCTGTCTCTCCTTTGTCGTGGCAGTCCGCAAAATGCATTATAGTCACCAATTGCTAATGTAATAGAAGAGTGATTAAAATTAAAGTGGTTATAAAATGACCGATGGGTGAAGTTAGACCACCTTAGAATGTAACTTTTTTATTTGTACTGGTACTTTTTGAATTTTGGGACCATTCAATTATATAAACTTAAATCTCTTTGGTGATATTTCTATCAATAATATGCTGTAGCATGATTTACTGGTGAACAAGTGAAACTATTTATAGCCTTCTATAGTATTTTCATGCCATATAAGCTGTCTACGCTGCAGTTTCCGATAAAGTCGCGTGTAACCACAAGTGAAAATAACTTGATGCATTTAAAAAAAACATACTCGTTTTCAGCCGAAAGACAAAGGAGACGTCTATCATACTAGTAAATTATTATTTAACGTGTCGTTTGTGAAGTTTGATGCTTTAAAAATAATCTTTTACCTGAAAGAAATGAACTCGGTCAGTTCAACTTGTTTTAGTTTATTCAGGTCGCTCACGAACCTTTCACACTCCGTAATTTAAATAAATACTTCAAGTAATCCACCTCTTTCACCCTCTTGCGTTATGATGTACTGATGTGGACGTCCGACGGAGCTGATGTGGCCAATACAATACAAGTGACAGTAACAATAATATTAAAATAAAATACAACACATATATAATAAACACAATACTTATAATTATATATACCCTAATTAAGTAATATATATACATACATAATATTAAATACAAAATCCGCCATTGACGGGGTATATGAAAATTAAAAATTAATTTGAAAAACTTAAATATTAAACTAATAATGCTTAAATAGTAGAGCTTTATGTGTCAAACTGATGGTATAATGCGTCAGCTGTGTCTCTGGCGCATGCGCAGTTTGTCCACTTCCTCTTTTGCCCAGCGCTTGCGCATCCTAGATCGTTTACTAAAACATTTTACCGTCATTATTACTGTTATTATTTGCGCTTATATCGGTTCTTCATGATCAGATACCTGTGCACAGTTTTTTGCGTCGTTCAAGTTCTTCCCGCTATCAGTCATGCCAAAAGAAAAGAGGATACCAATCAGGAAATGGCACACTACAGGTGAGAAATTGTCAGTAATACCGGGTATCTAGACTGCTTTCTATAGTTAGTCTAGATAGTAGCGTTTTACTACGTGACCGCCGCGTCAGTGTCGTTTTAAGACTTTAAAAGCGCCGCAGCTCTGATTGGTTGACGTTGGATCCCGTGCCGATGTAAGAATTGCAGATGCAGCTACGAAGTTTCGGTGGGTAATACTTGCTACTCATTTCTGGGGGTGTAGGTTCCTTTTACCCCGAGTACCCCGGGTTCCTCGTGCAGTCTAAAGACATGCAGATAGTCAGTGACTCTAAGTTGCCCATAGTCTGTCATAACTAATGTCAACTTCGGTCAGCTGGCTGGCGTGAGATTTTCAATTCGAGACAAGTCTGCACACGCATTTACATGTATGTAACAGTGTTATTACCCTGTAAATAGTCTGTAGGGTTTGCAAACTACCCAGGCGCTTCTGATATAGCTAATGTTAGGTTTATAATGGAATAATATAGATTTGGCGTAAGATTTCTTGCGTGAGCGTGAGAGTCGGCAACCCTGCTATGAGTGTCCCAGGGCTGTCCGCTCTCACGCATCTGGCGTGACACTCAGGCTTTCAGACTCTCACGCTCTCACAAGAAATCTCACGGCCAATCTATATTATTCCATTACAAACCTAAAATTAGCTACATCCAAAAACAGTAATAATCTAGTAATAATTCACAGTAACACTAGACCGCAGAGAACTGCAATGCAAAATATATGGAGAGCAGTACAAATATTTAGTGTATTTAATTCTCTGTGACCTAGGTTGGATAGTAAATAATCAGCTCCACCTTCAGATATTTTTTCTCACTGTTTTCCTACAGAGAAAGAATAAAAGCCATGTTTTATCATGCCTACAACAATTATTTGGAAAACGCGTTTCCTTATGATGAGCTGCGACCTCTCACTTGTGATGGTCAGGACACCTGGGGCAGGTAACTTATGTCTTCTACTCCAGTGATATCAAGCGAACCTGTAACTTTAGTTTTTAAATACTGTAAGGCAGGGGTCTCCAATTCCATTCCTGGAGAGCTACCATCCATTAGCTTTTCCATCCTACTTGGCTTCTGATGAGCCAAACCTGGCCCTGGTATTTACCTGAGATCGGATCTACAGTTGGAGACCCCTGGTGTAAGGCATCTGTTTAGGACAATAAAGTAAAATTGTTGCAATCTCTTTCCATTTACTACAGCTTTTCCCTGACATTAATAGATGCACTGGACACTCTGCTGGTAAGCTTTTAATTTTTGGTAAATTGCTTAAAAATTGAATGTTAAGGTTGGCATGGAACCAGACATGACTGTATTTCTGCACACGTCCACTATTATTTTCCATGGTGTTGTACTATTTAAATGCGTTCCTTTGTGGGTAGATTTTGGGGAACCACACAGAGTTTCAGCGAGTGGCATCCCTGCTGCAGGACACTATTGACTTTGACATTGATGTCAACGCATCTGTGTTTGAAACCAATATCCGAGGTGAGCAATGCATAGTTCAGATGCTACGTTGATTCTCAAAGAAAATAACTATATTTTTTCCAGTGCCAGTTGCTTAAATAAGAATCCTGATTACACCTCGGGCTTAGCTATGAATGTGTTAAAATAATGGACTCTGTGTGTGTGTTTGAGGACCCCTCTTGTACTAAGCAGTCCAGTCCTAAGATGTTGCCTGAATGTTATTGATCTGGGCCCTGCAGTGGTTGGTGGTCTCCTCTCTGCTCACTTGCTGTCCAAGCGAGCTGGCATGGAGGTAGAGATGGGGTGGCCCTGTTCCGGACCCCTCCTGCGCATGGCGGAGGAAGCTGCCAGGAAACTCCTTCCGGGTGAGCGGAGTCGAGTTTGACCCTGTACGCTACAGGAGCGAGTCAGTCTGCTGGTCAGCTGGCAAAAGCAATAAACCAAAAACTTGCGTATCTGGTGATTTTCAATTGAAAAGTCACACGCATTTCATACGTGACACACCAGCACAAATAGATAGAAAGTATATTTTTCATTACTTTGTACAATGAAGTTCAAAAGCCATCCTCAAGTCTGTTTGCCTATGATCAGACGGTTGTTGGTTCAAATCCTGGCAGAATGCCATCACCATTGGGCCCCTGAGCGAGGCCCTTATATGTAATTCCTTAGAGACTGGCTGGTCCTGCTCTCTCAGTTGTATGTTACTTTGGAGAAGTGTCTCAAAAACAGATCTAAATGTAAAAGCGAACAGCCAGGAACCAAAAACGTCAAAAAAGTCAGAGTTCCATTTCCGGAACCCTCCACAGCCTTCCAGACACCCACAGGGATGCCGTATGGCACGGTGAACCTGCTAATGGGAGTGAGTCCCACGGAGACGCCGGTCACCTGCACGGCCGGGGTGGGCACCTTCATCCTGGAGTTCGCCGCACTGAGCCGTCTGACAGGCGACCCGGTCTTTGAAAACGTCGCACGGCGGGCCCTACTCTCTTTGTGGAAGACACGGTCAGACATAGGACTGGTTAGTCAACCCAAAGCTTGCAACATGCCAGTTAAGCAAACTGGACAAAGAGATTCCCGCTGGGAGTAACATTAGGTGTGACATGCGACTTCTTAACTGTGTTCTCCATATCTACTCAGGTAGGAAACCACATAGATGTCATTACTTCCAAGTGGGTTGCACAGGATGCTGGGATTGGAGCAGGTGTGGACTCCTATTTCGAGTACCTTGTAAAGGGATCCATTATGCTGCAAGATGAGGAGCTGCGTACCATGTTCTTAGGTAACCAAACTAATTTTGTTTGCCATGTTAACACATTTTCTGCCACAGACCTTTCTCGGGAAATGAGTTTTTAAAGTTCTGTGAGTTTTGTCATAGAAGGAATTCCGCATTTCTGGGGCATTCCAGGTGAAACGGGTTCTTCTAAGACTATAGATGACGAGGGAACGTGGCAAGGACCATAGTGGCACACTGGTTAGCACTGTTGCTTCACACCTCTAGGACTGGGGTTGAAGTCTCCACCCTGGCTCCCTGTGTGTGGAGTTTGCATGTTCTTCCCGTGTCGTCATTGGGTTTTCTCTAGGTTCTCCGCAGTAGAGGTGAATCAGAGTTGCAGAATTGTCCATAAGTGTGAATGTTGCCAGTGTATGTGAATGATGAGTGTGCCCTGAGATGGGTTGGTGCCCTGTCCTGGGTTATTCCCTGCATTGCACCTGTAGCTTCCGGGTTAGGCAACAAACCCCCAAGCTCTTACAGAGGACAACCAGGTACAGAAAATGGAAAGATGTGTAATTCTGTTTTGCGTTATTATATTTCCATATTCCACAGAGTATGACAAGTCAATTAAGAACTACACCAAGTTCGATGACTGGTACCTGTGGGTCCAGATGCATAAAGGCACGGTATCCATGCCTGTCTTCCAGTCTCTGGAGGCTTTCTGGCCAGGATTACAGGTGAGAGAGAGAGTAGCACAGACTGGGAATGGGCCACCTAGAGTACAGCTCAGACCATGGTCTCACGACCGGCCAAAAAATAGACTCTGGAACACTAACTGGTGAATGAACAGCAGTGGGAGCCCCAAGTCCCATTCTTGTCCAGATTCTTTATTGCCTTGCGCACACTGCTATCTGTGTGGCTGTGTGTCCGTGTGTCAGAGCCTGCTGGGTGACCTGGACAGCGCCATGAGGACATTTCACAACTATTACAGCGTGTGGCGCCAGTTTGGCGGGCTGCCTGAGTTCTACAGCATCCCTCAGGGGTACACCGTGGATAAGCGAGAGGGCTACCCACTGAGGCCAGGTATTCCCACTGAAGCCACAGCACATCACCTGACCAGTCCACTGTTTTACCTACAGCCTGCTTATATTTACCAATAATCTATAATTACATTGACAGTGCATAGCCTCTTAGTTACATGATTTTTGCTGGCTGTGGCTTAGATGTTTTATAGCAATCAGTTGTTACATTTCATTGGATAATTTTGGATCAGCAATATGAAAGTGGACTTATTACATCACCTCGTAAAGGAAATCCTATATATTCCAGTGAAATAATTGCTTTGCTAGTAAATGCCTTTGTCTTTCCATTTCAGATGAGAAAATCTATGAAATAAAATGTTTACTTAATATGATGCGCCAGTATTTGATGCTGGAAGTTTTCTTTTATAATCAAAGACCAAAACTGTCACTTTAGATGCAGAAATCAGGCGGTTAACTGTCTATCTCTGTCCCTGTCTTAATGTCACTTCGTAAAATGTCGTAAATGTCTTAATTTTTATATTCTATTATTACCTATTTTTATTTGCAGTATGACCAATGAGAATGATAGGTCAGCTTAGTGTATGACTCATTGCATTATGTATTTCAAGCTGACAATAAAAGAAACTTAACTTTCAGAAAATGCCTTTAGCTTAACTTTTTTGTTTAAGTGAATTTTATGTGACTTATGTGTGAACCATTTTTGTTCCAGGGCACTGACTTTATTGATGAACTATTTATGTACCCTTGAACCTAGGAAAACATGAGTCACATCCCTCGTGAGTCGTGAGAACTTGCTGATGAGTTAATTAATTTTTGCTCGCTTGTGCATGTGGTCGTAGAGCTGATAGAGAGTGCGATGTACCTGTACCGGGCCACAGGTGACCCCGCCGTCCTGCAGCTCGGCCGCGACGTGGTAGAGTCCATCGAGAAGATCAGCCGTGTCAGCTGTGGCTTTGCCAGTGTGAGTGTAATGAAACTTCGAGGCGTAAATGCACAACCGTGTGAACTTCTAAAGCTCAACACCCTCATCCTTTGACTATGGATTGTTATCCCCCATTTCCACATTGTTGCAAATAACTCACTGTACTTATTGTATAGATTTTTTACATATTTTATTTCAACAATCCTTGCACTGACATGCCCCCCCTTTACTTTATATACTTTTATCAACCACACATGCACATTGTGTATGTCAACTGTACTGTATGTGGCCATTGTCTTAACTGTCTATTGACTGTATGTGTGTGCCATTGCCAACCAGAGACACATTCCTTATGTGTTTCAACAGACTTGGCCAATAAACCTAATCTTACTGTTCCAGATTCAACGAAAATAACTGGGCAGTCCGATCAAATGTTCAGCAATGTGTTTCCATCCATTTCTTATTTTCTCTCAGGTGAAAGACGTCCGAGATCACAAACTGGATAACCGCATGGAGTCCTTCTTCCTGGCTGAGACCATGAAGTACCTCTACCTCCTCTTCGACCCGGACAACTTTCTGCACAATGGTGGCTTGGATTTCGAGACGGGCACCGGCCCCCAGAGTGACTGTGTCCTGGGAGCAGGAGGCTACGTTTATAACACGGAGGCCCACCCCTTGGACCCGGCTGCTCTGCACTGCTGCAGCCGGGCGCAGGGCGAACGCCGAGAGCTGCAGGACATTCTGCTGAGCCTGTCCGACTCCCTTCACCAGCCACCAGCAGCGCAACCAGAAGAGCCTGCAGGCGACACACCCACAGACTTTCCCGAAAGCATAGCCATCAAGCCCGGTACCAGGAGGAGAGCCCCACTGCTGTCTTGCCCCATGCAGCCATTCAGTTCTCGGCTTTCCATCTTGGGCCAGGTCTTCTCTGACAGCACGTGACTTTTCCACATTGTTTGCATGATTTTAATGAAAACAAAAATAAAGCTTTTAATTTATTGAAAATCACATCTCCGGCTGCTTTAGTCCCCGATTAATTATATTGATATAAACTAAAATGAAAGTTTGTGCAACCAGAAAGATAAACAGCGCCTTCAAATATTCAAGCAATTATCTGTAGATGATAGCTGCTGCCTTGGATTATTTCCATAGCTCCATGCGAGATTATAAAGGTTATTTTTAGGGTCTGGTGCTTTGTGCTATGGTGTGTAGGAGTAAATCACCATGCTGATCGTGAGAAACTGCTCAGATTTGCTTGTTGATAACAAAGAATAGCTTATCATGTTTCTCCATGCTCGGGTAGGAGGAGGGGTTCCACAGCAGTGGGTGGAGGGGGGGGGGGGTGTCTGTTATCTGTGGAGTGATATACTGAACTGACTGCTCCAGTACTGCTTACACATGGACCTGGGCATTCGTTGGAAGCTCAGCTTAGCTGCATTTATACCTAGACTACTCTTTGACAGCCACATTTTTGTAATGTGCTTTTGCCTCACTTGTTGCTTTGGACAAGATGGTCTGCTAAGTACACATCTTGCACATCTTTTTACAACTGCCAATTATAATTATTTTAAAATTATGTTATTCTCATTTATTATTCTTTTAAACATTTTTTTTATATAGCATATTTGCTTTCAAGGACAACTCAGGAAGCAATTGGAAAAACATTTCCCTACACCGCAGTACAGTGTATGATTATGTATGTGATAAAACATGAAATTTATAGCTTGAATGTTAATGCAAAGTCTTCGGCCAGATTGTGCGCGGTTCCCGTCCGCCACCGTTAGACGGCGCTGCGCGTTTTTATCCCCGTTTATCTGACGCTCGACCTCCAGCTTCCTGTTTGGGAAAGAAAGCTCGGAGAGAAGGAGTGATGGCGACGTTGGGGTTTCAGACCCCTCGCAGCGGGAGGAGTAGGATGGGTGCGAGCGAGAACATCGTGTGCAGGATACGGCAGGGACAGATCACCGGCCGAGGCATGAGCAGAGGGACGCAGGTAAGGCGAGGCGCCGGGGGACAAACGGACGGACGGACGTCGGGCCGAGAGCCCACAGTCTGGCCGAGCGACCATGGAGGCCGAGACAGAGAGACTAATCGAGTTTCACAGAAACCACCAAAATAGCTATTTAGCCAACTGGCCGCCCAAAGATTGTAATATTAATACGGAACTAGCTAATAGTCTCGTTTCGTGTTGACTGGCTTGACATACTAAGCGTTGTGTACGTTGGTTAACTAGTAAACACACGTAGATACCTAACTAGCTAGTCCGCATTCTTGTAGATATCCTAGCGATTAACTACCGTGTTTGCTGGCCGTTCACGCATATTTAAACGATCGCCGTTTGCTGTCTTGCTTTTTATATCATTCATCTTTAAGATTATTATTACATTTTTTGAATCTCGACAAGTGCTTTGCTTTCTGGTTGTGTTAATAATAAGCGGTAAGATGGAAGAATCACCTTCCCGATACCAGTACGACGCAGCTAAATCAGTGACATCTTAATGAAGGTATCCGCCGTACCTTTTGTAGCCGTGGTGTTAGTTACAAGCAGGAAATCTGTAGAAGCTGCTGTTGAACTCTTAAGTGAGACTTTTACCCCGAGCTGGTCCACTAAAATGTTTGAGGCGTTTAATAGTTAATGGTGTAGATCTATTAAAAACTGGAAGTAATATAGGGAAACTGCAGCTTTGAAGGATTGCTTATCATGAAGCCTTTTGAAAGTGTAAGTTGAGTAGAAGTTTAAATGTTTTTTTACTTTCCTCACATTGAAATATTAATGGATGCGTCTGCTGTTTCTGGTGAATTTTACTTGTGTGATGTTTTCAAAATGGTCATATTAACATATATTGAATCAAGGCTCAAAAAGGCTTGTACTTTAATATAAATGCGTAATAAGCATGAATTGACCCTGGGAAACGCTAGTATATAGAAATTGGTGTTGATGGCTAATTCTTAGCCTAATTGTAATTTAAGGTAAAACTAGGAAATTCTACTGAGCACATGGCTAAATAAGGTAATTAAATTTAATTACTCTGAATGTTTAATGGGTTGGATTATAAATACAAAAAATGGAAATTTTAAAGCTGCATTGTGGCAAGGTGGGTGTCAGGTCCATAAGGATATGTGTATTCATAGTGCACGTTAAAAGTTGGGGAAGTTATTGAGCAACTGTTTAGAATGCTATAATTGATATATTTATGCATTTGTGTGTAAGATCCCAGAAGCACTGCTCCAAGAGAGGGACAAGCGAGCCAGATGGGTTGGGATCCCGGTCTTGCTACAGAAGCTGTATAAGAGCAGTCACCCCAACAGCGACCTCTCGCAAATCCACGGAGTGGTGAAGGTACTCCCCTGGCACCGCTCACCTTGTTTCCGGTGGATTACGAGGTTTGGCGTGGGGGCAGTGTGACGGAGGATGGAGGATACTGCTGAAAAACATGCGGACATCAGACATTTGTTGTACATGGTTTTTTAAATTGTTGTTTAGTGATGGCATGTTCCCTCTTTCTATGGAGGTAAACAATAATTATATGAATTAATATAGGTTTGTTATGTCTCGGTGACAGTTATGACTACATTTAGCAGTTGCTAAATTAAGTCCTCAACAGTTTGCCGGTCTACAGTGCTTCACTCGACAATGTAACAACAGCCTAACTTTGTGACTCAGCCTAACTGCACTGCACACGGCCTAACTGTGTATGCGACTCAGCCTAACGCGCTGCACACAGTCTGACTGTGTATGCGACTCAGCCTAACGCACTGCACACGGCCTAACTGTGTATGCGACTCAGCCTAACGCACTGCACACAGCCTAACTGTGTATGCGACTCCGTCTAACTTAGCAGGTTTGTTGTGGGAAGTGAGTAACAGATGTCGTGCACTCTCGACAGATGTCAGTGTGCATGACAGTGTAATATAATCCATTGGTGCTGTTAAGATGGTCCACATTTTTGCTCTCTCCCAATTACCAAGGAATTGGGAGAGAGTGAAAATGTAGACTGTCTGGGGGTCCGCGAGGACTGGGTTTAGAAACACTGGGTTAGATGATTTGTTCGCTGGTTTTTTTTTTTGCCGCAGTGGGTCGCCATGGAGAAATGTTGCAAGTGGAAACACTGGGTCATTTTTTCTCCTGATGGACTGACATGTATTAGTTAACCTTACTAGTTCACTTATGTACAGTTTACCTAGTGTGCTTATTTGGTTGGTTGTTTTGGCTCACCAGGAGCTGTCATCATTGCTTTCCATGGAGGCCATGACATTTGTGACAGAGGACAGGAAGAACACGCAGGAGCTTGCCTCACCCAACACGTACACCTTTGACCTCTTCGGCGGCGTTGATGTGAGTTACAGAGCTTTTGTCGGCTAGTATTGGAATCGTTGCCGATTTCACGTATGAATCTGGGCCATGCTTTTAAGTAACTTTATTTGCAATCTGTCTGCTTTGCAGCTGTTGGTGGATATTTTGATGAGGCCTACTCTAACAGCACAGAAGAAGAAACCCAATAGTGAGTGGGGAAAAAACTGAAGCCCTGATCATCACTAGACCTGGGAATATTACTGTGATTAGTTAGTGTCAATTGTGTGGAAATATGCTTTTTTAATGGTAATTCACCGTAGTGTGTAATTCTTTTTTCGCGAAGTGTTTGAATCTGAATAATTGTTTTACACAGTGAGTGATGACCTGGTCAAGGACTGTCTGAGCGTTCTCTATAATTGCTGCATTTGTGTAAGTACAGTAGTGCCCTACTGTGTGAATCTCATTACGCATCCCTCACTCAAGTTAATTTTCTCATGGCAAATATTTGATTTGCCCTCTGCGTTGTTTTCAGAAAGAATGAAATGTTAAGTGTGCGTTCCCCCTCCCCCTTGCAGACGGAAGGAGTCACTAAAAGCCTTGCATCAAGGAACGACTTTGTGCTCTATCTCTTCACGCTAATGACAAATAAGAAGACTTTTCTACAGACGGCCACCCTAATCGAGGACATCCTTGGAGTAAAAAAGGTTGGTTTTACTGCAGGAACATTGTGGGAGCCAGATGTCGCCTTTCTCCCCATAACTGTTTTAATGTCATATTTACTGGTGGTGGTAGTTTAGGTTTCGTCAAAGGTTTCGCTCTAAAGTTCTGAGCATCATTAGGATTGATGTCAATCTTACGTACTTCATCACCTAAACGCATAACATACCCTCATTTTCTTGTTGTAAGCCAGCATACAGACCCCCCCCCCCCCCCACATCATCAATTAACAATCATGGGACCAATGTACCAAGTGACATGGTATATGTAGTATCTGCAAATGGCTTTATTGGGCCTTGGCTATTGTCAAAGTTGATTAGCCTACTATTACAATGATTATTTCAAAGTAACCTATATAATTATTTATGTAGATGCCTAACCTGTCGTTATAAATCACACATGGAGGTAAGCCCTTATTTATTCCATTAGTACAGGCCCAAGGTAACCACACATCTGTGTCACAGGAGATGATCCAACTGGAGGACATTCCTGATTTGCCCAGTCTGGTCCAGAGCTTTGACCAGCAGCAGCTCGCCAACTTCTGCCGCATTTTATCCATCACTATATCGGAGCCTGACCTCGGGAACGATGACAAACACACCCTTCTGGTAAAGAACACCCAACAGAAGAACATAAGCCCATCCCGTGCTGAGGTCAACCAAGGTAGGGT
>JAAGVU020000038.1:20736285-20746762 GCA_011763525.2 Mormyrus iriodes
TGTCTGTTCTCTGTGGTAGCTGTCCTGAAGGGCATGCAGTTGAAATATTCCTTCGCAGAAGGTGAACCTGAACCTCCGCTTCTTCACTCTGTTGTAGTCGCTCTGCTCAACATCCCAGGCTTTATTGAACGGTTGTGCAAGCTGGCCACACGGAAAGTGTCGGAAGCCACCGGCGCTTCCAACTTCCTGCAAGAGCTAGAGGACTGGTATGCCTGGCTGGACAATGCCCTGGTGTTGGATGCACTTATGCAGATGACTACAGAGGAGCACAGCAGCACAGGTGACACATGCATCCCACCAGAATGCCTAGCAGTTTGGATCCAAAGCTGTTGAGTTTTTGCTAGGACAGTATGAAAGACTAACGGGACTACTTCCATAATTCTTTCAGAGTCGTCGGATGAGAGCACCTTGGCCACCAGTCCTCTTAGACACCGGCTGCCACAGTCCATGAAGATCGTGCACGAGATCATGTACAAGGTGGAGGTGCTGTATGTGCTCTGTGTGCTCCTCATGGGGCGCCAGAGGACACAGGTGAGAACCCCAGTGGCCTGGCATCTTACTTAAATGCAGTACTTTGTAGCTATTTATGCTAGCAAAGAGCATTTAGGCCTACACCTTATCTCGTAATCTAAGCGGAGTCTAAATATGTTCTTGGTTAGGTAACGTCTGCTAGGAGTCAACAGCTGTATCAAACTCTGACTAGAAACCACAAACTCAGAATGTTGTCCATGCCAGCTGAACCATGAGCAGTTAGCACTGTGTTTGTTAGCACTGAGGTGATCAAGGACTAGCTATGCCGCCAAATGACATCTTTTGAGAATTTCCGGTCTTGGGCACCTTTCTGACAGGTCCACAAGATGTTGGCAGAGTTCCGACTGATTCCCGGACTCAACAACCTCTTCGACAAGCTCATCTGGAGGAAGCAGACATCCAACCGTGTTCTACATGGACAAAACCAGAACTGTGACTGTAGCCCAGTACGCACATTATCTGGTGTTGCTTTGGAACTTGACACTTATTTTATAATACCCAACACCTTGTTCATCATGCTGCTCCCCTATCTTTTTCTGTCTAAATAGGAAATTTCATTCAAAATCCAGTTCTTGAGACTGCTTCAGAGCTTCAGTGACCATCATGAGTGAGTATATTACTCTAACATACATGGTGTAGTACATTAACTGTGTTGATTTTTTAGTCATGTGGGATTGCGGTAATCTTGTGTTTCAGAAACAAGTACTTGCTTCTAAACAGTCAGGAGCTGAACGAGTTAAGTGCCATCTGTCAGAAAGCCGATATCCCAGAAGTGGAAGCTTTGGCCAACACAGATAGGTATGCAGAAAGGTGGTTGATTGGGAGTGCTGTGATTTTGTTGCGGTGAGGCTCACACTTAAACTGGGGTTGGCTTTTTCTCCAGGAGCCTCGTGTGTGATGGTAAGAAGGGTCTCCTGACGCGGCTACTTGGGGTCATGAAAAAGGAACCTCCAGATTCTTCATTCAGGTAAGATTGCATGTGGAGCATATGAGGGACCTATTCCAGCATGGCTGCAGTTAGCTTCACCCTACTGTGAAGTATCTTGGGACTCTTTGGTATTAACAGACTGATGAGGTGTGCTTGTTTTCATCCTCCTTATGAGAGACATCATAGGGTTCTTTTCATGTTCTTTGGTGAGAAATGTTTGAAAGGGTTGTCCTTGTTGGAGGTGACTGCTTCAACAATGTAATGCTTCTGTCGTCAGGTGTGTGATTCCTTATGTTAGCCGCAGTAGTGTCTCCATGTCACACTTTCTTCATCCACAAAGGTTCTGGCAGGCAAGGGCGGTAGAGAGCTTTCTGCGTGGTGCCACCTCCTATGCTGACCAGATCTTCCTGCTTAAGAGGGGCTTGTTGGAGGTTAGTGAGTGAAGGTGTGGCTGAACATTGTACATTCCTTAACATGTTGTTTAACTGCGGTTTTCTTCGATACCCCTTTCTTGTCTAGCACATCTTGTTCTGCATCATTGACAGCGGATGTAAATCCAGAGACGTGCTGCAGAGCTATTTCGACCTGCTCGGGGAGCTCATGAAGTTCAACATTGATGCATTCAAGAGGTTCAACAAATACGTTAACACAGAGGAGAAGGTTCGTGTGGCTTCCTGGGGATGCCCAGAATGCTGCACACAATCTGACCACTTCCTGTACCATTCTCCTTCAGATATTTTTGTAGAACTCAACAGATCCTGCTCTTCTTCGTTACAGTTTCAGATATTCCTGAATCAGATCAACAGTTCATTGGTGGACTCCAACATGCTGGTGCGATGCATTGTTCTATCGCTAGATCGATTTGAAAGCCAAACAGATGATGTCAAAGGTACTGTGAAAGCATAAACCACTGGTGGATGAGATAGGAACTTTGAAGCAGTAGATGAAAAAGCAAGGTGATCCTGTTGGGAACACGCAGGGTTCAGGCTCAAAGCACTGAGGGTATCTGTGCTCTGTTACACAGTGGTGGAGGTCCTCTCTGAGTGCTGTCTGCTATCATACATGTCCCACGTGGAGAACAGGCTCTCTCTCCTCTTCAGGCTCATTAACATCATCAACGTGCAGACTCTCACGCAGGCAAGTAACGCAGCTGTTTGTAAGATGAAAGTAAATTGAGATTTGCGCCTCTACCTGAAATCAGACTTTGCTGTTTATCCTTAATGCCACCTAATCCCAGATACACCTCGCAGCAGCCTGCGGGATGTGGGTGGGGCGAGATGTCACGCAGTTACCATATATGGATGCGATGGCGTTGATGGTGCCGCGTGATTGGTCGGGGCCAATTACTAACTCCACGCCGTGACTCCCAATATCCGTCTGTAGAGCCACAGAACCGTGACTTCACCACAGTTTTTGACACGCAGTTTTGGGACGGAACTTGCATGATCAGGGGGTTAGGGTTAAATTTAGGATTAGGGTTAGGGTTATGGTTACACGATGTAAAGATGCCAGATGACACAGTGAGTATTAGTTGTTGTTTATACTGACATTTCGAAATATATTTTTAATTATCTGCCTGGCACTTCCTCATAATTTAAGCAGTAACGCTAATGTGTATGCTTTCCTCAGTAAAGGACTTTCTTTTCTTTTATTCTCGCGTCAGTGAATCTTGAAACCTAACTTTTGTGTTTCTATGTGTATGTGTTCTGCTTATAAGCCATAAAGGCATGCGCAGTGTTTGTAGACATTGTTAGACTAGTAAACACTAAGATCCTTCAGCTCTTAATTGACGTGACACGATAGTCTAAATAACAATTACGTACTGTGCCATCCGCCATCTCTACATCTTGTGACTGTGCTTTCGGCATAGGGGAGTGTATTAGTATTTGTCCTTATATGGTAACTGTATGACATCTTGCTCCGCCCCTTCCCACAGGCTGCAGCGAGGACCCTCTCCCTAATCCTGTAGTTTTCCTGTGAAACGGTACTTTTGATTGGTCAATAGTAACAAAATAGCTAGTTGTTGATTTTTATTTTTGGCATTTTCACTTGTTTTTATCTGTGCGGCATCCATAGCTTATCTGCTTTGCGTATGGATGCATTTTTGACTCGTAGGACCCATTGTTTATATTGTCTCATTAGCATAACTTGATCTTTGTTATACAGTTTTGATCAGATTAAAATTTGACTGCATGTAATTTAATTTATGGTGTGTGCGTCTCGATTGGTCAGTGTGGTGTTTGAAGATCGTCAGTCTAAGAGCTTGGTCCTTCGCTGTTTTTCACCGGCAGGAGAACGTGAGCTGTCTCAACACCAGCCTGGTGGTACTCATGTTGGCCCGGAGGAGAGGTAAGCTATCCTTCTACCTGAATGCTCTGCGAGAGAAGGAGTACACCGAGAGATACCCGGGATGCCTGCTCAACAACTTCCACCAGCTGCTGCGCTTCTGGCAGCGCCACTACCTCAACAAGGACAAGGACAGCACCTGCTTGGAGAACGTGAGTCTTTCTGTTCCCATCCTTCTCCTCCAAACCCCAGGCTGCTATCTCCTGTTCATCGTTCTAGTGTTGCGTTTGTGTATTGCATGTAACCTGCAAAGTGAACCTTGGTGTGATCTGTTTAATTGTAGTCAGTTTAGCTTTCTCCCTGTAACACATGAGCTGCATTCCTCTGCGCCTATCCAGGAATTTCTTTCTGGGTCCTTCCTCTTCTGAACTCTAGTGAGGTCAGGGGGTCAGGTCAAGTAGTTGAGTTGAAAAGGGTCATGAAGGATTTATTCCGTCTGTCCTCCTCAGAGCTCCTGCATCCCGTTCAGCTATTGGAAGGAGACTGTTTCAGTTCTGCTGAGTCCAGACCAGACTTCGCCATGTGCCATATCCAGTTATATTGACGAGGTCTACATGGATTTAGACACAGACTTCCTGGAAGATTGACGCCGGCCTCAGTGGGATGCACGAGACGGGGGAGGGGTGAGGGACGTCCTCTTCCTTGGCCCCGCCCTCGCAAAACTCAACACCAACGGGAAGTTCTCCAGTGAGCCAATCCCGGAAGGACACCATTCAGGAATGGCGCACATGCATGTGTGTGTGCTAATTTTGGGCTAGCCCGCCGCTTCCTGGCCTCCGGGGCAACTCGCTGGAGGGACCTGACCAGAAGGATGGAGAAGAATATTGGTGTAATAAATCAGGGACAAGCAATTATTTTACATTGGGGAGGGGGGAGGGGGGTTGCTTTAGTTCATGTAAGCAGCGCGTGCATATGTTAGGTTTTGCAGCTAATGTAGATATCTCACAAGGAAAACAAAATGTGGAGATGTGGCATGTTGTCGAGAATCGGGGGGGGTGAATGACCCAAGGAAGGGGCGCCAAAAATTACTTGACTGAAATTCTCTATTAGGTGGGTTTTGTCCAAAATAAAAGTGCTCTGCAGTGATATGACCAAAGAGCACAGGGCTTTGTTCACACCCATAATGGATGCTGTGTGAAAGGAGCATCCCTTCTCCTCTTCATCACACCCTGTCGCTGGTCCTCGGGAGAAGCGGAACCCTTACCCAGGTTCGCCGTGTCCCCATGGTGGGAGCCCAGACCCCCTCCCCAGGGTTCGATATCAGCCAGTCCCCTGTGACACGCATCTGCAAATTGTCCATGAGGGAGTCCGCTTTCGGTCTTGGCCTTTGTGGCTCCTCCGAAGCTGTGCCGTGGCCAAGGGACGCACACCCAGTCTCCACAGAAGGAAATGGTTTTATTTTAGTTGTATCCTAACCAATTTTTTTTTCTTGCTAACTTGAAAAGTTGCTCAGCGTGGCATTTGCAGTTGTAATCTTTATTAATGGTGGTGATTTATGGTAATTTTTGAATCTGTAGAGTGTAGTTGGTGTGAGTCAAAGAGCTATGCAGTTTATATGGCCTTTTATTTCTGAATGCCGTCCTGTTCCCGGCCTTTAGCCACTGGCGGGGATTTGGCGCTGTAGTCCTCTTTCTTCCCCTACAGATTTCCTTATCTTTTTCGGTTCTGTTTTCTCCTCCTAAAGCACCAGGGCACCGCCCTGCTAGCCAGCTACTTTGTCAGTGCGACTGTGTCGCCCGTCAAGGCAAGGTGAAGCTCCACCCATCATCACCCCTTATCACCCCTTTATCACCCCTCTTCCATTATTGGTTGCAGCATCTGGTGGGGTCTGCATAAAAAATACAAAATGATTTCAAACGGTTTCCAGCTAAAATCATTTTTCCATCCACATTATCACTACTACATTTAATATTTTAACTGGCTTTGCGCTCTATCAACTGAAACATGCATGTCTTTCCATTACATTTAACCCAAACCTTAAGTTCTTCTGCTTACTGTAATTGAATTTTTATTTAATATTTATTTTTTACGGCTGCAACCGGTGACCTAGCGCCACATGAAATTACTCCCTGAGTTCTCCAAAGTCTGTGCTTAATCAGATCAGACTGCATTTGCTAAGCATCACCTTGGGTCTGTCAAGCCCAAGACTGAAATCTCTCTGGCCTGTAAAATTCTGTCTAATGTAATATCGACTGTTGTAAACCAACATCTTGTCTGGGTGTGAGTGTGAATTTTTTTATTCATACCATGTAAAACAAGAATTTTGTCTGGTGCTGGACCAGTGAACGTAATTTACATAGATCTGGTCTTTGGGAGACAGAGTGTGTTTTGTGCAAACGTACTTAAATCTGAATTGCACATTTCAGAATGTGTAATACAGATGGAATTTCATTATGTGCTCTTCAGACATACGGTTTTTAATTCTATAGGATTTTTTGTGCAAATATGCAGTGTTTATGGTGACTAAGAAATCAATTTTTGATGTTACTTTGCATTTTGGGAATATCCATTTAAAAGTAACCGATCTTATGAAATGTACGTCATGGCAAACTTTAGCGATTAAAATAGTACTGTAAACCAATGTCATTTATACATATCCATTATAACAGTTGAATAGCAATTTGTCAATACAATTGATTTTTTTTTTCCCCGCTTTAACCATTAATATACAGTAGTTTGTACAATTATTTCAATGATCACAGGGATTGGTTTTCTTTAGTAGCTATAGATTGGAACATGACCAGCTTTCACCACTGCGGTGCTGGTGCTAAACATGTTAATGTATCTCTCACCCATCTAACTAATTGTAGGTTCCTGGCAGTGTGTAAATAAGGTTTGAATTCCATAATAAACCTTTTTGTGAAGTTGTATGCGCCACAGGGGAAGGAAGCAACTTGTCTTTTGCGTGTTAAGTCTCCAGCTGTGTGTAGTTTTTTTTTTTTTGTTGTTGTTGTTTATGCGTGAACGACAGAAAGTGTTGGATGGTGCACCCATGCTGGCAGCCCTTAGACTCTGGTCTGTACCCTGTTATCTGCGCAACACCCCCACCTGCTGGTTCCTGTTCCAACCGCCCACCTGTCTCTTCTTCCAGTTGTGCAAGTTTCCAGATTTTCATTTCACTATTATTGTTTGTAAACATAAATAAATTATCAGAACTTTATCTCCAAACCTTCTGCTGGGAATGTCTGTCCATAACCTGCAGAGTTACCTGAATACTAATATACATTAACAACACACAGTTTTATTTATGCTTATTTTATTGATATTGGTGATTTTTGAAATACAAGTATGAGATGGTCATTGCAGTGGGTCAGGTTAAGGTTAAACGCATCTATATGACAGTAGGACCTTCCAATACCTTTCTTATGGTAGGTGAAATATGTGCATAAGAGATCTAACATTAGATTACCAAGTTTTGCTTTATTTAAAAGATCCAACTCTTGCTAGAAATCTCTCCTCTCTTAAGCAGTATGCATATACTGGTGAAACCTCAAAACAATGTTGCGGTTCTTCCATGTCAGCTGTGGATAAAGCCGTTTGTCACCCATTTTGACAAATGTTACTAAAATGTGCTTTCAATTTGGCTTTGAACTTAATTAATGGATACATTTACACAGAATTACCCTAAATTGAGTAAGTTCCTTGAGTAAGATCCTTACTAACGCAGAAACCTTTTAGCCAAAAAATTGTGTGTTAATAACAGCAGGTTAATTCAGCAGAGTTTTGTTTGAATGGTTTCAGTGTAAGGCTCACTTTTATTTGGTTCATTGTGATATTACAGGAAGCAGGGTTCACATCAATATGTGAAGGTTACAGGTAATCCAAATAGCTGTTTTTCAACATTGTTTAGGAGGGCGATTTGTCACACTGGAAGCCGGTTGGTGCGTACTACCATCACACTTCCGATCGCTGTTGACTGCCTGGTGCTCGCGGGCCAGGCCCCTCACGGTGATCTGTGCTGGTGACCCTAAATAAGGTGGGCTTGTCTGCCATTTAAAACCAAAGCCCTTTGTGAAATGCGACCCCGCGCTGCGCAGCCAGATATTTCACCAATGCCGTCATATAAAATGCAGTCGCCTGAAACAGAGGCTGGTGCCGAGCCGGCGGTTATTTTTAATAGCAGCCAAACAGCCGGCGTCCCCGCTCTTAAGAGACACTTGTCACCATCTGCCTCCACAGACACCGTCTGCACCTCGAGCCGGATCTTTCCGCTGGGACCACACGCACGTGCAGCACACGTGTGCGGACACACGCCGTGCATACGATGACAGCATACCTCCTGGGGAGACACGCGCTCGCCACTCATGTTGGGCCTTGCCGGCCTGAGGAGACTTCTTGGCATCCCAGTCTTTAAGAGTGATGTGAATGACCCTTAATGTCCCCTTCCGTTCGGGTGATGCCTGCCAGCCCAGCAGCGTGACAACAATCCCAGGCAGCCTGTGAACAACAAATGTAAAAGTGTTCGTCTTTGCTAAGGTATATTTACTTAGTAGACACTTTTATCCAAACGATGCACATTTTTGAGAAAGCAGGGTCAGCCTGTCCCTTGAACAATTTGTGGTTAAGAGTCTTGCTCAAGGACCCAGTGATGAAACCGTTCTGCCGTCCCTGGAATTGGAACAGCGACCTTCCGATCACAGGCACAGTGTCCTAATCCACTGAACCACGTATTGCCCCCATATTTGTGCCACACACACACTCAGAAATTCACTAGTGTAATATCGGCCTTTCAAAAGATACAAAGGATTGGTGCACATATACACACAAGCAGGTGAGGTCACTAGTGTGTATGAGTCTGGGGACAGAATGGCATGAGGGGAGCAAGCTGTTCAAGATCCATAATCAAGGAAGGGCCCTGTGAGAAGGAAAGAAGAGAACATCTGAAAATGGATGGGCGGGACTCAAAGTAGACACGAGATTTCACATCAGTGCTTTCATCACCTGAACAACCCTGCTTTACATATTTCCTTTCAGCACAATCAGGATCCACTCTGGCGGCTGCCACGTGATTATACTTTGCATCTGTCTTGGTTTCCATGACAACACGGGGACCGCTGAGCTGATTGGCTGTCATGCTGCAGAAAAGTAAACTGGTGAATGTCATGACAATGTTATGAGCTACAACTTTGATTTGTTTACTAGCATTCCAAAGATGTTTTCCTTCTTGTCCATCATACCCAAGCCTACAAGACCAGATGTTTTAATTTTCTTTTCTTTAATACCATGATTCTTTTTGATATAGCATAGTATATCTAGGAGGCGGTGGGGAAAACCTTCAGAATGCCACCCTGGGCACCTACCTAGTTTCCATGCTGACGGGAAGCTGTGGAATGAGGAGCTAGCACAGACTTAAAGTGATGTTTATGCGATAACTTTCCTAAACATCACTGCAAGTCTTAACTAGCTCCTCCTCAGCATTCAGAGCTGAAAAAATCTATGGACAGAAACCAATACTTATCTACAATCACTCAATATGGTCCCTAATCAGTACATCTCAAGTGGTCCATACATCATCTGCTAGACAAGCACTCTAAGGTCAAAGCCTGTGGTAACTCTACAGTAGGAGACTGTCTACCCATCCCTGTCACATATATTTTTATGGGATAAGATGCATCAAGTGCAATCATATCAATTCCAATCAAGACTTTGAGTTCAACCCTCACTGTGACCATGAAAAGATGGATGGATAGTTGGATATGAGTGGGTCCTTCAAAAAAAATAAGTGATTAAAGGTGCATGTAAGTCTGTTTCGATTACTTTCCAGATCATCTCATTTCTATCCCTGTATGTGCTTTAAGTAAATTACTTCAAATCAAAACATAAAATCGCAAAATAATCTTAAGCGAGTATTTCAGTTGCTCATTCCTAGATCAAGTTGTAAATGTAAGTGGGCCCAATCTGAATCTGAGCTGTAATCACTTGTAAATTTCCCACATTTAATATCAGATAATCAATTCACTGTTCAGTTTATGTTTACAAATGAAATAGCTCTATGTCATCACCATTTGTCATCATCTTTTCTCTATTATATTACAATGGTTCAAATTCCAAAACCCATGGAAATCTAACTCAGCTGTTACTGCAGAATGCACTGTAAAGCTCATGACGGTGGCATTGATCATAAATTCTGAAAGACTATTCGTAATTCTCAGTAACACTCTGACTGAAAAAATGGCAGATTTTCTCAGGGCCTGGACCAAACCAAACATCAGAAACAATCCGACCCACACAGTAAAGCCAAAGAGCTTCACACCACGTACAGGTTCTTCTGTTACACGTTTCTCAGTGCATGTCATTCTCTGATGCACTGGAAATCGCTCAGTTTTGGTTAATAATGTAACCTGTCAGTACACGTAAAAGAAGAAATGCAGTGTCTTTAACCCCCTACGGACTTGCCTTCTTATCATCGGGTGCGCCTTCTCACACGTTTTCACTGAAAGTTGCGTCTTTTCCTTAATTCTGGCCATTGTCCCCTGTGAGAAAGAGCAAAATTCAAAACCCTTATTTCAACCTTTCATGACATCCATATTTCCCCCCGCAGTCCGAAAAACATGCTGAGGTTACTTGGAGTTACCAAATTGCCCATGGGTGTGAATGTGTGCGTGGGTGGTGTGTGAGTGTGCCCAGCGATGGGTTGGCGCCCCATCCTGGGTTGTTCCCTGCCTTGCGCCC
>JAAGVU020000038.1:20773800-20784599 GCA_011763525.2 Mormyrus iriodes
CTATTTTGGGACCTGTAGCAAGCATCAAATTTGAAATGAGCTCAAAAAAAGTGCATAAAATTCTAAAATTTCCCAGTTTACACATTTGTTATGTTATCTATGTTCTGTTGTGAATAAAATATTGGCTCATGTGATTTGAAAGTCTTTTAGTCTTCATTTTACTGAAATTTAAAAAACGTCCCAACTTCTCCGGAATTCGGGTTGTACATTCCATTCACTTTGAATTAGTTCAGTTGTATTAGTCATGTTACCAAAATGAATTATACACTTCTCATTTGTTGACTCCTACTGTGCAAAAGAGTAAGTCATCACATGCAAAAATGTTACAAATTTTCTCGATTGCTTTAACACATTTCATGAAACACACTTAACATTCTCATGACAATAAAAGCATTTCTCAGAACAATTTGTGCAAATATTTGTGCACTGTGGTTTAGCTGCAAAAACCTGGAACTTACCCAAAACAATCAACTCATGTCTCAAAAGCAAATAATTCCACCAATGAATTAGTCAGTGCCACCAAAATGAAAAGTACCTTCAGCATAGTTTTATCCATGAGAGTCAGAATGCTTAGATATATTGTCAGTATGTCAGTGTAAGTACTGCATGCTTCTGAGCGCCACAATTCTGAATGATAGTCATTTCCCACTTGCTCATTTCCACTAATTGACAATTTTTCTTTAGCAAACTAATACTTATTCATTTCAAAGACACATTGCAAGGCTCTACATTACGATATGTAAAATTCACCAGCAAGAGGAAGCATTGTACAATAGCAAACACAGCACAGTATAACACAAAACAGCAAAATGGCAATACAGGAACAACAAAATGACGACAAAATCAGGTGCTGTCAGAACCAAAAACACAACAATGCTGTATCACTGCAATTTATGGAATATATTTTTAAATTATTCTGAAAGTTTGGTGAACTCTTTTGCATGAGGTGGCTTACACTATGATCACTTATATGTATAGTTTTGGGTGTAAAATTATTACAGTGGGGAAACTACATAATCTACTTATACCAGCATGACAACATTTAGACTAGTATGCCTCTAGGCAATGATTCAGGGATTTCACATTTTGGTGGCATTGACTAAATGGCTGACAAGAAAACTCTATTTTTAAACATGAATGAAAGGGTTGAAATGAATTACTGGTTATCCAAATTCTTGTGCTGCAGTATGCAGACTATTCGGAGAACTGCATGAGCAGTTGAGAGAGCCTCAAGTTTGTTTAGAGAAATTGTCCAAAGCAACTGAGGAAAACTAAGTTTCACTGTAATGGACAGTGAGTCAGGTGACTGGCCTGTCAATGCTGACTTTTTAAGTATCAGCAGAGATCTTCTGAAACCACTCCCTGCTGGGGTCACCAGTCAGATGGTGGACACATCCAGCTCGGCTTATGTGCGCTTTCAGAGCCGTATCTACATGGGTACGGGTCACATACTTTGCAATGGAAAACTACCAGTTTGCAGTATGGGTAGGGTTCGGCTCGCACACTTTGGAATGGAAAACCGTCAGTTTGTGGTATGGGTAGCTTTGGCTCAATTCCTGGCAGCAGTGGAAAAGCGGCATTACATGCTTGTCTGTGTGTCTCTGCTTTCTGTAGGGGGTTGGACAAAAAGTTGAAACTATGAAACTATGGTGTTTCAGATGTGTATGGGGAGTAGAAAAACAGCTGGAAAAACAAACACTCCTACATAACACAAAGGTCAGTCACTTACTAAGATGGAGGTGGTGGCCCCCCTCCCCGCCCACCCTAGTACTGGGGTGTCTGGCACATCTTTGGCCAGGTCCAAAATGTCCAAGATGAACTGATGTGGGGGGTCCTTAAAAGTATCAAAGACGCAGAACATTGTGCAGGGCTGAAAAGGAGCGAACACATCTTGAACATATGAACACGTAGCACGACGTCTTGAAATCAACAGAACTGACTCTGGCATTCAGTGCCTCATGCAAGAACTTCTAACCCAGTTTTGGAGACATGATGAGACATGACGATGACGACCGCTGGTGTGAGGAGAACCTGCTCACAATGGGGAAAGCCATTAGTAACACTGTAGAGGAGCATACATTACACATATTACTGGAAAAAGCCAGCCCTCTGTTGATGCATGCTATTGACAAAGAAGTCTGTGATAAAAAGAATTGAATGGTATGATGTTTCGAGGGGTGAATATGTGTGTTGCTGCTTTCATAGACTGTTATCCAAGATAAAAGAAGATGGGGAATATTTCCAGAATGGAAAAGTTTTGCTTACTCAGGTATTTCAGAGGGAATGAGAATGTCTATCAAATATTCCTGACAATGTGTGATTGGAAAAATTGATTGGAATCACATTTTTATATCGTATGCCTTACTTGTAGATGTAGGTGTGCATAAGCTTCAGAATAACCAGCCTATCAATGTTAACCAGCTGCTTTCTGCCTTGCATGTATCAGTAAACAGCTACCTCAATGACCTTACTGCGTGTGATGTCACTCATTTAGCTTAATAAGTGTCACGGTTGCAAATAAAAACATGTACAGTCTTGAGAGCGTCTTGTTTTCTCTGCTAATGCCACCTATAATACACATCTAAAGGGAGTAACCCCATTTGTGAACCATGCCTTGGGGGGAGGGAGGGGGAGGTGAGAGAGAGGGTTATCCGAGCAGGATGCTTATACCCTGCACAGACCACCTAGGAATATATTCTGTAGCAACAGAGTGTTTGATCGAGGCCCATGTATCAGTGGCAGGTCGATTTATGCGACATGCAGAGACTGGCTGCGTACAACGACGGGTTTAAGCATCTGCTCACGGTCATTGATGTCTGCCTATGCTCGCGTGTTAAAAACCAAAATGACCATTGCAGTCACATGGGCCTTTGAATCTGTTATAGCAGAGGGCGGGGTACCCCTCAAATTATAGACCGATGCCAGTGACGAATTTTTAAATCCGCAGAAATTCAGAAACTATTTCAAAGCTATAATATTACCATTTTCTCCACATGAAGTGGAATTAAAGCTTCTGTCGTAAAAAAGATTTAACCACATTCTAAAAGAGGGGATGTACAGATACTTCACTCGTACAAACACCAGGCAATATGTGGATGTTTTAGATGATCTAATGAAGGGGTACAACAAGTCTTTTCATAGCAGCATTAAAATGAACCCTTCGGAGGTCACCGTCGATAGTGCTAAAGGAGTATTTGAGAATCTATACGAGGTCCTGTCTCTAAAAAGTCATCGTCCTTGTTTTAAATTTAATATAAATGACATTGTGAGAGTATTCAAACACAGATATTTGACAGAAAGTATGAGCAGACTTTTTACTTTGACGAGTATGTCACCATCTGATAAGCATGTAAGTGAAGAAGAAAAAAACTATTATTTTTAATAGGTATTTTTCCATGAACATTTAATCATTTTTAGGTCCTTTATTTTCTGGTAATCAGAACTATACATTATGGGGATAAGAGCCAAAAGGGCCCTAAAAATCCACAGCTTGATGCGGTAGTGGAATTCTTTATCCACAATGTTTTGAGGCTCTTGACCCGTATGCACATTGCTCATCTTGCAACAGTGCAACAGTGCAACAGTGACCAACAAAAAACGCCTCGAATGCTCATACTCAATCAGGTACCATCAAAGTCAGCGTGGTCACTGACTTACAGCGCCCTCTTGATGTGACACGCCAGGGCCAGCTGCAGGTATGTCGCACAGTCCAGACAGGCACTCTGCAAAGCCAGAAAGGTACTTTCTGACACCCACACCACGGATAGTAGCTCCCCACCTGTCAAAGACTTTTCTTTGTCACTGATCATGTAAATAGCCACCGTTGGAGAATCATGATCCAGCATCTTCAAGCCAATCTCATGGGCTACACACCAACCGCTGTACCACAGATCCTGGCTATATCCATGAGCACAGCACGGGTGAGTGCAGCCATTTCCTGATTTATCTTATTCTCTTTACTAAATTACATTCTTCATACCGCCACCGAATCAGATTTCACACGTTCACTACTAAACATACAAAATACTGCCCACATTTGAATTATCCACTGCATACATATGGAGATGCCCTGACCCCGTAACCTTTAGGTTATAAATCTTTTTGAAAGAAGTAGAATCTTTATGATCTATCCAATCCCCACTCAGCCTCTTACAGAATCCCTGTGAGTTCAGGCACAACATATAACTGGCATGATGAATGAATCCCTGTTTTGTGCCTAACCAATTTAAATCTCATGTGGATGCAATATCGAAGGTGTGCTACCTACAGCAGTAGAACATTGCCAAACTATGACATGTACAGTAGGTTATGCTACTGTGATGCTTAATTATCTGGGAACACACACCTTATAGTGTATTCAAAATGCATCACCTAGAATTGTCACTAGGAGCAGGAAGTACAAACACATAATTCCTGCTCTTAGTGCCCTGCCTTGGCTTCCTGTAAGGTTCAGGACTGACTCCAGAGTTCTTCTACTTACATATAAAGACAAGCACCTGCCTTCTTAATCGAACTGATCCATGTTTACAAGCCACATCATACACTGAGATCACAGAACACAGGTTTCCTTGTCATCCCACATATAAATTAAGTGACAGTTAAAGCTAATGTCTTTAGCCACAGGGCTTAATATTGTGGAATAGTCTGCAAGCTCATGTTCTGTATCCTGAATCAGTCCCAGTCTTTTAATCTCGACTGAAGACCTATTATTACTACAGTGTATCCGCTCCTTAACACATAACATTAACATGTAACTATGGCTGCTAGTGCTGCCCTTATGGACTACTCTGCATGTCCATCACTGTATCTATGCATGTTCTGACCACCCATATCCTTTCCTTGCACTATATATAAATGAACTGAATTGAATCATGGATCCCAGCTGCCCAGCTCATGCCCGCTTCACACACCTGCCTTCTGGAAAATGCTACCGATGAATCATCATCCACACCACCCATTTCAGAGACAGTTTCTTTTCTTGAACCATCAAGGCGCTGAACAAGCAGCGACTTGTACCTGCCCATCCTATAACCACCGTTTTGTACAGTGTCATATTGTTAATGTATGTTAATGGTGAACCTCAAACTGAAACTATTGTCATAGTCCATTATGAGGTCTTTAATCCTCTCTGGAACATAGTACCTTGACAACGCTGCTGCCACAAGTTTATGTAGAATGGATCCATAGGCATTGGCAAGGTCTAGCCAAACGACTGCCTGGTCTCCACTATTCTCCCTTGCCTCATGGCTCAACTGAGTAACCACTCCTGTATGCTCTATACAGTCCAGCATGCCTGGAACTCCTCCCTTCTGCACTGCAGTGGCAATATAGCTGATGTAGGAATTCTTCAGGAGGAACTCTGTCATACAGTTATCAAGAATCTTCAAATAGACTTTGCCTCCCACACTGAGCAGGGAGATGGTCCGGAACTGTGTGATGTCACTTGTGTTCTCCTCCTTTGGTATCCAGACCCCCTCTGCATATCTCCACTGCTTGGCTACCTTCCCTCTCCATCACACTACCCTGATGAGTCTCCAAAGTTTCTCCAGGACACTCTGGCAATGCTTATACACTTTGTATGGCACCCCACTTGGCCCAGAAGCGAGTTAGATGCTCTGACTGTATTCCTAACTTGTGCCAGGATGGGCTCCTTGATGTTAAACAGGATGGGGGGTTCAGCTTGTGCAGTTAGCTCCTTGTAGTGGGTCAGGTCTTCCTCCTTCCTACTGTCGTTGTAAGTCTCGCTGAGATGACGGTCAATGTCTTCTTCTGAGCATATAAGTGTCCTGCTCTGCTTCTGCCTAAGCAGCTCTTTAGTAAATCCAAAGTAATTCACTACAAAGGCAGTGGCCCTCTCTCTGCCCGTTCTCCTGTGAGCTGAGGCTATCAGCTAGTTGAGGCCCTCAGCTCCAGCTAAAGTTTTTCTCCCACCCTAGCAAAGGCGATGTCACGGCTTGTGGGGGGCTGATGTTTGCTCTGATAGTGGCAGCTACACAGCTGCCTTCAGCAACTGGTCATGGTGCCACCTATACTTCCCATCTCCCAAGGCTTTCAGGCAGCAGCTCAAGACGTGCTCCAAGGAACCTCTCTCCTGGCACAGTGGATATGCCAGGGTATTGGCTAGTGCCCAGCAGTGCAGGTTGGATGGACTTGGAAGGACATCATACAGTGACTCGATCAGGAACTTGAGTCCAGCTGGTTCTGATTTCCAAAGTTCTGCCCAGGTGATCTTACGGGCAGTTGTATGGTCCCAATTAGTGTGAGCTCTTTGAATTAACTAAGAATCATGGACGGTGGGTCCACACAACTAGAATGAGTATTGTAAAAAAGAAACATTCTTCTTTGGGTCATGCATTCACTTTTTATTCTGAGAACATATAGTTGAGTTAATCTCACTGAATTTTCTCATGTCTAATTAAACCTACTAAATGTGGAGAGATCATACATGTCTTTCCTTATAATAATGCAAAAGTAATATAAAATTTTATTAAGAAACAACAAGCAATAAACATGTATTTCCTACCTCAGCCATTCGTTATTGTGGTAAAATGTAAAGTTCATGTAAAAGTTTTATATTTTTATTATAGGCTTTTCCCTTGAGTGCCTGACATGTCAAGTGACTTGATATAAAAGTGGCCATAATCACACAAGAAAAAACACTGACTTGTAGCAAACATAGGCCTATATAAAACATCATGTGTTATTTGTAATTGAAATAAGAAAAATGCTTTATAGCTATGAACCATGTTGTTTTTCTCATGAGTCTGCTATCACGTGTCCAAACTATTTAAACAAAAATAAGTCTTATTCGGATTACAATGTATTTAAACAGCAAAACCAGCTCACCAGCACTAAACTAAGAATCGGACAACCACCCTGTTACGTATCCGATAGCCTAGTATCGCTTGCGAAATGTTATCATTCGCAAGTGTTTGTTTTTACCCGATGAGATAATTCCTATACAAGCAACGGGATTGATGCCTTTAAAGTTCACCCTCTATTCAGCCAGAACAGTTTCGGGAAGTTGCATTATGGTGACAGTTTAGACACGTTACTTGAAAGTTTAGGGTAGTAAACAAACTCAAGTCTCGGTGAAAAGGGTGTACCCAAACATGGGAGGAGAACGAGGAACAAATTAAAAATCTGGCCAAAAAAAAAAAGTTTCACCATTTATTACAAAGAATGGGAGTGCGTTTGGGATTCACAGCTACCACAAACGTTGCGCAAGAAAAGGCGAGGCCGTACAAAACAGCGTTTAAGGCAAACAGACGCTCGTCCAAAGAAGACAGTCATGTATCTGAAATTACACCTGCACCACGGACATAGTTATATGGCCATTGATGGTACCGCAAAGGTTAGTAGTAAGATCTTTTACGGCGCAGTCATCGCCATGAAATTGCTAGTGACTGAGCTAAAAGTGAGGCTTGTAGTGCAAAATGTGTTGGCACCCTTTAGTCGGGGAAGATGAATACTGTATGTATGTATATATGTGTATGTATGTATGTATGTATGTGTGCGTGTGTATGTATGTATGTATCTGTGTGCGTGTGTGTTGCAAAAGGCACACTTTGCATTTCATGACTTTATTACAATAGAGCCTACCTAGTGTAGCTTGCCTGCTATACGGTATTCAGATAATTTTATCTGAAGATGAGTTTATATGGGAAGCACATTTTTATGTCATAATGCAGCAGTTCCTCCAGATGCGAAACAGTAAGCAAGTGCAGAAGTGACAGGCCCTAATCAACGCCATTTCTGAGGAAAACTCTCCCCTCCCCCAGTTACACGAAGACAGCAAAACACATTCATGTAACTTCACTCTTTTACTGGCAGATAATTCAGACATGATCTCCACAAATTGGCGTCCACTGTTTTGTCCGTGACTGTCCCTAACTTTAATTTGTTTTTCACCCTTTGATGATGGGAGCAAAAGTCTTTCTATGTAACTATACTCTCCTAGTGATAATTGCCATACTATCGTTTAATGGGAAAGATGCAGGATATTAATGCCAGCTGTTTTTATATTTGTAATTTTATTTCATTTCAGCTGTTTTAAAAGTTGTGGTTGATATGACATGTTAGTCTAGCATTAACTCACACTAATCAGAATAGTAAAATATAGGTATGATTTTTTGAAAAAACAAGGGTAGCTAATACAATTCTTAAAATATCTTTTTTTTCTGTAAAGATGGCATTACAAGAAAGCTAGCCAAGAAAAGTGAAAACAAAAGAACATTTTAAATGTCATTTGTAGTTGTAATTTTTAAGGGTCTTCCTTGTGACTTGAATCATTGACTCAATAAAATTGGTCATGAGTACCTTAGACTAAGCTTGGGTGTTGGCTTGAAATATTTAGCTGGCTGCATGGATAAATTAGATATCTGAGGAATTAACAGGAAATAGAAAACTTCAAAATGATTGTTTCAATGAATGTTCTGCCTTAATTTCCCTGTCCAACATGACCTGAACTGTCATAAATCTGTTTCAAATTCTGTATAATTTGACTACCACTAATGGCTACTTATTGTTCGTTGTCAATCAGGTTTTACAGCGTTGTGGCAACATTAATGATTGTGATGTGCCCTGGGGCAACTGTATGTTGAGAAAAACTATGGCCTTTTAACGACGTCTGCATTTCTGTATAATTGTGGGTAGCGTTCCAGTTTTTGGTTTAAATGTTATAATCCTTCAAGTCTTGTATATTTTGCACACTGCACTGAACTATAATTTCGCGACGCACCGCTTTTGCGGCATGATGGGACCTTGTGGGCCACCGTAGTGTTCATTTTTATTATCGCTCTGCTTCTCCACCAATGGGATGCGAGCTTCGTTAGGCGCTTATCTTTTATGAGCGCCGGCTAAAGCCGGGCTGCTGTTGTCGCTGCTGCTGCTCCGCCGGCAGATCTTGCAAAAGTAGGCGACGATTGTCTTCGTGCATGACCAGATGGAAGCCAGAAAGCGTCCCAGGGACGACGGCCTCCCTCCACATAGTTTCTCCACTCCGGAGAAGAAGTTTGTCGACGTTCCAAATCGGACCGTTAACTATCGCGAATGGGGGATAGAGGACACATGCAGATTTTTGCGCGAAGAGGGATTCGACCACCTGGAGGAAAAGTTCAGAGGTACTGACGGATTAAGCATAGGCTGAAGAAAAGTCTTCACTGTCCACCTTTGTAGATAAATCGCAGTGAACGTTCACCTTCGTCGGACTTTGCTGTCGGTTATGTCATCTTGCTCCGTAAGATCGAGTATGTCAGGGAGATGGCTTTTGCATGTCTGACGTTTCGTTTCAGTTTGATCAAAATGTAATGGTAGATACGCAGCTTGGGTCTTTCAAATCTTTTTTTTCCATAATTATGTGCATTTTCAGTCTAAATGATAACTTAGGATTTGTATGCGTTGCATTTCGTTTTCTGTACACTTTCATATTGCATGCTTACCCTTTCGAAAAACTACCAGGAATTACAGTCTCTTGAGACGTAGTGGAAGGCACCGATCTTTAGTTCAACGTTCTTAACGCATGCGTTACTTTTACAATCACTGCTGCACGGAAGTTAATTCCTTTTTGGTTATAATGATGGTCCCATAGGATTTGGGTCCAAGGAATTGGTTTTTACAAAATATTTTAAAACTATTAAGAAACAGTTGTCCCTCTGTATTTTCTGCATTTACGTGATTAATTCTGTTAGCAGGAAAGAATATTTTAATCAGTAATAACTTGCCGATGATGTCTATAAATGAGCATGATCTGGGATGCCTGATTTGATTCCAATCCCCGATTGCCAGAACGGAGTCTCAGACTTGACAGAGCAAGACAACACAACCACTGTAAAAAATGTTTGCTTTGACCATGGTCTGTCTGCAGAAAAGGGGTCTAGACTCATGAAGGTCATGGGAATGCTGGCTTGTAGTTAATGGAAGCATTTTTGTCTGCTGCAGACATTGAGTGAGATCAGTATATTTCAGTTGGTTGCTTTTCCTATTTGAAACTGGCACCTCAGTAAGTGCTCAGGCAGCTATTTTAGAAGGCATGCCGTTCCTCTGTCTCTGAAGAGTGAGTGATTTGAAATTATTTAGCAGAGGTTTTGGCCACCAATAATAAAACGTAAATCGTCACTGTCCATAGAGCTTCACGTGTTGTACCTTCCTGTTTTAGCAGCAGGCATTTGCAAAATCTGTGTGAGGAAGAGCATGTTCTCCACTGTGGTTTAACGATTGGCATCTGTCTCTGAAGTGGGCTAACCCCCCTCCCCGCAACCTGTCTCTCTCTTCCTCTCTTTCTCTCTCCCAGAGGAGCAGATCACTGGGGTGTGCTTGCAGTACCTCACAGAGGCCCAGCTGGAGAATATGGGGATACGGTGAGTGTGGTGGTTCACATGTCGACGGTCACATGGCGGTCTCTCGCCCCTCAGGGGAGCCTAACATGTGGTCATACAGGGCTGTGGTTATGCTTGCTGCTTCATGTTTGCTGTGGGTTTCCTTCTCTTAGCCCTCTCGGGGAACGAATCAGGCTTCTTCACAGCTTGAGGAAGCTCTGGAAGCTTTCGGCAGATGCCAACAAGGTAAAGCTGGGTGTCTGCACAACAGGGGCTGTGGTCAAATATAAGTACTGTGTGTGGGGGGGGGTCACAAAGGTCACAGAGGCACTCTTGTCGCTCACAGGTGTTCAATGACCCCATCCATGGACACGTTGAGTTACACCCCCTACTGGTGCGTATCATCGACACCCCGCAGTTCCAGAGACTGCGTTACATCAAGCAGCTGGGGGGTGTATACTTTGTGTACCCGGGAGCCTGCCA
>JAAGVU020000038.1:20838855-20854134 GCA_011763525.2 Mormyrus iriodes
TGCCTACTCACCCCCCAACTCCCCAAACCCAAACTGCCTGTTGCTGCTCATTCTGCCACATCCTCCAGAAGCCCCCCCACCCCCCGACACCAATCACCTACATGTCCCTGCACTTAGAGACGACCTCACAGCTTATTCTCCGTTCACTCCCTGAAAATATCTACTCTAATCTAATACCTAATTATGAGGTGAAGAAGGTACTGCCCCCCTGTTCTTCACTGTTTCTTCACCATGCCTTTCCCCGTCGGGCAGCTTCAGGATGGCGGCCGCTCCGGGAAGGGGGAGAGGAAGCGGGGGCTGTACCTCTCAGGCACTATGTGAATCAGGCCCATTGGTGACAATTACCTAAATAAGTTCGTAGACAGACTTTGGCAGGAATGAAGGAATGCAGTGTTGGAGGGGGGTCGGTGGAAAGGTAAACTGGGCTCAGTGTGCCTGTGGACCCCCCCCCCCCCACCACAGCAGGGAACAATGAGATTGAAATCTGTTGTTTTTACCTTGGGGGCATTTTATCAGTTCCCACAAGGGGAAACTCAAGTTTATAGAAATCTGTGACTGCAATCAAAAACCTAAAAATACCAAAAGTCTTGTATTTAGTTTGGTCACTTATGGTTCAGGTTAGGGCTGGGGAGGGGTTACGGTTGTCAATGTGTATATTCGGGTTATGTCCATAGAAATGAATTGATGGTCGCCACAAAGATATGGATATCTAGTGTGTGTGTGTGTGTGTGTGTGTGTGTGTGTGTGGAGTGGGAGGCTGGTGTTGGGGGGGCCATATAGGATAAAGTGGCTGGAGAGGGTGGCAGGGAGCCAAGCAGAGGTGTGGAAGTGAAGCTCAGACCAGCGGTGGTACTTCCTGTCTCCCCCCCCCCCACTGCCTGTCCTCCCTCTACTTCCTGTCACCCTGTGCCCCCCCACCTTCCTTCCCACAGGCTCCAGCTGGTGTTCAGTACTCATTGACCCCAGAAAAAAAAACCTTTCTAGCAGGACAGCTGCCCCCCCCCACCCCACCCCAAACAAACTCACCTTTGGCAGCAGAATCACCTTTTGAAAAATCTGCCTAAGTTGCCTTCGATCAGAGCCATCAGTTCGGAGCAAAGTGCAATCGATGGGAATGAGAGCACACTGCCAATGTAGATTACAGCTGGAGACATCCAGGCAAAGAGGGTCTGGGATATTGCACCTCAGCCTGGGCCTCTTCAATAGGTACCCCTACGTATCACCCCCTCCAAGACCATAGCCAACACAAGAGTTCAGGAAGCCTTTCTGCACACCACTGCTGTACTGACCTGTTACCTTTTCACTTGCGTCTTTCCCATTACCTTTAACGAGTCTGGCTAATCTCCTCTGACCTCTCTCATTAACGTGGTGTTTTTCACATAACTCTCTGGCATGCCTGGATGTTTTTTGTTCATCTCACCGTTCTCTGAAAGCTCCAGACTATTGTAGTGAGTAAAAATCCCGGGAGCGGCTGTTTCTGAGATGCTGGAACTGCGGGGTCAGGCAACAAACAGGTGTACCTACTAAACTGGTCACTGAGTGCATTTTTCAGTCCATTGATAGAGCTGGATATTGTATTCCAGTTGCTGGGTCAAGGGTAACACAACCGCACCCAATATGTGGCTCGAACCTGCAACCTTTGCCTTATATAGCGCCATGTCTTCAACCAGAACACTACCTATTTAGCTAGGCCCCAGCCCCCAGAAGAAGGTCACCGGTTCAGATCCCAGGGCTGTCAGAGTAATGTCACTGTTGGGCCCTTGAGCAAGGCCCTTAACTCCAAATTACTCCAGGGACCGTCCGACCCTGATTTCTCATGAAAGTATGTTGCTATGGGTGTCAGCAGTATAAATGTAAATGTAGTCATTTAAAAATGGCTACCGACTCAGGACTTGAGCAAGGAGAATGTCATTCCCCAAACATATTACAGCCACGACACTGGCTGTAGTAATAATCCTATTATGTAATATTAACTTGATCCATCCCCCTCTGGCAGGAGCGTCTCCTGCATGCTGTTCTGAGTTGTTTGTGTTTTTTGAGGTGTGGCATCTGTCTCTTGATTGGTGCTTTGATCTCAGGTGTGAGCGGGGTGGGGGGGGGGCATCAATTGGCAGTTTGTTACCCATTTAACATTTAAGTGAGAGCCAGGGCATTTAATTGGATGCCCGTTATGTCTACGGCGAGAAACGCTTTCATCACATCGCTGCCAGACCTGGGGGCTGAAGGACCAGCAGTCCCCCCATCCCACACACACAATGGGCTGGCACAGCACTGACTTATCTGCAGTGTTTTAAATCTTGTTATTTCCTTCCAAAAACTCTTTGAGATTGCATCGGTGCACATACCAACCTGATGATCTCGGTCCACGCCATTTGTAGATCAGGCTCAGGGACCTCTAGGTTTCACGTGAGTCGAGACAAAGCTGAAGTGATTGAGATGTGGCAGGTACGGAAAGTGCAGCTCCTCCACAATGACCACAGGGAAACCATCTGGTTGGCATGGGCACTCTGCTAACCGCTAGCATTTAGTGACTGTTTCTCCCTGAGGCACCATTTGTTTGCACAAAAGTTTTGTCTGTGTGTGTGTGTGTGTGTGTGTGTGTGTGTGTGCCGACTGGTGTGAGATGGATGTGAGAACATCTGGAAAGGCTTCGTCTGGGGCGGGGGGTCGGTGTCCCACTTCAGATCCGCTGTCCCAGTTTGTGTGGGAATTCTCCGACTGTTCTCCTGGAGAGCCTGTTTTGGTTGGGTTAAAAAAAACTGCTGGGTAATGACTTCAGTGTGTGTGTGGGAGGAGGACTGGATCAATGCCATCGGCCATTTCGTTCAGCCCTTAGTCTCCTTAACTCTCCCTCTCTCTCCCTCTTTCTCTCTTTTAGCCTCCACCTTTGTTTATAAAGTTGTAAGTCTGGGACACAGATCTGTGGCCCCCTGGAGCACAGTCATGTGACGGTGCCCCACAGCTGTACAGAATGCTGGGAACTCTGACTCCTGGAGGCCATGACTAAGCATGTTCTGGGCTACAGGTGTCTAGCTTGGGTTCTGACATGGTCAAGTAAAACGGGACTTCAGAACATACTTAAAGATCCCACCATGTGGGTACAGAACATGTCCCCTTGCTGGCCAGGCTGTCCCTATGGCCCGTGGGGGACCACCGGGTAGGGTTGGGGGCTGGGGCTTGTGGGGAGGAGGTCCTTTTCTTTAATCTGCCTGCTGTTTTGGCTTCCCAGACCGGCAGCCACCCCTAAGCAGGCTCCACTCTGGTGGAGAAAGAGTTAGTGTTTCAGTCTAACAGCTGCAGCCCTTCTGCCAGGGGGGGGTTCTGGGGCCCCCCGAGCCCGTTCCGAGCCGCTGCTCCCGCCTGTGTGCCTGCATGCATGTGTGTGTGTCACCATGATCCACACACAGCCACCTCACAGCCTGTGCATGCTCCCTCCCAGTGTAACCGGAGTCCTCCTGCTGAACGGGGACAGGTGTGCACCCCCTCACCCCCGCTCGCCACACCCCACAGCCGGAAGGCACCTCCTGTCTCTAAACACCTGTCCTCACCTTCTGCGAGGGGGGACCTGCTGCACCCTGAACATACGCCAGGATGACCGGCGCCATGAAATTCACCCCTATATGGGCCGTCCATATCAGTTACCCATAAAACCTTGTCCCGGGACCAAATGCATTTAATATATCTGCAAACATATCTTCATTGTGATTAATGGCGTAATGATGTCATGTTGGATTTCTACAGCATGCTGACACCATTATCTTTATGTATTTCTCGATGTGTCGTTTGAACAAAAATGCATTATGGGAGTACGGGCTTTGGTGAGGGATTCCGGGTAACAAGTGGCCTTTTTCGCATTTGGCGACCCCACCTCGAAGGGTGTGCCCCTCCACACCCCTCCACCCTGAGGGTGCAAGGAGGCCATGGATCGGTCAGTGCGTCACTCCTCTCTGCCCGCCTGTCCCCGTCTGACATTGGGAGGAATGTGCTGAAACAATGGGACCGTCCGTGCCCCTCCTCAAAATCCCTGCAAGCCCCTGCAAGCCCTTGCAGGAGCACAAAAGGGGCTGTGCACCTTGCACTTTCAACCCCCCACCTAAACTATCCATCCCCCCAGTCTATTTGCTGCAGTGGACACAAAAATCTAACTTTATTCAGTGAATGTATGTCTCTCAGTATCTATCACACTCAAATTTATGTAGCAATATAAGCTGGGATCTACGGTGAAAATGCAAGTTCATCAGAGCCTGGGGCAGGGAAAATGGAGTGGGAGGGGGAAAATTATTCAGGAAAAAAAAACAATGGCCTTCTTCCTTTTTTGGTCTTCTGTCTCTCATTCTCATTCCCCCCGGTGCCCCCCCACTCCTGGTTTTCGCTTGCAAGGATGAGAGATGATGTCACTGGAACAGTGCAGAAATCCTGACTGAGGAAAGCCAGGGGGCCGGAGAGCCATGATCCAATGAGTCACGGGGGAACTGTGGAGGAGGGGGGGGCACAGATACACATGCCAACGACCGACCTGAAGTCTATGCTTCAGATGAATGTTCTGGCCCATTCTGTCCAGTGGGACTCCCGTTACTGTGCAGCATTAGGACCATTTTGGCCACATACAGCTGAACAAACAAGCTGGCGTCCTTGGACAAAGGCACGGCAGCGCCACCTCTAGGGGCCAGAGGGGCCACGGCAGGAGGGAACGGCATGCCTCAGGTCGGCAATAACAACTCCGTGTGACACAGGAAGCTGCCGGGGCAGGATGTGGGGCGACAGGCCTCGCTGGGGCCGTTTCCTGTTTCAGTGCCGAGTCGGATTTATTTGTCCAGGAAAGAGGACGGCAGCCCCCTGCGGGGCACCCGGGCCCTCAGGGGCCACCCGCCGAATCTTCCCGGCAGAGCAGCAGGCAGCCGGAAACATCCTGCAGGGTTTTTATGGGTTAAGGGGTTAAAAAGAAAAAACAGTAACAATATAAAATAACAATGCATGTTTTAATGTTTTAAAAAACTTACGGCTTCGTCTGTACTGGTTGAGTTCCACTGGGGCAGGCAATCGGGCAGACGTTGGGCTACTTGACCGGAAGGGATGGAGCAACGCCTGTGGGGAGCAGGTGATGGAAGTGGGGGCTTGGCCAGGCTCAGCCATGGGTCCGCTGTTAGGTCTGCTGTGAGAAGGGGGACCTGAGTTAGGCGAGGCTTGCTCCTGCCCCCCCCAGCCCCCAAATAACAGAAGTTCCTCTGAATCCAGCCCCCCCGGTTCTTTATCAACAGCTCAGGATGAGGCTCGTTTACTTCAGCCCGACAGGCTTCTTCCTGTTTCGCTGTTCAGAGCTCAAAGCTCTGGGTGGAGTGGGTGCTCCTCCTGCACCTCTTCAGCCTCCCCACAGGACAGGAGACGCACCGCAGTCCAGCGCAGCCAGAATCTGCCCCTTTCCCTAAAGCTACTTCAGGTCACTGAGAAGCTCCAGATCATGTGGAGCTGACGTAGGCATGGTTGCCCTCAGGTGGACCACAACAAACAAGTCACAGGCATAAAGTAAAAGACACATGTTTAAAAAATGAAGTTGTTATCTGATCTGATCCTGACCACCGTGGCCTTAATGGCGACTAATAAATAAAATAGTACTTAGCAGTAAAAACATAAAAAGAGTCGCCTGATCTAGACTAAAATCACATCGGACCTTTAAGCCTGTTTAGCCCATAAGAATTTATTGGCCACATGAAAGAGCATATCGTATTGTTTTCTTGTGATATTGAAACTGGAGCCATAGATTTCGGTTACTGGTTTATGTTTCTGGGGTTTGTCCGCGTCAGGCATTGTGGCTTTGAGATCCCCTTCTAAACGCCGGTGTCACGCGTGTGGGCCTTGACTAATGCGACATTCCTGAGCCATTAGTGACAGACACATAATACAGCTCCAGGAGCCCCAGAGACGAACAAGCTGCCGGCACCCTACCCATCAATTACAGACACCCTACACTGCTGCTAACCGCGTACTCGCCGCTGAAGGGACTCTGCGTTTGTTTTTGTTCATTTTAAGAATAGAACCTGACACGAAAGGGACGGGGCGGATCGTACCAAGAGGGCGGTGGAGGCGGGGGTGGTTTGCAACAGAATGTTTGACTTTAGCTCCATCGCTGATGCACTGTTGTTATCCAATCCTGCCTCAAAGATCTTGAGGTATTTAGGCCCCCGCAGGTTAACCTGTGCTTTACAGCCTTTGTCTGCCTTCCTCGTAAAATCCCGGAAAACGTCGCCAAAGCCAGACGCCGGGGTCCATCTCCCAGAAACTCCGTCTTCAGACACACAGGTGGGAAGATGGCAATGTAAATCACATGTCAGGTGAAGCCATTGGCTCCTCGTGTAAAGCCAACCCGTCTGCTTTGGGCAGAGATATACCAACGACTGTGGTTTGCACATCCTTCACGTTCAGCTAAAAGCTTCCGCATGTGTGTGTGGGGGCAAAGTATTGATTTAATAGTAGGTTTTCAAGTTACTCAGGCTTTCTAATATAAAATGCACCTGGCAGTAATCAGGAGGCCAGGCACCTGCCGGATGGACAGGTTCATGTGCAGCTGTAGGTCCTCCTTCTGTCGAGATGATATCTCGTAGACAGCTGCGCCGTCCGTCATAAGCAGGCGCCAAAGGATGGGTCACTAAAATCCGCCATGTTGGCGACTTACCTCTCAGCTCCCCTGTCTTGCAGTAATCCTGCCCCCCTCCCGCCAGAGAGCAGCAGTGCAAACAAGGGACCAGGGCAGAAATGGCCTTTTTTTACAAACATAAATTATTTTATTGAACGCTAATTTGATGCCTGTACAAAAAGTAAAGATCAGATAAAAATAACACAGGTGTCTTATGGAGGGGCTGTGAGGCATTTTTAAGCACCCCCCCCACATTCATGGTTCTCTTTAAATGGATAAAAACACATACCGTAATGTAAACAAGTTTTTAAATCCGACTCGCATATAGTTTTTTTAATTCATTGTGTAATTAATGGTTGGTCCAAAACTTTACCCCCACCCCTTGATATCAAATACTGCATCACTAGCGTTGCATAAAAACAAATAAGGCATCTAAAGTAAGGCACATCTTTTGTCTGGTTTACTTTTGCAAGGCCGAAGGCATACAGGGAAAGACTAACATCATGTAAATCTAAGTTCTGCAGCAGAACCTGGCCGAAGCAGCCAGAATGATAATGCCAGAAAGTGTCGCATGTCTAAAACATTGTATGGATTTGGCTCCAAGTAATGGCGTGAAAAGTAAAGAATTCGGTCCATTTTGGAAAGCGGCGACCCATAGGCCAGCGATTCGCCCTGCATGAACAGCCCCATTTCCCACAAGTCAGTTCTCAATGTTTACAGGGGGGTGGGTGGGGGGGGGGGTCACCTGCTGGTAGAGCACCAAAGGTCAGGGTTAGCACATATGTCAGCGCCCTGCCTCCAACGCTCTGTTCTGAAGCAGCTGTCTCAATAAATTCCTGGATGTGTGTGGAGCGTGTTGAGAGACGCCCCCCCCCAACAACCTACAACCACCCCCACACTTGCCAGCAGCTGCGCCGAGGCCACAGTCTCGAGCCAGTCGGTATCCTGGGAACACTCTGCGCATCCTGCTCTCCATATTCCGGCCGGCCTACCCACATCCCACGGGGACGATGGAATGGATACCACATGTAGAGTCTGTCCAGTTCATATGTAGGGGGAAAAAGTCATTTTCTTTCTGTGGTGCTCTCAAACAAGGCACTCGAGGAATCAGATTGGGGATTAGGGGGGGTTTTTATTTCCCCGCAGACGGTGACGCGTAGGCTGCGTCTTCTTTCCCGGTAGGCCCCTGTCTCCACTGCGCCTGGGGTGTGGTGCAGACGAAGGCCGGTTTTGGGGAACAGGGGCACGTCTGTCCTCCTAGGAGGAGGGGGATGAGCAGCAGCCAGCCACCGTGTGTTTGTGCAGCAGCGACATGCGACTGAAGGTTCGAGAGCAGCTGGTGCACAGGTACTTCTTCACCTCGGAGTGAGTCTGCAGGTGGGCTCGCAGGTTGGAGCGGTCCGCGAATGCCCGGTTGCAATGGGGGCAGGAGAACGGCCGTTCGCCTGGAAAAAGGGGGGACAAGAGTCATCTCCAATCTCACAGAGGTCTCCGCTATCAGCCAGACCAGAGGACAGGAATTTTTCAAAGCTGATTCAGACGTCAATCAGACAGGAGCCAACAAGAGTCTGTGTCGATGCTTAAACGCACCAGATAAGATTGTACCTATCAATGAATAACCCACTGACCTGCATCCAGTCCTGCTCTCCCATAAACTGACCCCATCCCTCCCCTGACTGAATCCCCAAAACTTGGCTAGCTCCGGGCGCTCACCTGTGTGGGTGCGGATGTGCCCACGTAGCAGCCAGGGACGGGAGAAAGCCTTCCCGCACGTGGTGCAGACGCAGGGCAGCGTGTGCGAGCGGATGTGCATTTTGAGTGCCCCCAGGCTGTTGTACTCCTTGGTGCAGTGCTTGCAGCGGAAGGCTGGGCGTGTGGCAGGAGCAGCGGCCTCATCCTTCCCACAGGAAGACAGCCGGTGGCGGGACAGTGCCGCCTGTCCGCCGTAGCTCTTGCCACAGTTTGGGCACTGGTGCCGCTCAGCAGGCTCCGGGCTAGGAGGGTCTGAAGAGCGCCCTTCATCTTCCTCACCGCTGCTGGAATGGGAGCTGCTGAGGTCCAGGGGTCCCGTGGGAGAGGGGATGGAAGCGGGCTCTGGGGTGTAGAGGCCGGGCAGGATACTGACGTCCCACACCAGCCCGGCTGGGCAGCAGGCTGTAGACAAACCGTTCTCCCCGGTGGGGAGCTCCGCAAAAGGGTACCTCTCTGGCACACCTGCTGAGAGGGGGCCTGAAAACAAGCACCCAGGGTGTCAGGTAACAGTTTGTCGACTATCAGCATCAAACACAATCCAACAGTCTGCTGCAGCTATCCAGGGTGTTTAGCAGAGCTTCGTGTCCAAGTCTAAAATCCTGTGCGTATAAAAACGAATACAAATCGTATATGGTAAAAGACATAATTTCTACATACTATGGGGTGGAGCTACGTATTATGGGATAGTCTTTTTTAAATGACTGCACAGACAAAGATTCCAAAATGACGGGAAATTCTTGGAATAACAGTGATTTCAATATGGAGCACCGATAAAAACGCTCAGATCTGCCTGGTGTAGACATTTATCGTCGAGGTACTCACCGCTTTGGCTTTCCAGTTCGCTGTAATTCGGTTTTTTACTGGTGAAATACTTCTTAACGAGAAAAGACCGAGGCATCGTTGTACCTTGAAGAAGACGGAGCTGATGTATACAGATGTTGCCCTGATTCTTCAGCACAAAGTCTACGAATAGCTAAAAAAAAGTGTGCAAAAACTTAAAACCCGCTTGCAGAGACAGAAGTCCAGTTTGATTTCTCGACGTGAGATATTTTCCCAAGCCCATACAGAGATCGTGCAACTCCCACAATCGCAGAGTTATGTCTAGTGTACACTGGCGTGCGTGATATAGTCATGCAGGATAAGGCAGGGGGTCGGAGTGTTAGATCATAACCCCGCCCCAAAGCCGCCCACCCAGTCCCCCAAAAACAGGTGGCCCGAGGCGCAAATACACGACACCATCACGCCGACTCGCACTGTCGCCCAGCCATCGCAGTGCTATTGTCGCCCATTCAAAGAAGCACATTCCGACAAAGATTACGCAAACGATTTATCGAATTGCGCTGTTTATATCCCGGCCAGTAAACACTGCGAAAGGTTGATTGCCCATTAGTTAGTCGACAGCTCTCTGGAATGCTGACAGACTTCTTAAATAGGTTTTAAGACTTTATACGTGCAACAATGTAAACTTATAAATACCACCATTAAATGCAGAAGTGCAGTTCCATACTAAAAACATCTAAATGCCGGATAGGAAACTATACAAGAAACTAGATTTTCTACTTAGTTTATGTCTGATTAGAATGTAAATAATTAGGCTATTTAGTAATACACTGTAGGCCAAAATGACTATAATAACAACCATACCCTGATCGGAGAAGTTATGGGCATATATAAGCAGGAGCATAGCACGTACATTTTTAAATATTAGAAGGCATCCTAAATAAAAATGTAGGCTAAGTATAAAATATTTCCCTTTCACAAAACGTTCTATTTCTAATACGGCTACAGCGTCCCCTGTCGGATGCATCCGTGGAAAAAGTCACAAATACGGTCGTACTTAAGAAGCACAACCAGCATCAATAAATATTTGTTAGATTATAGGCCTATATATCCTAAGCTCTGTCTTCCGGGCGGGATGCGTCTTTGCACTGCGGAAAGAAAGTGCCCCTGCAATCCGGGACGAGCACGCGAGCTCCACACACATTCAACCCCCCAGCGTGAGACGACAGCGCTACCAACCGAGGTAGCGTGCTACTGTACGCTACCCTATTCGGTATTGATTTGGGTGTCACTGGGTTGCTACTGACATATTTCCCTAGAGAAATTATTCTGCAGGTCACTGAGAATCGTTTATATAACAATACATAACTATGAGTTTACTGCTTTTTAAGCAAAAGATCACAAGCGGTACTTATTATTGGGATTTATGAATATTGTGAAATCGCTACTTAAATCTTATTACAGGATCTCCCGAAATGCACCAAGTGTTGTCTTTATGGCAAAGGAGCGGTACACCCCTGTGGTTAGTGGCCATCGGAAAAAAACAATCGCTTGACTTCCAAATTTGTGCAAGTGGTGGGTGTATACGCTGGTTTAGGGGAACACAACAGATGCAAGCAGTGGTTGTAATAAAAAATCCAGTAGACGTGCCGCTTTCCTGTTATTTTTAGTATTTATTTTTTCTCGTTGGCTGTCAGGACACCTTTATACAGAAATATCACTGAAAAGGGTAACATATGCCCTTTTCAGGGAGTGCTGGGGGGGGGCTCTGAAATGCCCGTGGTTTTGTTTCTGAAGAATGTTGGGCTGAATCGGCAATCACGCATCATTCACACTGAAAATAAATTCGAAAAGGAGTCCATTCTTCCGTTATACATACATGTCATGTAAATGTAGATTTTAAACGGTGACAGCTGAACCCTCTCGGACGATAGGGTATAATGTTTTCCTTATACCTGGTATAACATACTTCATATTATTCGAAAAAGGATTGAGTTAGGTTGGACTGTTTAGAGCTGCGACTATAGCCTACTGCGATAAATCTGTTGCGCACGTATCTGACGTGGCTGCCCTACTCAGTCGAATGGGCTGTAAATAATTAAATAAACGTATTAACTAAATAACGAACTAGATAATGCTACAGCATTTGTCTACTTTATACTGACATTCATGAAACGAAATACTTTTGGAAATCCCCCCGGCTCAGATTGAATTGCTATACGGTTTCCAGATAGACTTGGCATTCAGTAGCCATCAAACGCTTTGAGTCTCGTTGAGGATTCGCGTTGTGTTTTGGGGCGCTTTATGGGTTGTTTAATAAAGTCTGTCAGTTTAAATAAGCAGTAGATGTTTTCACTGCACCTATCTTAATTTAAATACATTTTATATAACACATTAGCAATGTACCATTAGGACAGAACATTTGGAAAATAAATACTGATTTTCTGTTTGTGTGCAGGTGAAGACTCCGGGCAGTAGACCTGTCCTATACGCATTCCAGAGCAGCATAGTAATTTACATGTCACCCATCCATTTGTGTTGCATCTATCCAGCTGAGAGTCGACAGTTTACATCAGAAAGGATTTGATAAAACATGTAAATAACGCTAAGTGGCGAGATTTAGGTTTTGTGTTTGAAAAGCACCGTAGCTTCGTTTTTCTTCAAAATCTGAATTGCGCCTGAGATGTTTGCATTAAGACTGTTATGCCTGTTGTATAGATTCAGAAAATGACAGCTGGTGACCGAGAGCATCGTTTAATGTAGGCTACTTTATTTAAAATGACGTGATGGACCACTTTATTTGTGCATCCCGTCCGCAAAACTGAATACGCAATTTCTACAGATTGATCGGCGACGACCAGCCACAGGTAGTTGACTCAAGTCTGCTAGCTGTGTTTCAACATGGCCAGCCAGGGTACACCAAACCAATCGATCCCCGCCCAGTGTTGACGCGTTGACGTGGTCATCTTTTCTTTTTAGAGAAGGGAAACATGGTTTGAGGTGGCCCCACCACTAGTTTAGTAACCTCCAACTAACCATGATGATTCATTACCACAAAGTCTAGCTCATGTGGCAGAAGTCTGTAATTTATCATAAACAAATTGATCTAATTTAGGTAAGTCTACTGGTCAAGACTGTAAAAAGTCTAGCTCGCATGTAAACTACATAGTTTTTACATCAACAAAGGGAAGAAATTACCTCGCCATGAAATTTAAGCAGTGCATATTCTACGTCGGGAGTTTAAACGACACAAGTTAGCTGGGGTTATGTTTAATAATTCGCATTTTGCGTTACATCATCAGTTGTTAAAAATGACAAAAGTATTCCCAACCTCTCAAGTTATGGACAAGTTCGAAAGTTAGAAATCAAACAGCATGTGTCCAGAATTTCAGTGCTGAGGCTGTCCTGACGGTGATGACGTTTTTGGTAGGTGTAAAACTTTTCTAAAAATGACAGAAAAGTCACAACCCTCTTCCTTTTGTACTTTAACACACTTTCTGTGTTTAATTTGGTTAAAATTGTAATTGATTTCCTGCTGTGGTCCGGAAAGAAGCAACTTGTTTTTAATTCGGTGTAGGCCTATTTATTTAATACGTTTGACTGCGGCAGGTGGTGAGAGGGCTAATGAATTATAACCAGAATATTTTATTAAACATATGATCCCAAATATTTGATTATCGGCACTTCAGCATTGGTTCAGCATTCTTTCACACAGTGAAAGAACTTTATTTTCCACACTATTATATTTTAAATATGGAATATATTAGGGAAAGTAGAGTGAAATGAGTTCCATGTGAAAGCGCCATCATCTGGCCATCGCTGAAATATAAATTTAATGCAATACTTCAAAATACCACAAAGTGGCTCCAGACAGTAGGTTAAGGGAGTTTCCTCAGCGCTTACAGATTGACATTAGTGACGTTGTTACGTTTTCTCTGCGCGCTCTCTGAGACAGTATATTTCTGAACACATGTATGATAAATCGTCCTATTATACAAAAGTTTTGAAGATGAACAATCTCACCTTTTTTGTTACTGGTAAAAAATAAATCTACTTTCTGGCAAGAAAACTAGTCATTTTTCATCTTCTGAGGTAGATTGTGGCAGGGTACCTAAGAACTCAAACTTGTATCCTGCAGGGTGCTGATTCACGTCTACGGAGGGGCAACGTGTCCTGGTATTTAACCTGAATTGAATGACTGGTCCTCAGTTGCTAAAGAAAAACTTTCACATTGCTTTGGAAAAAAGTGCCAGTGAAGTGACTTCACCTTCAAAGCTAAAGGGGCCTTTTGGTGAATAGCGCAGAAACTATGGTCTTAATTTGCAATACACTGCTCACGTATCATTTTGCTATGTAGACTGGCTATGAGTGTATGCGTGAGTCTATTCAGCACCCGAGACACAGTAATAACATGTAGCAACACAGGCTGGAATTTCATGACTAAAACACTTGCATCCCTGTTTTGTTTTATTGCCACACCCAGCGAGCGAAGATCTGAGAATCTTTGGCTCAGGAAGATGAAACTGTTGCATCAGAAAATTCAGGTATAAATTTAAAGCAACTGACTGAAAGCTGCTTATTATTATCTTTCTTTTGTTGTAAAATACTGATTAATGCAAAAGATCTATTAACAGGTACAATGATACGTATTTGTGGAATGATGCTGCGTTTTCCAAATCACACTCATCTTGAATGATTTGTTTTTTAAAGGCGCTATACATAAGGAGGGAACTGATAAAAGGCTGTATCAGTTAACATGGTGATATAATACAATTTATGTGTTCAATTCCTTCAAGGCATTTCTGACATAAAAGACAGACCTCTCAACATGTCATTCCCGAAATTCTTCAACTGTACAATGAGCATCGTAATGTTCAGGTTGAATGTGAACCTCAATAAAAACGGTGTCCATGATCAGGTCTGAGTTACACCGTGCTGGGATCCCTTCTTTGGCGAAAACAAGGCATTGCTCCAGTTTATTCTAACCAAAACATTAGCAGTTTGAACTGGTGCTATAATTAGCATGCATACTCTGAAATTGTAAGGGCATAACTTGCTGGGTAGCGATATTGCCTCTAGGGCAGGGGTTTGAATCTTGTCTCTCCTCGGTATGTGTGGGGGTTTGCATATCTCCTGCTGCTCAGAGACATGCATTCAGGTCACATTTACATCATTTAGCAGATGCTTTTGTCCAAAGTGACGTACAAGTTGGGCAAATAGCATATTACAAACATATGGTTGTCAAGGAGTTGACTAAGCATGAGTGCAGCTAGGCTGAGCTTCCAATAAATGCTCAGGGACAAGTGTAAGCAGGATTGGAGCAGGAGCTACACAACATCTACTGAACAACACAAAAACATAATAACACTATTCAATGACCAGATACACAACATAAGAACATTCATGGGATGTAAAGAGGCATTTGGTTAGTAGAAGAATTCCTGGACCAGAAGGGTCTTGAGATGTTGCTTGAAGGTGGAGAGGGACTCTGATGACTAGTTGTGATTGGCAACTCATTCCACCATTGGAGAACCACCCATGAAGAACGTCTAGGGTGAGACTTCTCATTACTCTTTCCAGGTTAATTGGTGTCCCTAAATTGCCAATATTGTGTGTGCATTTTGTGACGTGGATTGACGTTGTGCCAAATGCATACTCGTGCCACGTGTCCTGTTCTGCCTGTGATAGGTTTTAGCCCCTCCCATCCAGGGGAAGTGGCTGAAAGGTGGATGGATCAGTTAGGAATGTTTTGTGAATCTCTGCATCCTTGGTCATTGTTTTTTCTTCTGATCCTGTATTCACAAGCTGATCATTGTTCATGGTCATTGTGACGTTGCAGTGATGTATGGGGAAATAAAGCATCCAAAGAAATCACTGTACTTCACCCATTGTAATATATTGAATATATATTGACAATTACTATGTAACTGGTTACATCCTGCAGTCGCAGGATGTGGACACGACCCGCCAGCCCTGATGAGCGTTCCCTTTTTTTTTTGACAATGGTATGTTCCTCTAAAGCTTCTGCACCCTGCTTATCCCATTCGCTTATCACACTAATATGTAAAGAATTATGTGACATACAGTTATGGCCTGAAAATAAAATGACACTGTTG
>JAAGVU020000038.1:20854234-20932448 GCA_011763525.2 Mormyrus iriodes
CCCATTCGCTTATCACACTAATATGTAAAGAATTATGTGACATACAGTTATGGCCTGAAAATAAAATGACACTGTTGTATGCTGATGAAGGAAATAGGCCATTTATTGCAACCAGAAGTCCCTAACCCTTCTGGAATTTAAAAGACTTACTTGTTAGGTTCCAAACATTACCAGGCTTTAGTAGACTGGTGCTGCTGAGCATTGAGTGTTTGGGATTTTCAAGGTCCTCCTGCCGAGGTGAAAATCAAGGCTGCTCACCTAGTGACCCTTGAGGGGAGCAGGTGTCACCCGGTCATGTGCGGGAGGCCACCAGAGCCCCCATTCGCAGAGGTCATCAAAGGCATACATCTGTAGAGTTCTGGGTCCATAGCTGCTGAGTGATCCACCTACTTCAGGAGCAAGTGTGCATGGCTGAGCAGCCTTTAGATGAAAGGGTGCAAGAGTGCAATGAAAGGTATGTGGAGTATGACAACAAATGTAGGCAAGGTCACGCGCAACGGAAAGTGTCTGCTATTGTCACAGAAGTGAGAAGAGCGAACGAGAATGCCCGAATAGGGTTAGAGGCACATTCATTAATACCTGTAAAAGATTAGCATTTCAGATGTGACCTCATCCTTTTGTTTGATTATTAACGTCAGATAATCGTACTGCCTTTCTTTATTAAGTTCATTATTACTTTCATTATTACACAGGATTTGCATTACTTTGACAAGGCCTTTATCCAGAGCGATGTACATACCTCAGGCATTTTGAGTTTTTTAATATATCTTTCTCGATATTCTTGAAGCTTACATTAGAGTATTGTCTTTATTTTGAGACATACTTGTCTGTCAATTGAATCATTCTTTCACTTGCTATGTAAGTGTTCGCCAGAGGCATCAGAATTAGCCCCTGTCTTTCTTGGCTAATGATTATTAAAAGCATATTAAAAACATTAGGTTTAACGTAGCTTCCCTGCCCCTTACCCTAAATCAGGAGGCCAGGCACACTTCTGATCCAATTCCCTGGTACAGATGCATGAGAGTCCATATAAAGGCAAGACTTGTTTCGGGGACTGAGAGTGAGCAGTGCCTGTGAACTGGTTACAAGTCAAACTATGGGTGACATAGGAGTGTTGTGAAGAGTAAATGCCTTCCCTAACTCTGCAGGGAACTAGATATAAAGGCATATGGTGAGAAGATTCTTAATTATTTAAACTTCTATTCAGTGCATCCCTCAAAGCCAATTCAAGTGAGATTTCCATTGAATGCAGAAATTTAGCACTCAAAGGCTTCCAGAATTTTGACAGTGCATGCAGGTGTTTTCTTGAGTTTTATTACTACCTAAAGTATAACACAGCATTTACAGGTAGTTCTGTGTTACAGAAACTACAGACATCTTTTTCGACAATCTGGATATTATATGCTTGCATTTCCTTTCCAGGCTATGATATGTTGCAGACAACGTATCTGGAGCTAAACAAAGAAGAAAGGTCTGTTGGCCTTTCACGCCTTTCTTGTTGCCTCGCACATAGTAGCTGAAGATCCAAACTCCTGTACCTCTTGTGTATTTGAGTGGGGAGACAACTGAAGCACAGCGGAGGAGGAGACAAGGTGAATTAGCCCGGTTAGTGTCAGGTCAAGGCCTGTTTTATGGGTGTAATTAGCACCGTCAGAAAAAACACAGCACATGTAAATACAAGTGCAAGCAATGTTAGTGAAACGTACTGGCTATAAATTGGTTCATAAAGGCCATGTAGACCGTATACGTGGATTTCAAATCAGATGGTAAGTTATACAAATGTACCATTAATGTGCATTTTAGAGAACTAGTATCGTGTCAAATATATTAGATGACTGTGGTCTGATGTTTGCAATATTTCATGATTAAGATCAGTACACTGCCACACAAAATCCAAACTTTTAGCTCTCAGTTTCCAGGAACCAAGATTACACATTGAAAAGGACATGTACATTATCATATAGGGGACAGTTAGCGTGATTGTGTTGAAGTATTTGTTTCCTCAGTGCAAGCTCGCATGGCTCTTTGGCATCCCTAAAGGTCAAAGGTCGCAGAACAAGTGCTGATCATCTGTGTTATTGATGCAGCAATAGCAGGTTTGGCCTGCAAACAGCAGCCCGTGCAATTCAGAGGGTGCTGTTTTCACTCCAACTGCCGAGGAGACTGTGTACTGATGCAGTCCATTTGTCCACAGTGTCAGAGCTCATCATGTCATCCAATCGCAGGAGACAGGCTCTTAGTTTGACCGACTCTCATTGGCTCCTCCTCTGAAGACAGTGACACATTATCAGAAACAATGAATGACCAGAAGTAGCAATTCTTAAAAGTAAAGTAGCATCTGAGTTCCCTTGCGACAGCTAATGAACATCAAAAATGGAGTCTCCCCATACCATAGATTGTTTTTTTTTGTTCAATTATTCACACAAATGCATTATAATACAAAAAAACTTAAATTTAATAGCACACTAGACCCATTTGACATCCATGCACGGAAAAGTATGATAACCGTAGAGCATTCAGAATGATTATAACTGAGGAAGTCATAGCTTTATGGAAATGAATGTGCTGTTTTCTGAAAGGTGTGCTGCTTTGGGTGGATTGCAAGAAACAGTGGGTGGATTACATGAAGCTTCAGGTGGATCGCCAGAAGCTGTGGGTGGATAATGCAAATCTTTGGGTGGACCAGGAGAAGCCAAGACTGATGTCCTTAAGAGAACTGGAATACAGCTGCTTTCACTGTTCAGCGCTGATGTCACAGAGAAACCATGAAAGAAATCTGTACAAACCCTTAGAACCAAGGCTGTGGATACAGTTGGAAAAAATAAAGGGTGGAGTTCAACCTTTGCCTGCCTGCTATTAAGAAGATGATGATTGCCGGCCACTTCCCTTGAAGGTTTACTGGCTGCAGAAAAATATTACATTCAGACTAGTTTCTGTCTGAATGGCTGTTGCAAAGCCCATTTAATTTTGGAGGTTAACATAAAGACAAAGTAAAGAGAGAAACAGCCAGAGACAAGGAAGGGTAAAATCAGAAGTTACAAGTCACTTGTAACTTCACTTGTCCATTCTGTCCCGCAGAGCTTTCAACCACCCTCCCTCCACTAACCCTGGACAAGCTGTGGGAGGGAAGGGGAGCCTCAACCAGGCAGCATACGGCACAAGAGGGTAGGCCATGGACAGGGTGTCAGTCCATAACAAGGCACACACACAATCAGCAAGTTAGAGACACTGATTAGCCTAATGGCATTCTTTTGGACTACAGAGAGAATATATAAACTGGCCAAATGCAGAGCTGAACTGGCACTCAGAAATAAACATTAGTTTAAAACTGTGGAAATGCAAAGCTGAAAATCCAGAAAGTGAAAAGACGTTTTACAATTAGCTATTCTGGTCAAAATATTTCTAGTTTAAATTAAGCAATTTATATGGTTAGGAAAACTGAAAATGTTGATTTTACAGATTCGTCAAATCAAATTGTCAAATGTCACAGACATAATAATAGATACTCATTCAGAACCGCAATGGCATCGTGTTACGTCACTTGAAATACTCCTATTGGAATGGGTTTACAATGACAGCCTGTTTTCCCCACCCCCACCCCCTCAACGTGAGGCCCAGCTTCTGGGTTGTGTAATATTCTTATTGGTTCTAAAAAGCTAGTGGGCGGAGAAAGGGCGTTACTACATAGTATTGTGATATCACAATCAGCTGTTTGGTACGTTCTAAATTCTGATCCAAGGATCAGCTGGTTGGCAGCAATAACAGCACAAAAATCTGCAGGAAAACTCAAGTGTCAAACTGCAAATTTGCTATCATAAATTCAGTGAAAATGCAGTTTTACGTATAACCCTTCTTCTAAGAAGAAAGCCTTTTTAAATTTTACGAAACACCTACCTCATCTAACAACTATCTAAAGCTGTGCTTACGATTTTTTGGTTTATTTTTAATGTTTTGGGCATCACGTTTACACCATTGAATAACACTGAGAAGGCAGGTAAGACAACAAATAACTCTATGCCGAATGACTGAATAAAAACGTTTGTAACATAAGTAATATTCGTGCTGGGGATTTTTCACCTTGCTATTTACGTTGACTGAGAAAATGCAAATCACTTACGCCGTATACAAAACATTAAAAAATTAATTCAGTATTTTCTAGTACTGTACGTAATAGGGTTTCATGCGATGTACATAGAATTATGTATTCTTGTACACAATACTGAAAACAAATATCTTGGTTCTTTTTTCTATGATGAATGACATCTACTGAAAGATGTACATTTAGTGATATGAGACTGCGTTTATATATATATATCCAAGCGAAATGAAGCGTTAAGGATCGTTGAACCTCCGGTTCTACGAGGGAAACATTTCTTGTGTCCATTTACGTTACGGATAAATAAGACTCGACAATGTAAAAGATAGGAAAACGACAAGGGCGATGTACTGTATGATTCGCTTTGTGTACGAAACTTGAAATTTAGTCTTACTTTAACCGGATTTTTTTTCGGAAATGAATAATTTAGTCCCCCACTTAAATTACTGTACCGCTGAGTCTGTCATTGCACTGACCCCGTCGCTCTCCTTGTTCGCCAAAGGAGCGTTGAGTTTCCGAAGGATAATTCCGCTTTAGCTTTTGCAGTTGATGAGTGCCTCCTACTGAATCACCATAAGTTAAATGGATCAGAAATGAAAAAATAAACACCCGGTTTTTTTCTGTTTCTACTGTAAACACTGGATCGAAACGGCTGCTTTTTTATGCGCATCTGCTTAGCGTAAGCACTTCTATAAAGAGGCTTCGACAGACAGCTATATTGTATCCTGATTTTGACAGAGGGGCTTTGCTGTATAGTTATCTTATATTTATTTTTCTTATTTTAACTCCAAGCTTCTTAAACGTATATTTCTTTATTTTTTGACCGTGGTGGGTTGGGTTATAGCAGCCTTGGTGACGTATATGTTGTCGTCACCAATGCGAATTCGGTCTTATTTTTGTTTGAAGTAGTCCCTCCCACGGCCTGCTTAGAAGCCCCGCCCATTTTGACGCTCCAAGCAATGAGTAATGCGGTCTTGGTTACCGAGAACGGAAGTTTTCCAGTTTCAAATATGGAGTCGTATTTTTAAGTTTATTGTCATCATTATTTAAATCAGGTTCGGTTGTAGGACGCGTGTAAAGGAAATTTCCGTCGTCCACGTAAACCGTTTGTTGTCACTGGGATATTTCCACTTTTCTGGAATCTAATCACTAACATTGCAATAATTTACGGTTGTGAGGAAAATACGTCAGTTTAAGAATGCTAATAAATCTGTTAATGCAATTCACTGGACATTGTGTTTTAGGTAAATTAGTGCACTACATTTATTAAACTGTTAACCTTTTTTAAAAAAATTGTCTTGAATATTTTTAGTCCGATGGACATACTGTAGATGTCGTGACTTAATGGCATTTATTAAAGTTTTTAAGTTGTTCGAACTACCGTGGCAGCCTACTTGTTACATAGCAGTAGAAAATGGTTGCATTTTTAAGAGTGCCCATGTCAATGAGACTATAATTAGATTACAGATTAAATCTGAGGTCTGTTTTAAATGTACCATAATGTATTGAACATTTAATAAGATTCACTAACCTGTAATATACTGCCATGCAAAAGAATAAGATCAAGATAAGATCCTTTGACGCAAGTCTGATTGCTTAGACTTCATGATTAAAGGGAGGTTCTCATACACTCAAAGGGGGATTGGTTAAAGGAGACGGTAGTAGTTTATTAGAGGGAAAGTATTACCCTGTTTGTGATAAGTTCTTTAACAATAATAATGGTGAAATTAACAGAAGGCATGTTTCCTTTAGTGTTACCATTCTAGCAGTGAAATGGATGAGGTGCTAAACTGCAAACTGTGTGCAAAATAAGTAATATTAGAAGCCAGCTACACAAACAGCCCCCCCCACACCACCTGAAGTGGTCTTGCCTCAAACTACACTGTACAGTTGGCTTCAAAGCATCCGAAGGGACTGGATGTTCTGCTCCACTCTCAGAGCACCAGCACAGGCACTTCCCGGACAAAGACCCTATCATAAATCATTTGTGCTTGTTGTTAAATTGCAAACTGTTCTGCCACATACTGCTGGGCAGCATAAACTGGCCCACTTTGACCTTGCTAATCTGCAGCTTCCTTATGATCCTATATAGAAAAGGATTCAAAGTTTCGATTTCTTTGTAGTATACTATACTGATTTCTGACTGATTTATTTTTAAATTCACATTTGAAGCCATAGTGCTGTGAATAGAGTGTGATATGGCCTAGAGGAATATTAGCGTAACAAAATTGCACATAGATGTGTCTTGATAGTAACCAGACCAACTGAGTGAAGAGGATCCAGAAAGGAAGCACATTTTATAAAGAATTACCAATCATTAGCAACATTGTAGAATGAAAGTCATTTAAATTACTGAAGGCTCAGTTATTACTTGGAGTCTGGATTCAGTCACATGAGACGTGTCCGCCGCCATATGCCTAGTAACTTACTAATGGCTGCACTATTGCCTCTCCATATAGGCCCAGTCAGTTACTACCAATACAGGAAGAGAGTTTACATTTCAGCCTCTGAGACTGCATGTGGTTGGAGGGTGGGGTGTTTCGAGATTTGCATAGGAGTATGCCAGGATTATTTCTTATTTGACAACAGGCTTCTCCGAGCTGGACAGACAGGACCTGATTATCATTGAGCTTAAGTGGGGCCTGTATTTAGCTACCTCTCATGGGATGTTCATACCAGATACACAGTGTCCCTGGAGTGTGAGGTGGAGGGGCACGGTAGGATTCACATGACCTGCTCTGTCCTTTAGTACGTTCAATTACCACACATAGTCATGGATATATATAAAATCTGCTGCTTACTCTCACCAGATAGCCTCACATTGTGGGGAGGGAGAACATTTGTTGTGAAGAAGACAGAGATAAGTATTCTTTATAGTGCCTTCTTCTTCTTTTTCTGCTGTCAATAGCAGGCTGAGAAATGATCAAGTGAAACTTGTAGAGACTTGTATGTTCAATGACACCTATAAAGAATCCATATTTGCTGCGATTGGCTTGAGTGTTGTGCTGGGGTCACCCTCAGCTCCGAGAGAAGGCCATTTTTATCTGAGATATCTCCTGTCCACCATTATCATTATACTGTATTTGTTCCTTTGGGGCACAAAGATTACAACTATGTACATATCACATTAGAACTCATGGCTTCAGTTTTGCAGTCAAAGTGCTCAAACGAAAGTTATAACTTAGAGTTTTTAAAACAGGCGCCCGTTTGTCTATGACACTCCCAGGCAACTGCTAGCCAAATACCAAGAAAACCATTATTTTTAGTCTTGTTATAAGAAGATCAGGAAGAAGGACTGGCTTGAGCAGGGGAGGAGGAGGTATATTTTGACTCCACCCTCAGTACACATTCAGGGAATTTACACCTACTGTAAACCTCAAGAAAATGATGATACTTCATGACTTCAGTGCAGTGAGGCTGGGAAGACATAAATTTATTAATAGATCAGATACTGGGGGTGTGGAAAGTTATGAAGAATGTATGAACTTGACATGTAAATGAGAGGGTTTTTTTATAAGTTCTTTGCTTTAAATTGGTGTAACGTCTCCAGTTACCTTCCTCCCACTGTATACTGCCACTCGGTCAGTCTGGGGGATGCTGGGCGCATCCTGTCTGCATCCGGAAGATCACGGTTTCAAATCTCATGGCCAGCAGAGGAAATCGCATCACCTTTGGGCTCTTGAGCAAGGCTCTTAACATGAAAACTGCTCTAAAATTACAGAACCTGCACTCTGACCCCCAGACATCACTCTCATCTATATATGTGTGTCTCAGAAGAGCAATAAGAGACATTAAAACCAAAGAATTCCTATATACATGTGCAAATAAAATGTATCTGATAAAAATGACACACCTGTTGGTTTTGTCTTTAAACCTGACAGGCCTTTGCACATATACCAAGTGAGACCTTACTTCTGCACTGCACCAGCCTCCCAGTTCCTCTGCGGCTTGACGCCAGAGAAGGAAACCGGGAATCAAGACCGAAGCAAACGACACCAGAGTGGATTTTCCTGAGAGCCCCTGATCCTGTTACCCAGCATGCTTCAGAGGCTCAGCACCCTGTTTTTTGGTGAGGTGGAGGACGTGTCCACCGAGATCGGCGGACCCAAGCCCTGCGTAACAGATGCAGAAGAGGAAGGATGGCTTCTGGTCAACCTACCAGGTGAGTGATGGCATTGTAGTCTGCCTCTGCCGCCTGGACATGGTCACACACCACAGGTTTCCTCACCTCAGCAGACTTGCCTCTTGCCTGTTGCTCAACTAACGACTTTATAATATCAGGGCACGTTTGAAATCCAGTCCAAAGGGAGATGGGTCAACTTTGGTCAATTGTCACTATTTCAAGCCTATTCAATGAAATGAATAAAAATACAAGGAGCTTGGAAAGTTTGTCCTGAGCCAGAGTTTGCCCATTTTTATTCAATCTCCAAGCTGTAAAGAAAACTGTAAGGAAAATGGAAAAATGTTTTAAAGACTCTGGTTTGAAATATTCCCATTCAAAAAATAACTAATAATTCCTATTTTCATGTTTTGTGTCTGGGTTTTTTCTTTATTCCTCTTTCCATTTTCCTTCTCCCTTTTTTTTTTTTAAATATCCTCATGCTGTGGTAATGGGGTGTGCGTGTGTTCTCATTATACCCCCTCTCCCCCCCAATCCTGTGCAAATGCCCCTTCGCCTGCCCGTTTCTCACTACGGCGCTCAGGGGAAGGTGCCCCGGTGGAGGCGAGGCCCAGTTCCTGGGAAGCGGCAGCACCGTCACGCTCCCGCGAGGGTGGGGCCAGAGGCAGCTCCTCGCGGATTGTAGCCCCCCTCCCCTCCCCCTCCTGTAATCGCCGCAGGACTAAAATTACCGCCGCCAAATCACCAGAGCACTCGCCGCCAGCCCTGCCCGACAGCTCGGCATATGGGCTGCCGCTGACCGGCTCTTCCTCTCACACCCCGGGCTTTGCGCCCGCTCCCCTGGGCCCTCGGAGTGACTGTAGCTGTGCCCCTGACCACTGCTGCATGGATGAGAGCTGGTTTGTCACCCCTCCCGCCTGTTTCACCGTAGAAGGGGCCACTACCGAAAGCAGCCCTATGGAGGACCTCCTTATCGAGCATCCCAGCATGTCTGTTTACGTCGCTCTCGGAAACCAGTCCGTCGTCCAGGAGAGTGTGACCAGCCTGACGGACAGTGTGAGGTGAGCTGGTTCCCCTTGAGCCGTCATCTTCCACAGAACAGTGAGCCTTTTTGTGTTAGCGCTTCTGTAAACTCTGTGTACCTCATATATTTTTGCCGTAAGTCCAGAATCACTTGAGTTAGATATATGTAGGTAAAAGTCTTAGGCAATCAAAGGAAATGTTTAAAATTATTTATTTGTGTAGTAAGTTTATATTTGCTCACAACAAAAAACACAATTTCACATTAGAATGCTTGTGAATTAAGAGCAACACAATTAAAAACTGACAGGAATTTCTTAAGTCCACCAAAATTTACTGATATCTTGATATCTAGATGAACACCGCTTAAATTCCCAAACCTTTCCTCAGGGGTGCCCCAGCCATTCCATGTGTTTGTTAAATTTCACCACCACCTTGCTTAATTACTACTAATTTAAAGTATTGATTAGCCATATGAGGTGGGGTGGTCAAGTCAAAAAACATGGGTGTTTTGGATGACTGCTGGAAATACTGCAGTGACTTAAAGAGAGGTTTTCAAATAAGCAAACGCACTTTTACAGATATAATATCATACACCAACATGAGGATTATTTAAACATGATTTTCTTCAACTGCCTATGACAGGGGCGGCCAGTCGTATCCTGGGCCGGTGTGCATGTAAGTTTTTGGGATAACCTAGGTCAACTCTTCAAACCCAAGAACTCTTCACCCAATCAGTCCTCTAATTAGTAATCTGATTAGGGAGTTTCAGCAAAAGCTTGCCCTTTCCGGATGATATTGGCCACCCCAAGACTTTTGCTCAGTACTGTAAATCTAGCTTTGCCTGTATTCCCCATTATCTTTTCTACCATGCTTTTCCTGTCATCCCTTTTTCCCCACCCACTCATTCTTTCTCTACCTTTCTACACCTTCTTACCCTCTATCTCTCCACTTGGGTCCCCCAGCAGGGTGGCAGGGGCCGTACCCCCAGCGTCTCAGGACGGCACCCCCCACAGGATCCCTCGTGGTGCCGCGGCCAAGACTGGGGCACTGGCCAAGGTCACCCAAGTGACCCGCGTGCAGCGGGCGAAAGCCAGAGCCGACCGGCGCCACCTCGCCCGCAACCGGGTCCAGCGGCAGAACCGCGTGAGAGAGCAGGCTTCCCACCGGGCTGCCCACACACGTGTCACCTACCTGCGCCAGCCTTGTCAGCGCAGCTTCAACCATTGAGGCGCCTCCAGGGGATGGGGTGGGGGGCGATGTTTACACTGAGGGCATTATTACACTCCCCCCACAGCGTGCTGTCCCCAACTTCGCCCTCTTTTAAAGACCTAGTTGTCCTGTCATTTTAGCCAACCCTTTATGGCTCTCACTAGAACTTTAAAAAACAAGTTACTTATTGTGTTATGCGCATCTAACAAGACGTTAATTATTATTAGGGTTGTGTGGTCATGTCCTAGAAGGGCTCTAGGTTCAGGGTCTTTGTTGTGCCCTATACAACCTGCAGCACTCTTTCTTATTTTTGATACTTAATCAAGTCTCATGTTCCCGTCCCTCTGTTATAGTGGGAAGTGATCAGTACACCCTAAATTCCTGGTCAGATTCCTGATTCCAGTCTAATTCGACATTCTTTTTTCACAGAAACCAGCTCAAATTGGCTAAGTAACTGTTTTGTAAATGAAAGGCCGATTAGCCAGAGGAAAGAGCATAAATCGCTATAAACTGCTTCTGCACGTCAAGGACAGGCTTTTGACCACAGCTGCGTGGTGAGCATGTGACCACGACCATGTGTGTTTGTGATGTGTGACCCAGGACAGGGTTTGTTATCGAAAGGGGATTGGAAGGTGGACTCCAAAAGTGCTGCAGATCCTTTGTTTACATTCAGACAATTAATATGGTCTTCTTTGTTTTGCATTGTAACAACGAGAAAAGCAGTGTGGGAAATATGGCACCTGTCTCCTGTGTGTCTGCTAAGGATTCGGCCCTGTTCATTGAATTCGCATGCAGGATGTTAAAAAAAAAAAACATCCAGGATTAACAGAGCAGAGGGAAGGTTTTGTGGTAGTATTGGCAAAAGCATGTAGCAGAAGGTGAGAGGAAGGGGATGAGGGGATTAGGAGAAGCTAAAGAGAAAGAAGAGGTTAAGTGTTTAGTATGGCTCTTGGTGTCATTTTCATGCACAGGGTCTCATAAAGAATGAGGAAATACTCTGCTAGAACAGAATCTGTACACTGAGAAACATCTATAGCTGGAAAGGAGAATGTTGTGTACAGTGACAGAGTTGCCAGGTACGTTTTGATAAAGAAGCTGACGAGTGTAATTAAAGATAGCTGTGATTGTTTACTGGATATTTGAGTGCCACTTTTTGTTGTCATGGAGAAGCCCTTTTGAGGCTACCTGCAATCACCTCCAACTCCAAATCCTAGGGCCATTTCCAAAAGCCTGTCTTTGGACGGTAAGGGCAGAGGTTAAGACCTATTTCCTACCGCTACTGTGGCCTGGAAGCTGCGTTCTATGGATTGGCCAAGCCCACTGCGTCACTGTGAAATGTAAATGCATTTAAAAATACATGCCATGCGTCATGTGGTGTGCGTTTGTGCTCTTTTCATAGCATCATGCCACGCAGCATTCTTGATGAATGCCGAATTAGGCCTCTTAATTCCAGCTGTGTTGATCAGTATTTAAGGCATGTGGAAGAACAGGGAGCTCCAAATCTTTTATAACATAAAAAATTATCGTAATGCTTTTTTTTTCAACCCTACATTTAATGACTGATCCCCCTTCCCCCTCATTTAATACGGTATCACTATAATATATATTACATTTACACTGGTAATGAGAAGTGTAGAAGCATTATGGTGCTGAAGTAAATTTAATATATGCTAAAGTATGTGAATTAATGAGATATGGATGTAAGTTTGCATTGTCTTATATTTCTGTGATTCAGATATTTTTTAGAAGTGTGATGTGTTCCATTACTTTCTATAAAAAATACAAAAGGGATAGGCTGACCTGTAGGAGCTTCAGATGAAATTAAATAGCTAGGCTTACAATTAAGTATCTAAATGTATTTTTAAATGTTACACCTGCTACTTTGAAGGTCAAACTCTCAGGAGATCTTTTACACAATACCAGCTGGTGTCAGTACTGAGCATTCATACAGATTAGGCTTGTAATACTCATATTCAGCCTTATTTTGAGCGCATCAGTGGAGTGAGTAAAGGTTTTTCTACTTGCTGCAAAAGCACGTCAGATATTCCCTCGAGGCTGCCCCCAAGTGGCAAGAAAGGGAACTGACTATGGCAAACGTGCATCCCGCCTTGACGGTGGGATTTAAAACACACAAAATGTGGGTGATCTTAAATAAGTGGCGTAGTGCTACAGCCTTATGGAAGTTTGTAAGCTAGAGAGTGGCTGATTTTCCTTAGAATACAATAATTGTTTCTTGACCTTTCTCTAGTAACAGTACTATCTCCCTGCTATTACAGACAACCAGCCTATATACAGCATTTAAAATTGCATAGGAACGTTTTTCTTACTCTTCTTGATGGTTTTATTTTCCTATTTAAGTGACACAGTGGTGAAGCCCTCGCTGGCTAGCACTTGTAGCATTTCGGAGTCCCTCCGCGTGCGAGCAACCATAATCTCATTGATCTAAGCTCCTTCCTCACTCATTACCAAATCACAGTGCCTCGTGAACGGAGTTTGTGACTCGCCTATTAGAGCTTGTAGGAGCCAATCGGCATGGAGCTGGGACTGGGTGGGGACTCCCACACCTGCACTGTGATTGGTCAGCCTGGGCTCACCATAGTGTTCGACTGCTCCCACCTCTGGCGCCTCCTCTATACAGTTGTTTTATCATGGGTGCGGTGATCGGTGGTGGTGAAACACCTGTAAGCATGTGTAACCTGTGTGGCATGAGAAATTGGGGGAAAGGGTAGATTGAAAACTGAATGAAACTGAACAAAAAAAGCTTGTATTTTTCCTATATCATTTAGTAGCGCTAAATAATTTATAAATGCGGGGGATTAATATTGTGTTTCAATCGCTTTGCATCCTAGAAACATGGCAGCTTGAAAATGTAAACCGAGCACATATTATAGGGTATGACGTCTATGTTGGGTAATCCCCTTCACAAGTACACGTCTCCTCCCCCCAGAAAAAAGTATAGAAAAACCGGTGTATCTGATATCTATGGTGATTGTGCCTTTCATTCGTCTGCATGGGTTTAGTTACTTTTTTTTTTTTTTTTTTTTACTGTACCAGTTCCTGCATCCCAACTGGACAGCAGTCTTGAACAGTAAAAACCTATGCAAATAACAGACACAGGTTCCTGCAGTCAGTCTGAAACACTGGTGCCAGACAAAAATCTTAATAAACGCTCAGGTTGACACCTGAATTATGACTCTTCATTCCCAGCACCTCTGAATGGGGACCGACAATCATCGGACTGCCTCCATGGGAAATGCATTGACAGACTCATTAATCCACCTTATCACTATGCACAGGAAAGAGTCAAACTTCTGAAATATCTTTTATATGAAGTTTCGTTATGATTTTTATTATAGACAATATACAGCTCAACTGTTAACTGTTCAAAGGATCAGAAAGTATGCATTAATATTAAAATTGACTTAAGATATAGAAAAGTACAGTATAATATATATCAAGGTTTTCATGTTTTGTCACATACATAGACACTGTACACGTAGTGAAATGCTTTTCCCACGTGTTGCCTGAATTGTGCTCAAAGAGGAAATGCCTAATACAAAAAGGGTATATATAGAATGTTTAGTACATATATAGTGCGTATATAATCCATCTTCTGAAACCACTTGTCCTATTCAGTGTTGCGGGAGGTCTATGAGCATAAGGTAGGGAACACCCCAAGATGGGGCACCAACCCATCACAGGGCACACACACGCACACACCATTCACACCGGCAGGAAATTTGGTGACTCCAGTTAACTTCAGCATGTTTTAGCTTGGGGGTTGGAGTGCCCAGAGGAGCCCGCAAAACAACTCAAGGAGAACATGCCAACTCCACACAGCGACTCAAACCCTGGTTCCAGAGGTGTCAGGAACCAGTACTAACCACTCCACCATTGTGTGTGCGTGTGCCAAATGTGTTAATCAAAATTTTGAAAACCGCAAGCAAATTATTGATATAAGTATCAGAATGAAAATATACATTAAAATATAGAAAAAAAGAATAAAATCTTTTTTTTCTTCTATTTTTGTTTTGCTTCTGGAACGCTTGTTTTGTTTATGACTTCCGGGACTATTTTAACAGATAGGCGGGCCTTAGAAGGGGGCGTACACCTTACACGCCTATTGGTCAGCTGGAATTAATCATGGCGGAAAGGTCCGTGGCCGGTTTTCAGCAGTATAACGCGGTCGTGGAATTGCATGTATGCTGTTCTATGATAGTGTACTTTTATTGGAAATCGGTGTATGCAACACATATTTCGTGTTCATAAAATGTCACCAACCCATCCAGTTGAGTAACTTTCACTATTCCACCGACAGCAGGGAGAACAGGATTTTAAAATGATTTATTATTAAAACTGCAAGCACAGTTAGGAACAGTTGTAAAAGGCAATGCGTCGGTTTGAATATTAAAACCTAACGGACACTCATGTGCACATTATAAAAATTAACATGTAAAATACATAAAAAAGTCAAAACTCGTGTTCTAAACTGCCGAATATATTTGCATGTCTGTAGCGATAAACACCTCTACAGTCGTTGTTGTTTTTTTAGTTTGGCAAAAGCTTGTTAAATGTCACAGGGAGACTAACTTGCAGTTTTTGCCTTGCTGGGATGTCGTCTCAGTGTTAGCATGTCAGATGTATTTCCAGCCACATATCCCAATTTGGTATTACAGAACCGATAGACAGTCTCGGTCTTTCCCTCCAGTGCTGGTGTCCTTTATTGAGAAACCAAAATGTACAGTCCTATAGTCCAAGCTAGTCCATATCTCCCTGCGTGATTACTATAGAATTTGCTAGCTTTGTTGGAGTTGATTACGTTAGTTATGTTGTGTTAGCTAAATAGTGATTGAACTACAATAGAACAGCATAGAGGCAATTCCATGAACGCGTTATCCTGCTGAAAACCGGCTCCCGTTAAAAAAGTGACATAAGTTAGAAAGAAAAAAAATATATATTTTTAATATTTGCAATGTATATTTTTATTCTGATACTTAATCATTTGCTTGCGGTTTTCAAAATTTTGGTTAATACTTTTGACACAAAATAAACTCCTTAGCGTCTGTTTGTGTATGTATGTATATTATTATAGTATTATATATAATTAGTAGCATATATTGAAGGTATATATAGAAGAAATTCCTAGTTTAACTTATATAGCGGTGTGGCATATCATATATTAAGCTGTAATCGAAAGTGAACTTAACTTCTCAAGTTAATATTATGTAGTTTTAAAACTGAAGGGAGGCCATAACAGAGGTACACACCGTGACCCTTTTGAGACGAGAGGTCGCTTTGGAGCCCAGACCGCCGTACAGTAGGTAGCTGAACTGCAGGTACCTCTTACAGGTGTAAAATTAGCCTTAACATAAACATGTCCCTAAAAGTATCAGCTCTGGGGACTATAAGAATTTGACTACCAGAGAAAAACACGCTTATACATATTTGTATATATCTGATAAGAATTTATTTTATGTGCGGAATCTATAGAGATTTTATACCCATTTATACATGCTCAGTCATAAAAGTATAGGGTGGTGATCAGCTATGTCCATAAGTAGGTCTTTGGAAGCGAACACCTCCCATTGTTAGTATGAATAGCAGGAGAAGCTACTGAACTGGCTCCGCAGCTTCGGCCGCGTCACCGTGTCACCTCCGGCGTCAGCTGTTCCCGGCACCCTCCACGCAAACCGATCGGTTTCACCGCAACTGCCACGATTTCTACCGTTTCCCAATGCGGCAAATCCATCTCCTGAAGCCAGTCAAGTCCAGCAAGCAGACGGTGTGTGACTCCGGCAGTAAACGACAGAGCCCATTTCACACCATATCAAAAAAAAAAATCTCAAGTTTTCAAATGAGCAAAGTGTCCGGGCGCGTTTGGATGCGTGATTTGCGATTAATCGCTATCGCTTCCTATTTATAACCTGCACCTTTAACGCGCTGACGGTCCCAATGTGATGTCAGCTGATCTCTAGTGATAACCATTTTTCCGTGTGGTAATGGCTGCAAGGGAGTCTCGGATTGCGTTTGCACTCGCAGCAGAAACGCGGGCATACACACACGGCCGCAACTATAGAGATCGCGTCGGCGTCGGGATGGTAAGTGGGCAGGGATGCTGCTGCCATGTTGATGGCGTGTTATAAGCCTGGGCGATGCGTCGGTGGCAGGTGGGTGAGCACCAAGGCGTGTGGAAATAGCAACGTTCTGGGGGAGAAAATGTGATATTTGTCCATCGTTTTAATTTCTGTCCGGATTCCCGCGGTAGGCCGAATATATTCCCAATTCTGACAATATCTCTGTAGAGGTAAACATGTAGTTGAACGGTAATGCGTTTGCAGTCGTGGATATTTTTTAAAGCCTTAGTGAGTATAATGCTTTGCATTGTAATGAGTGCAGGTCCACCCATTATTTAACGCGTAAAATATGTGCGCTGTGCTGCGATCACATTTAATTTCTTTTCCATTTTTAGGTCGGAAATGGCATGTGTCGCACCCACAAATAGATCCTGTATATTGCACTAATTAAAAAAAAAAAATCTGGTCTGATCGGATCTGTAAAGACCAGGTGGCGGAGGAGGAGGTGTCACGGTGTGCGCTGAGCCGCTTCGCCGGGGTGAAACCCGCACTAGGCGGTCATGTACTCTCCGGCCGCCGACGCCATGGCTGGGTACAGCAGTAGCAGCGGCGGCGGCGTGGCAGACACGGACGCGGGGCAGGAGACGACGCTGGGCAGCGCCTATTCGCCGGTGGATTATATGAGCATCACCAGCTTCCCCAGGCTGCCTGAGGAAGATGTCCTGCCCGGGGAGAACGCGCTGAAGTCCCGCAAAGACGACGACAACTTTCTGAGCGAGCAGGAAACCGGTAAGCCCAATAAGTGAACGAAATACCAGAGGACTAACTAATATAACATGGCATGTAGTAGACGCTTTGTATGTACTGTGATGGCTTTCACAATTTTGTATGTCGGGGCTCATGCAATCTTTGTGCTGCCCAAAATACAGGACCAACTCGCAATCTGTCTGCTTTTTAAATGATCCCATGCAGGCTTATAGAAGTCTGCTGTATGCATGCGTTTTGAGCGCACGCGTTTGCTGAGTTTTGGGTCCTGGTTTCTAGCAGATCCGGACCTCTTCCTGAAGTCAGCAAGACTCCAGCGACTTCCGTCCTCGGCGTCGGACCTGGCCAGCCACGACGGCACGCCGCTGCGAGAGACCCGCCGCGACCCCCTGGCCGAGGACTGCAGTTGCCGGCAGGATGGTCTCACCGTCATAATCACTGCCTGCCTCACCTTTGCCACTGGGGTCACCATCGCCCTTATCGTGCAGATATACTTTGGAGATCCTCAGGTGTGTGACCCTCCCCTTGTATAAACTTATTTCATTCTTAAATTATAGACAGAATTTTTTTATTCTATCATTTAAATGTATTTGTATTATAATAATTTATTAAGCGTGATGGTGTTGGCTAACCTTGTCTAGTGGCTCTGTATTTTTCCACTATTTTTATCTTTCACAGTTCTTGTCCCAGTTTTTCCTTTGTGTTTTTTTGTTTAATCATATTACTTTTAGCCATGCGTTTTTCTTGCCAAAAGCACGTTTTATACATTTTATATAAGCTAATGGTGAGGTGGGGGGGGGTGTATGGTGACCCTTTTCAGAGAGAAGACACAACTGCAAGCCGACCTGCCCGCAGTGATTGTGAGGGACATGTTATCAGTTCCAAACAAGATGGACAGGCTCTCCGCCTTTTTGAGTAGCCAAAGGCAAAACGGGAAATACAACTTAATTTGCTTAGTAGGATTCTAGTTGAAGACAGACGTGACAAAATTGAGCCATAGCACTGAAAAGAGTGGAAAGGGTTGTGAGAGGAGATGGATTCTCGCCTTATTAACTCAGAGCACCTGTCATCCCTAGTATGTGATAGTATGTGTATGGTGATCTGGTGATTTTATTCACATCTCTTTCTGAGCAAGTCTGCAAAGTATGTATAGTGCAGTACAAGGCAAACAGAACATTGCACTTGTTCTAATAAGTAGGCGCACCCTTGGGGGTGTCAGTTTGGGACTTCTTGTGTTGGCTTTGTGGTGAAAACATTGGCCTCTCACACAGCATCACTGACTTCAGCTTTTGCATTGACCCCCCCCTTCTGCGTGGATATAATTATTCCCTACAAGACTGTTTATACCTTACACCACAGGACTGGCCTGGGCCCCCCATCATAAGCGTGGCCCTCCTGCCCCCCCTCAGGAAAAATAGACTGGTTAAACTAACCACTGGCACCCTCCCCGGATAATCCTGTGGCCCAACCAACAATTCAAAGCTGGAGCCACATCCGTAATGCTACAGACTTCAGGTATAATTCTGGCTATGTAACAGAGGAGAAGAAGAGAACTGTCTGGTCCTGAGGTTGTTGGATGTAAGAAGAACCATCTGCAGGTCAATATCAGAAAGACGGGAGTTTGTGTTGTCTGGCTGATCAGGAAACTACTGAATATGATGCAGATTTTTTTATTTTCATCGGCAAGGTTTTATCCGTTTTTTTGGTCACTGTGTTTGTCTTCTGGCAGATCTTTAATCAGGGTGCCGTGGTAACGGACGTGGCACACTGTACCTCTCTGGGGTTTGAGGTGCTGAATAAGCAGGCCTCCTCTGTGGATGCAGCCATTGTCTCCGCCCTCTGCCTGGGCATCATCCACCCACACACGTCTGGCATTGGCGGGTGAGTTGGCCTGACGCCACCCGACATGTTTGAGCGCCATCGTTCTACTGCAGCAGAATGCTAATCGGCTAATGGGATATCTAGACCAGACCGTGCTTGTTGGAAGAATTCATACATAACAGAACTTTATTTCCGGAACAGAATCGAGTCCTTACAAGCTCTCTTCTGCTGATGTCATGTGTGGCCCGGCAGGGGTTGAAAGTCTGTTTAACCTCTCTGCAGTGGAGGGGTGATGCTGGTTCATGACATCCGGAGGAATGAGAGCCGAGTCATTGACTTCCGTGAAACGGCGCCCTCTGCCATACGAGAAGAGATGTTGCACTTTAGTCCATCTCAGAAAGTAAGGCCATTTTATGTTTTATGACTGCAGTTTTCATTCCAATTTTAAATTATCACAATGTATCAGTTCATGAACAACACTTATGCATAGTAATAAAAAAGTATTAAGAAAAAATAACTCTGTAAGCATGGATTTTACTTGAATGTGGCTTAGTACTCTGTGCCTGTGATCAGATGGTCTCTGGTTCAAATCCCATGGCTTGCAAAGTAATCATATTACCCCTGGGCCTTCGATTAAGACCCTTAACCCAGTTGCTCCTGGAACTGTCTGACCCTGCTCTCTAATCCTACCTTTGGGCAAAGGTGTCTGCTAAATAAATGAATCTGAATGTAAATATTAAGATCATTTCCTGTCTATATCGGAAGGACCTTAAGATCCCTAGCAGTAGAACCTTCTGAAAATGAGTAAACAATGGCTAAAATAATTGCATTTCTCCAATTTTTGCCATTTTTATCAGGTATTGGTTGCTAAAATTGAATAAAAACAAAGTTACAATTTGAAAATGTGGAGTATAACATGTCTCCTTCGCCCTGTTTTCCTACCCAGACACCACATCCATACTTCTGGTGAAATCTGCCTCATAATTGAAAACCATGAGGGATTGTGGGTAATAGGAAGGGGGAGCTCTGGCAAATTGGCACTCACTTTGTCTCATTGCTACTGTGTTCCAGCCAGGCCTGTTTGTGGGTGTACCAGGTATGCTGAGCGGACTCTACCAGGCACACAAGCTCTTTGGAAGGTAATGAGTCTGTGATTCAGCCAGTCCTTACAGATTGTGTCCGCTGTTTGATGGAATGTATTCACTGAAGTTTCTGTTTTCGCTGAAATTTCCACAGGAGCGCGCTATGGACTATAGTGTTGAATTTCTGTATTCTCAGGAAAAAGAAACCTAAACAAATGTTGCATTTCTTAATTTGAAAGTTCAGGTTCTTGGAAAATTAATTTAAAATATGACTGCAAAAAACAAGATTACCAATGGGCTTAAAGGTGGAATGTATGACCACACTCATGGAATTTAATTAGCATGAAATACTTTATGGCTTAAACATTCTCTTTCCAGAATGCCGTGGAAAGAAGTGGTTACCATGGCTGCAGACGTTGCCAGAAATGGATTTAATGTCACCCATGACCTTGGTGAGCCTGCCTAGCTCCATGAGGAGATCATTGCTGTGTGTTTATACAATGACCCAGAACTGTGGGGGATCAACCAGCAACATACACTAAATTGCCAAAAGTATTGGGACACCCCTCCAAATCATTGAATTCATGTATTCCAATCACTTTCATGGCCACAGGTGCATAAAATTAACCACCTAGGCATGCAAACTGCTTTTACAAACATTTGTGAAAGAATGGGTCGCTCTCAGGAGCTCAGTGAATTCTAGTATGGTACTGTGATAGGATGCCACCTGTGCAATAAGTCCATTTGTGAAATTTCCTCACTACTAAATTTTCCATGGTCAACTGTTAGTGGTATTATAAGAAAGTGGAAGCAATTGGGAACAACAGCAACGCAGCCACAAAGTGGTAGGCCAAGTAAAATCATAGCACATACTAAGGCGCACAGCGTGCAAAATTCACTAACTTTCTGCAGAGTCGATAGCTACAGACCTCCAAACTTTGTGTGGCCTTCAGAATAGCCAAAGAACTGTGCATAGAGAGCTTCATGGGATGGGTTTCCATGGCTGAGCAGCTGCATCCAAGCCTTACATCACTAATTGCAATGCAAAGCATCAGATGCAGTGGTGTAAAGCACACTGCCACTGGACTCTGCAGCAGTGGAGACGTGTTCTCCGGAGTGAAGAATCACACTTCTCTGTCTGGAAATCCGATGGATGAGTCTGGGTTTGGTGGCTGCCAGGAGAATAGTACTTGCCTGACTGCATTGTGCCAAGTGTAGTGTCTGGTGGAGGGGGGATTATGGTGTGAGGTTGGGCTTGGCCCCTTATTTCCAGTGAAAGGCTGAGGCATTAAGAGTTCCTATGAAGCCGTTTTGGTCAATTTCATGCTTCCAACTTTGCGGGAACAGTGCACAAAGCAAGGTCTGACATGGATGAGCTAGTTTTGTGTGGAGGAACTTGACTAGCCTGCACAGAGCCCTGACCTCAACCCGATAGAACCCCTTTGGGATGAATTAGAGCGGAGCCTTCTCGTCCAACATCAGTGTCTGACCTCACAAATTCTCTCCTGGAAGAATGGTAAAAAATTCCCATAAACACGCTCCAAAACCTTGTGGAAAGCCTTCACAGAAGAGTCGAAGCTGTTATGGCTGCAAAGGGTGGACCAACTCGATATTAAAGCCTATGTATTAAGATTAGGATGTCATTAAAGTTCATGTGTGTGTAAAGGCAGGCATCCCGAATACTTTTGGCAATATACTGTATGTTTAGTATATTTTTGGTGCTCCTCCCATAGCTGAGGCCTTGTCCAAGGTGAAGGATACCAATGTTTCGGAGAAATTTCGGGAGGTGTTCCTGCCTGACGGCCAGCCACCCCTCTCGGGACTGTTTATGAGGCGCCTTGACCTCGCTGCCGTTTTGGATGCAGTCGCAGCCCGCGGCCTGTCTGAGTTCTACGGTGGAAACCTGACACAGGAGATGGTTACTAAGGTTGGTACATTTCTGCAAACCCAAGGCTGTAGTCAGTCGTCGCATTTTGGCTTTCCATCCGCATTATTGGTGATGATGAGAACCTCAGAATGTTCACCGCATCTTCCATGCGACTGTGTTGGAAGTAGCAGTGATGGCGCAGTGTACTCTAACAGCTGCTAGTACCATCCCTCCTGTTTCCGGTCAAATCTGGAACCACAGAACAGTTGGGATGCGTTGCATTTGGGTTTTCAAAAGACATTTTCACAAAAAATGATAATGTCAATGATATTATTTTTCATTTATTCCAAAACATGAATTCCTTATGTACACTTTATCCTTTGATACTTATCAGCAGATTCAGAGTTCTGGTTCAGATTTTTACCAAAATCGAGAGCAAAATTAAAGCCCAGTACTGTTTTTGGAAGATGGTGGGTAAAAATAGTAACAATGTGGAACATTTGCATGATGCATTATCACTATAAATAAGTGTATTTTCCAGGCACGTAAACGCTCAATTTTATATTAGGTTAGGGCAAATGGAGGAGTTTTGACCGAAGAGGATTTCAGTAATTACAGCACTGTCTTACAGCAGCCAGTGGAGAGTTTATATCAAGGTAAGCTGATGGTTGAACGTTGACCATCAAACTTGTGTTCTGGAGGTTCTTGCTTGAAGTCTTCTGTGTGGTGTGTTATGTGCAGGACATCAGGTCCTAGTGGCACCTCCCCCTCATGCTGGTGTGGCGTTGATCACAGCCCTCAACGTCTTGGAGGGCTTCAACATCACCAGCCAGGTCCCCAGGAACATCACCTATCACTGGACCGCTGAGGTATTGGGTCGTTTTGTCACAGACGTGCCCAGGATAGCGTCACCTGTACAATTCCCGTTCTCCAAACTCTGTCTTCCCATCCAGGCACTGAAAATTGCCTTAGCCATGGCAAGCGCCCTGGGAGATTCCATGTTTGACTCCTCCGTCTCAGAAGTGGTGGCTGAGATGACGAGGTACATTGCTGCTTTGTCTAATGATTTTCTTAGAATTTCTTATTGAGGAATCCATGTTTTAGATGTACTCCCAGCTTTCCCGGTTATATATAAAGTCTATAATTTCCCAACTTGAAATGATGGTAATCATGGTTCTGTCAAGCTGACTACTTTTTGTTGTCTCTGAACTCCTTAACCATGAAATCTTGATTTGTCAGTTGATCTGAAAGATCAGCTGTGCTAATTAATGAAGTTCTCAGCTGGAAATGACTCCAGGGCATGAGCTGAGCCTCCAGGAGTAGGATAAGGAAGCCTGTGACAGACAGAATCTGCTACAGAAATGGATCAGCAATGGAATGTCATTATGATGTCATCTTGGTTTTTGTTTTATTTTTCCTCTAGCAAGTCCCAGGCTGCCAGGTTCCGCCAAATGATCAATGACTCTCAGGCATCCCCACCGGAACACTATGCCCCGTATCACTCCCTGGAGAGTGGGGATGTGGCCAGCCAGGTGATGGTTATGGGACCAGATGACTTCATCGTGTCTGTTATGAGGTAGTGCATTTTCACACTCACTTCCATCTCCCCCGCGGCTTTTTTTCTGCATAATTTATCCAACCTCCTTTTCTTTCTATGGAACAGAATGACTCTCTTATTCCCATCTCTCTTATTCCTTTTAATCCCAGCTCCCTGAACCAGCCATTTGGCAGTGGAATTGTGACGCCCTCTGGGATTCTCTTGAACAGTCAAATCCTGGACTTCTCTTGGCCAAACAAGACTAAGGGCCCCTCCCAGGCCAACCCGGTACTGATTACCATTCACCTGCAAGTTATTTACTTGCATCATATCCTGTAATTGCTGTGATTTCCTTGTGTTTATGCTAATGGTTTTTTGTAGTCTTTAAATCCAGTCCTTCCCTCTTTTTTTCCTGTAGACAGTTATTCGTAATTTTGTTCCCTAGGGCAGTGAAAGTGTACTAAGCATTGAAAAATGCGCACTTGTACCCTCTATTCCAGTCTTTAAAGGGGGCTTATTATGCTTTTCTGGTTTTTCCCCTTTCTTTTAGAGTGTTTTTATATAGCTTTATGTGCATATAAAGGGTCTGTAAAGTCTTAAGACCCAAAGTAAGATAAGGTTAACCTTATTAATCCCACAAAGGAAGTGACTCTCCCCGCCGAAGCCACTCTTCTAATCAACCTGAAACGCCTCTTTGGAATTCCAGCCCTTAGTTCTGTGACATGGTGAGGTCAACTTGTAGCACAATCTTTGTTGGCTGCCTACCTGCAAGGATCTGTCTGCAGACTGCCAAACAAGGGCAGAATGTGTAGGGCAAGCTGACCAATCAGAGCACACTAAGCTCATCGGGACAGGGGCTTAAAGCTCTAACAGAGCGTGTCAGAGAGAGGGTGAATAAAGATGTACAGTATGAGGGGGAAAAATATTGTTTTTTGGAATATTGAAAAATGTAAATCTTTTCTAGTAGACTGAAAAAGTAAAATTATAAAGCGTGAAAGTGAGCATAATAGGTCCCCTTTAAATAAATGTACTGAGTACTGTCACAGTGTCTTTGTTGGATTAAAATCCCATTGCTAACTGCTGGGACTTGATAACATGTTCCTGTCCAGAGAAACGCCATTCAGCCTGGTAAGCGACCTCTGTCCTTCCTCTTACCGACTGCGGTGAGGCCTTCCCTGGGACTCTGTGGTACCTATGTTGCTGTGGGTTCCTCCAATGGGGACCGTGCTCTCAGCGGTATCACCCAGGTACGTCTTCGTTTGTTAGCTTGTTTTTCTCTGTTATTTGTATTAATACTCTCTGAATTTTCAGTTAGTGTTTTTGTGCCATGCCGGTTGTTTTATTGTAACTGTACATGGTAAGTGGTTTCAGAATTTTCTATGTGGTGAGGTGGATTTTATTCTGGTAATTCTCATAAGTTAAGCAAGCATTGCTCTTGGTTCCCTCTGGGTCGTCTTTGTCTGTGACCATCTTTCCTTACAGGTTTTATTGAACGTCTTGTCGTTTCGCAAAAACCTGAGTGACAGTCTGTCTTACGGAAGGTTACATCCTCAGCTAGAGCTGAACACACTGCAAGTGGACTGTAAGTATTGTTTGGTCACCTGGGTCAATATATTTCATATTTCATTACATGAATGCATACAGATGCTTCTCGACTTACGACAGGGTTACATTCTGATGAGCCCGTCGGAGAGTGAAAATATCGCAAGTCAAAGATGGAAATGATATGACATACTTGGGCATTTAATAAACATAATGGGCTTTGGAAAATTTGGTTAAACTCGGGGGGAAAAAACACAGTAGGATAGACCGTTAGACACTGTATGAGATGTTTATGCCCCAATCGCTACAGAGACTGAAAGCGACTGGAAGGTTGGATGGTGCCATCGCCCAGCATCAGTAGAAAGTATCATATGGTGTATTGTTGCCCGGGAGTAGATGATAAATTTGATGACTACTGAACATGCTTCGCTATTATACCATTGTAAAGCTAGGAGCATCTGTATTAAACATGAATGTATTTACAAATAACGTTTTAAATGTCACTTGTGGGACAGCTGTGACAAATTAAGACGTACTGCTCTCACGTACTGCCTCGCCGTGTCGTTCCTGTTCTCGTGTGTCTGCCCCTGTCGGACCTTCAGCGAAGTTCACTAAGGAGGATGCAGACTACCTCCGGCTGAAGGGACACACAGTGCAGCAGGTAGCGGTACTGTCGCTGGTGGAGGGCACAAGACGGACCAACGACCTGATCATCGGGGTGAAGGACCCACGCAGCTCAGACGCATCAGCTATAACTATGTCCATGCCCTAGTGGCCGTGATATCAGGGACCGGGGAACAGTGTTACGGGGTCTGGTAGGTCACCATGATTTGCGTGTGATGTGAGTACTTCCCGTAACAGCCCACAGCTATAAATAGCATATCTTCTCCTGGTTTCTGGTGTTCTCCCTGTAAATATACACAGAAAATGTTGGTAAGGCTGCTCGTGGGAGTTCTACTCACACAAAAATGTTCTGAGGGCAGAAGGAAAAATGATTGGTTCAGAGAGAGAACCAATTTCAGATTGTACAGGAGGTGAGCCCAAGCAACTAAAGGAGGTGGGACCAAGACATCTGATTGATTGGTTGGACCCACCTCCCCTACAATCTGATTGGTTCAGAGGGATAACCAATCATTTTTTTCCTTCCTGCCCTCAGAACATTTTTGTTCAAGTAAAACTCACATGAGGGGTATGACTCCTGCTAGGTCAGAGGGAGACAAACCCCAGCGCGTACAAATGCACAGCAAATATTGTAGGTACCTTTCGCACCAAGCAATCCCAAAATTCATCATTTCTCCAGTCTAGAATTGAACAAGCATGCATGTAAGGTGAGACAAGTGATTTTTGCCAATTCCCAAGAATCAAAGTTAGGGAGGTCTGCAGCGTCATCGTGGCATTTAAGCAGCATGGAATCATTTATCCCAAGTAATGATTTTTGACCAAGATTGTTTATGCTTCATTAGTTCAAGGCTGTAAGTGTGGTTTTTGCTTGTCATTCCATTTCCGTGTTTATTAATCTAAGGGGAAATCAATGCGCACGTTGGTTTTTGTTTAAAATCACCCTCCTGACCTAGTCAGTACCCAGTCTCAGCACCTTCATCTTCCTCCAAGATTACCGAGGCAAGACACACAGCCAACACTGATCGGATGTGTCTTATTTACAGAAATAATCAAATATCGACTTGAGCAGTTGGAACACGAACACTCCTGCGTGTGACATTATGAATTTGTGGCCAATGTTCTGTGCAAAGCAGAGCTAACAACGTCTCTGCAAAGCTGCTTTTGTTGTGAAGCCTGTGTTTTTGCCAGACTAACTGGAACCTCACAAAAGGCAGCGACGCCAGAGAATGCTGATGACATGACTGCAAATGAGGTTCCAAAGAAATCAATAATCACATAATTATTGCTGTTAATATGGCTAAAACTTCTGTTCAAAAACTGGATAAGGGAAATACAGCTTATGTTCTCTGTCTTGTTAGACTTGCTTTTGTTACAGAACTATAAAATAAATCTCTAAAACAAAGATGTTTATGCATTTTATGAATGTCATTCAAGCAAAAGATTGTGGAATGTGTTGCCTTGTTTTAACGAATTTACAATATTAATTGACTTTTAAATATCCACTCACATTGTGTTTATGCTGGATAGAAGCCCTGCTATTTTGAGCAGAGGCTACAAAAGACAGAAATACAGAGTGGTGGTTAAGGAATTGTACTGTTACCTCAGATTACAGGTAGGGCACTGCTAAGAACACTATTCCTGAATCTCTTCCCCATCCTTCTAGCACTGTATGATTTGGACAGCAAAAAGTTATTAGTTTGTAAATGAGTTTATGTGCTAAGAAAAATAACCACAGATAATTATAGTCATCTGAGTGTCTGAGTATTTTTCTGAACAGTACTCAAGTAGTGCAGTTCTTACAATCTTGCTGTTATATGAAACATTCCTTTATTTGAAGAAAATGGAATCTGCTAAACCATCAGTTAGTATGTTTTGGGTGAAAATTTCCTGGTAAATAATTTCCCGGTTCCGAATTTTTGTGGTAAATAACCATGTCCCACAATTCCCCTATTTGTGATATCTTGATTTACAAGGTTACCGTAAAAAATCTGCATATCGTTTTTTCTTTCCAAATTGAGAAGGAATATATTCTAAAAGAATCGGAACAATTTATTCTTATGTAAAATTATATATTTTAAGCATTAATTAAGAGTTTAAGAATGAAGGTTTATTCTTTTGTTTTTCATAAAATTCAGTGGTCATTTTCTTCTGTTCACCTGTTATTGTTTCTCACTAACTTATTAGCATTCTGCTCACAAATCCTTATGCCAATGTTCAATGACTATGTACTTTTGTTTATAGGTTTTTTTTTTTTTTTTTTTTAGCAAGAGAAGCGTGGATGAGCTTGTAGGCAAAGTCGGATTTTTTTTTTTTTTCCAATTTGGTAATGGTTAATGGCACCTATGAAACCGGCTAAAGCACTTCCTTAGATTTATATTGATTTGCTTTGAAATGTGTCATTGTAAAAGTTTGTGCTTTGTATGAGGTGATTTCTGTATGCAGGAATGGAAAAAGGTTCACAGATGGTTATTGAATTTACTCCTGTCTGTAAAAGGCTAATATGGTACGTATTTAAATGGGGGGTCTACTTCTGCAAAAAAGGTGAAGGTAAATATATTTGGTGTTTATATAAAGTGTTGACTCATGCCCACAGTTGTTAAGAATTGTTGCTCTTCAAATAATGTTCAGTCGACAAACGGGACCTGTATTTGATTAAAAGTTAGTTTGTAGCAGGCATTGTAGATTTATTGTATTTTTGCAAGTTTTTGAGAAATTAAAGTCGTAGAATTCGTTAAAATATTTAGAGGCCCGAGTTGATTCTGCACTACTAATAGATGTGATTTAGGTATATCTGTTACTTAAAATTGCTGTAGTTTGATTGCGATTAGATTGTAACCTGACTATTGGTCCTGCCGTTAGCAAGACACATCTACTGTTACTGGATTGTAGGTACAACCAATCCGGTTGCCCGTTACTGCAACCATAGTTATCTCGCAGCGTTGTGGCCCTACGCAAACGGCGCAGTACTTGGCGTTCAAAGGAAGTTTGCGTGCGGATTGTTTCGAGAATACGTAGAAAACGCGGGGGGGGGGGCGGTGTCTCTTGAGATTGGATGCATTTGTTCCACCCACTTCGTGTGTGCGTTCGCGGTTACCTGGTCACTGTTTTGTTAATGAAAAGGAGGGATAACTTCCAAATGCATTGAACTGGTAAGGGGTTATTTATTTATTATGAACATGAGAATATATTAGCTACATCACTTGCACTGTCTTATCTATAGCGAAACGTAAATAATTCAAGCACCTTTAGTTATAAGCAGACAGTTAAGGAGCCGGTGCTCATGGATCATTAGCTCAGTATGGGAGGTTGGGTCCATGGTGGCGGAGGGGAGCGCTAAGCAACCCGAGGTGTGAGCCGCAAACTTCTTGATGGGAGCCGGGAGTGCGCGGTTTATTTCCGATCCGCTGACTGGGAGTTTCACCCGAGTATCCTCCCCCACAGGGGTGAAATAAATGTTAACCCCCCGTTTGAATATCAGGATGCACGTCGCTGATTTGTCTGAATGAGGTTGCTGTATAGACTGCGAAAAGTACAGTTGGTAGTCTAACACATAGTTGAAACGGATAAGTAACCATTTACTGCAGTTAGTTTAAACGTAATCGACGAAGACCCGATGCCGAATGAGCCTGCAACAGAATAGATCAGACTGCCGATACCCCCGCATGCGGATATCGACCCTGAAATCCACCTGTTGATAAACAGCTCGCTTTCTAACTCCAATTGTGACTTTGTTTGTAAATGATACTTTTCGAATGAATGTTATCAGTCTTTCATTGTGTTTTTAATTTTCATTATAACAAATTACAGTCCGTATGATTTAATTACACCTCCGACTGTAATAAACCATTGACACCATTACATAATGCAGTATTTAGCTATGTTTCCAAAATGGTAAATGAATTCAGTAATACATTGAGAGACGGTATTACATTTTACATATTAAATGCATGTGAACTAAAATTGAATGGCTTCAGATTAAATTGCCGTCAGAACGGTCACGTTTAATTTAAGGCATGATCTGTTTATTTGCGTTTTATTAAGACATTACAAGTTTAATAAAGTTTATATCTAGCCCTGCATTTTTTTAAACCACTCAAAATCAAAGTCGTAGTCATGGTGTAAATTTGTCACCAAATTCCATAGTGTCCACATGACATTTGTGTCATATGCATGTGTGTCACGTGACCTGCAGATGTACCACTTAAGGCCAGCAGGGTTGCCAGTGTAGGACAGTACCACTCAGCTCTGCACCAGGATCCATGGCACACCGGCGAGCGCTAGCGACACCTTGTGGCTGTATAAAGGCTGTCGTGATGGACCTTGAATCTGGGCAGGACTCTGGTGTGGAAGATGATGATGGTAACCATGGAAACAGCTTGCCATGTGTGGGGCAGGAGATGGAATCCACAGTCTTTATCACCGTCCTGGGAAGTATGGATGATGAGGACTTCCAGGAAAAGCTTGACAGCATCTTGAGTGGTGTACCTGGCATGCTTCAACTAGGTGAGTGTGGGTAACCCTTTTTGAAAATAAAGTTATGCTCTGCCGATTTTGTTTAATTTTACTTATGTTTTGTGATTTGTTTTCCAACTCGTCAAGGGTGTAGACTTAACACACTCCTCCTCCAGCCTGTGACTTCATTTCACCTTACCAGTAATGATGCACGCTTCACTGAATAACGCACTTGGATGAGAGTGCTGTCCTCCATGGATACCCTGATCCACAGTGGACCATGCTACTCAAGATAGAGAGACAGAGGGAGAGAGGGAAGGGAGCATACGCATTCGGTCGGCCCACCAAACGCAAGCCAGTCTGTGGTCTCTGGGTTTCATCACCTCAGGCTGATAATGCAACACAGCAGGGGGCCAGTTGCTGGAAGCAGCTTTAATTACTGCAGCACAGGGAGTCGGGCAAAAAATATGCTGTGTATTTTTATAATGAGAAGACACAGTAATTAAAGCCCTGTAGTGAGACAGGCACAGACCTAATAATAAATGGACAGCGACAGCCCACCCAATTCCTTTGGGTTTGGTTAGTCTGTTATCTTAGACAGAGATGGGGTCACAGGGACTTTGGCCTTAGCTTAAAGCTGATTGGCCCTCGCAGTGCCCTTTCGCCTGTCACTCACCAGTTCAAAACATATTATTGGCTAATAGTAAGGTTGGCCTCCTCGTATAAACTATGGCCCCTCTTATGCCCTCTACCTTAAAAAATCCTAGAATTTGCCCCTGGCTCTCTCCCTGATTGGTTCCACTTGCCGTCAGATGTGCAGAGATTGCGCCCCCTTTTTGTGGAACCTTGGAACAGCGTTCGTGTGACCTTCAGCGTCCCCCGAGATGCCGCCGAACGTCTGCGCCTGCTGGCCCAGAGCAGCCAACAGCAGCTGCGAGACTTGGGCATCCTGTCAGTGCAGATCGAGGGTAGGAGAACCTCTGCTGGGCTTCTCATTAAAAGGGGGATGTAATGTCACAGTTTCATTTGCAGACAGGTCCATTGTGTGTTTGACAAGATGGCTAGCTAATGTGTGTGAGTTTAGCTAGTATTTGCAAATTTACAATGGATTATTTACTTGTTAGTGTGCAATAGAGATAGTAGTTTAACATTTACTTTAGTACTGGTAGCTGTTGGGAAAATTTACTTATTACATTCTTAATTTATGATATATTTGCCTTCCAAATATTGAGTAACCTCACAAAGTATTTTAATGATAGGCACTAAATATTTCACAACAATTAGTATCCCTACGGTCAGTTACTTTATATTGCTTTAGTTTATTTATGCATATTTTGACTTTTATTTACAATAACCCAATAGATTTGTTTATTGCCCAATGACTACTTGCATGTCCAAGAAGAACTTTGTTACATGCATGGAGCTTGGACTATATTTTCCAAAACTTCAGGATTATTTTTATTTTTGTGTCAACACTGGTCTCATCTGTTCCTGACTGTCCACCATCGGTGTGTTAACATTCTGATATTTGGTTATTCATATTAAGCAGCGCCCCCATAATTTTTTTTTGTTCCCTACTAATTGTAGGTGCTTTAAAAGCGTAGTTATTTGGCAAATGGTTGTTTGGTTGTTATGGTTGTTATTGTTGTCTGTGCAATGCTTACAGGTGATTGGATGATACTACACTAGTTGTAGTCCACAATAGAAAAATGGTAAGCGCAAAAATGCAGATTTTCTAACTGTTGAAAATTTAAGTGGCACACGGTGATTGGCTTAAATTCTCATAACAGTGTATGAATATGAACTGAAGGCATTTTGGTGAAGTAAGCCTGTACTGTACTATGTCTTTGGTTCCATTCAGGGGAGGGTGCCATAAATGTTGCCTTTGCGCAGAGCAGAGGTCAGGAGGCTAGAGTCAATGGACCTACCGGAGCGGCCGCCCACATGAGGATGGATGGGAGCTTCCCAATGCAGATGGGTCCAGGTGGGGAGAGAGCATGTCGTAGCAGTTAAATGCCTAAAGTTACCTCAGACTTCAGTAATGATATCGGGAAAATGATAATAACCACTAGAATTGAAAATAAGAAGGAACTTCTATAAGACCTTCTCCTGAAACTGTTAAAGACTATGACTTGAATCTTTTCTATCTTTTGTTTTCAAAGATAATATTTTTTGTGAATATTTTTTTCCCATTTGAGGTGTGCGGGTGAGCAACCCCTCTGTGCCAATGGTTTCCCCATGTCCGGGAATGGCCCACCCAAGGATGGTGGCAGGGACCACTGGTCAGTTACTGATGAGGGCTCCCCACCCTCAGTCCCCAGCAGGTGAGATTTTGCTGGTCCCACAGCTTTACAAAGCATCCTGGCGGTGAGGAAGGGACTTTCTTTGTTGGGTAGGCCTTGCTGGGCATTTTACTTCACCTGTATGTTTTGACCTTAGAGTCAACGAACCCCATGCCATCCGGTCTCTCTGTGCAACAGCAGCATCATAAGCACCAACAGCAATCTCAACACGCTCAACCAGCTCACTGCTTGACCCCCATACTCTCTGGGCTTACCTACATGCAGTCCGACCGGCAGCCAAACCCAGCAACCTTGCACTTTCAACAACAGCGATCCCAGCTCATGCAGCCAGGGGGCACTTGTGCTCCATCCAACACCTCAAATCAGTTGCCCGTTCCTCCTGGTTGGTGCCGACTCCCGTCTGGTGTCCTGCAGCCCCCGCCTGCCCATGGGTCCATGTATGGGATCTTGGGGAATGGGCTTCAGCAAGTTCAGGTGGCACAGCACCCCTCAGTTCAAATACCAAGCCACCCTCCACCTCCATACCCCTCTGGGAGCCAGCCAGTTGGTCAGGTCTTCAGTGTCATGGGGCAGCAACAGCAGCCGGGGAACCCCCAATTCATGGTCCTGCAGCCAAACACCCTCCAAAGGCCAGTTGGACCACAAGTCCCTGCTTCTCCACTATCCTGCGCAACTCACCAGGGTCACCTCAACTCAAAGTCCCCTGTTTCTTCCCTTTCTCCTTTCCGACAAGCCTCTCCCTCAAAGACAGGGCATGATCAGGCCCACCTGGGCCCTCGGCTGTCACAGGCCATCAGCTCTCCAGGCAGGACGATGCTGAGCCAGCAGTGTGGTGCACCTCCTCCAGACTCCATGGTCACCTCCCAGCAGAACCAGGTGGCCCAGATTCCCCATGCTGGATCGGGAGGTATGTGTCACCCCCACTCAGCTGTTTTCATTTATTTGGACATTTTCAGGCCACATCACGTCGCCTTTTTTCCACCATAGACATGTCCAAACATATACCCCTGGGTTTCCTTAATAGACAAGGCAGTCAGAGGCAAGTTCAAAGTCAGGCCACGCCTGGTGCTGCAGGAAGCCAAGGCCTGAGTACAAACCCTCAGCCGCCAACCAGCCAGAACCTGCCACATGCAGGTACAGACATCTCTGTAATGGATTCATAGGAGGTTTAACCACAAGTTATTAGGCAGACAGCCATTGATCTTTGATCAAGCGATGTGAGAGCATGAGTCTGCATCCAGGAAGGATTGTGTTATTATTCATCAGTCCTTGTCATTTCTGATCCTTTGGCTGCAAGCTGTTGGTCCACAAATTCAACAGCAGGGCAACTCTCTGTATAAAAAGTAAAAGATCTGCAAGATGGTAATTTCACTGGAAGATTGTACACCTAAGGAGAATAAAACGTAAAAGACTTAACCCCTTTTTGTTTTGAAAATGATAATCTGTGTTCTTAACACACAGCTGTAGATTTCAGCAAACATCAAATAGCAGGCACCAATTTTGGTTTATTGTGTAATTTGTGGCGTCATTAGTTGGTCCAGCACGTTTGCTCTGCAGGAGATACTATAGCCTCCCACTTTCAGGGCTGGGGGTTCAAATCCCGTTTGTAGTTTGCCTGTTCTTCCCATGTCTGCACGACAGTCCTCTGGGTACTCTGGTTTCCTCCTGCAGTGCAGAAACACGTGGGTGGTGTCTCTGAATTGCCCAGACTGTTCGTGTGTGAGTATGATGGACTGGCATCCTTTCCAGGGTGTCCTCTTTACTTGCGCTTCCTGGGGTAGGCTCCAGGCTCACCGAGACACGTTAAGTGGTTGAAAGATGGATGTATAGATTTATTTATTTGGTTTGTTCACATAACTCCTAGAGTAACAATTTTGCAGATTTATATAGGTAGGTATTTTTTCCAGTTGTTTTTTTTTTTTTTTTTTTTTATCCAATTCAGGTTAAATCCCAGGGTCCCTTCTGGAACACGACCTCTGTTTTCAAAAATATTTCTTGAGTTACTATGGTTCCAGTATATGTGTCAATGTCTTAAACTGTGTGTATTACATGGAGTTTATTATTTGCTGACCTTTAATCATATAATTTAAATGAATTTCAGGAGCTCTCACTCCTCCATCTACCCTGAGTCATATGCAAGGGTCACATGATCAGAACATCATCATACAAAGCAACCAGAGTACCATGGCCAGTCAAACCCTGGGGTCCACCACCTCCCAGGGCAACCTCACCAAGGCAATGGGTGTGCCACACCAGCCTATTCCCTCCTTTGCTGGCCAGACGGTCCAAGCCCAAGTCGGGGGAGAAACAATTGTCTCCAGGTCTCAACATTCAAACCCGGGATGGATGGGCAACCAGAACCCCAATGACCTCAGTGTGGGCCTACAACAAGGGATGACTCCTTCCACATTACTGGGAAGGGCGCAGCTTATGGGCAACCAGGGGAACCAGTCTAAGATGCAGCAGCCAAATGCTATGATGGCGCAGATGACGGTCAACCAGACGCAAGGAAACAAGCAGGGCTTTGGGTCTAATGGTCAGATGATGAGGTCCTCAAACATGCAAGGCAACTTGGTTCAGTTTCATGCTCAGATCGGTCAGCAACAACAGCAGTTGACCCCGCATCAGATGCAACAACAACAACAGATGCAACAACAAGAGCTACAGCCACATATGGAAAAACAGCAACACCAGCAACAGCAGATGATGGTGCAGCAGCTTCAATCCCAACAGCAACAGACACAACAGCAACTCCAGCATCAGCAACAGATATCGCAGCAACAGGGTCAACAGCAAATGCAACAGAGACAGCAAGAGAAGATGCAACAGTATCTAATTCAGCAGCTGCAGCAACTCCAGCAGAGTCAAATGAATGGCAATGCCAGCCAAACGGCAGGCCTTCATCCACCACTTATGCAATTTCAACAGCAGCAGCAGCTGCAACAGGACAAGCAACAGTTTCTGCAGCAGGATGTTCAGCAGCACACACAGTCAATTGGGGATAACATTGTCAGCTCAGAGGAGATGCCTTTGCAACAGGCATTGCCTGACCTGAAGGCCCAACAGCCGGAGATGGCAACTGCCCAATCTATGGTGGTAGGCAATAGTCAATTCTCTGGTCATGGGATGCCCTTCAATCCCCATTTTTCAGAACAGATAAGCACAGGAGGCCAGTGCTTTCAAACTGGTGGGTTCAGAGTCAACAGTGATATCACGCTCACAAGCCCCCTTCTGGTCAACCTACTTCAGACTGACGTCTCAGCCAATCACTTTGGCCCTGGTGGAAAGCAAGGTGTTGCAAACCAATCAAAAACGAAAAAGAAGAAGCCCCTCAGCAAAAAGAAAGCTAAAGGTAATGCAGGATCACTAGCACAAGCAAAAGATGCCCTCCGGTAAGTGTAACCTGCAGTAGAACTGGGGAGAAGGTCATGATTTCTTTTTGATGGGAACGGCATCATTAAGAGTATTGTGTTTTCTGCAGTGGTCTTGACTCTCAGGACTCTATGGAGGTGCAACTGATGCATAGGTATCAGGGACCTGGAATAGATCCCACTGGATCAAATCTGTCAGACCTCCCCAACAGACCCACAGGTAAGTGGTGTATTGTTACCCACTGATGAGTTATTACCCATCATGATAGCTATTACATATGTTAATGTTCTTTGATAGAGGTATGGGTATGTAATATTTCTTAGTTTTATTTTTGATTTCTTTTGATTATTTCTTAGGGTTTCCAGGTCCACTGGGAGATCAAAGGGCTTTACATCAAATACCCATTCAGTTCACGCAACAGCAGAAATTGCATAGTCTGCAGGTGCCCCCGGGTCAAGTTAGACGAATGTCTCAAGGCCAGCAACTAGGTCAGACCCAGGTCAATCCACACCAGTTACAACCTCAACAAAAGATCCAGCAGCAGCAACATCAACAGCTGAATCACCAACAGCAGCAGATGATAATGCTCATGGGGCAGCAAGAACAAGCTAAAAATAGAATGCTTCTCTCCCAGGGAGTCCTGTATACAGCAGATGGCCAGAGGATGCCTGTTTCTCAGCGGGGAAATATGCCAGTAATGATTAACCTACAAAGCAATGGCAGTGTCCCACCATCCCCTGACAAACCTAGGGGACTTCCCTTCATGATGGACCCACATGTTAATGCGAGAAGGATGCCTGTCCCTGATGCAGTACAGGGAAGTTCAGCACTGAATTCAGAAGAAGTCTCCGGAATACACGTTCTGCAGAGTAACACTTCTAATGAAACAGGAAGTGGTGTGCCACATATGGTCCTCAATCAAGTTTGTAATCTTCAGACGATGAAGTCAGGGACTTCTCCAAAGCCACAGTATCAAGGAGCAAGCCCCCAGAAGCTGCAGCAACAGCAGCCACAGCAAGCTGGCATGATGCCAGGTTCACATAGCCATCATTTCACCAGCATTTCAGCCAGCTCACAGTGCTCCAGGCCTAAGACACCTAACCGAGCTAGCCCCAGGCCATATCATAATCCAGTTCCTGAAACCAGTCGGCCACCTAGCACTGAGCCCTCTGAGATCAGTCTCTCCCCAGAGAGATTAAATGCTTCAATAGCTGGACTCTTTCCACCAAAGATAAACATTCCTTTACCTCCTGGGCAGTCTAATCTTAATGGAGGATTTGACCAGCAGGGCCTTAACCCCACTACCCTGAAAGCCATTGGGCAAGCCCCTCCCAATATGAATTCACTAGTGAATGGCAACAACAAGACTCAGCAGTCTTCTCTTGAGACTAGTAATACAGTGATTCCAGGTGGGAAACCTGGAGGTCTGGTGACTAGAGTCAGCCCAAGCAACAGTAGACACGCTAGCCCAGCATCAATCCACAAGACAGCACCTAGTCCTAGACGACAGAAATGCACTAAAACATCCATAACTTCCCCTTCACTCCAGCAGCCCGCGATTAATAATGCGTATGCAACAGTTCACCCTCCTCCAGTCCTCAACAGTCCAATGCCCATTCAGCCAGCTTCTCAAGATGTGCCAGAAATACAGAATCCGTTCCATGATCGCCATGGCCATGGCACTGACATGACTCTTGACGGACAAGGAACACATCCTGAAAAGCATCGGTTTTCCCAGCATACAAGTAACAATGTTATAAGTTCTCACTGTGGCGAATGTGTTACCGGAGAGCCAGAAATTCAGGAGGTTCAAACAGCAGAAGAGACTGAGGCTTCATCTCAGCAGGGACCTAAACCTGATTCTTCATTAGCTCAGAGGGATGTCCCAACCTCTTCAAATCAGCTGTTGGACAGTTCCCTTGCAGACACAACATGTAATCCTGGTCAGGCTTTATATATTTCAGAGGGAAATAAGAGTGAAACTAAAAACTCTGTGGACGAAAAAAGCCAACTGCACTCTGATGTCACCACACTTACAGAATATGAACCAGAAATGAAATCTAACCTAAGTTCAACCACAAGTCCGAAACTTACCCTATATGTCCATCAAAACCTCAGCACCGTTGTCAGTTCCAGTTCAGCCATTACTTCCAGTTCAGGTCCTAAGTCAAACATCAGTCCCATTTCCAGTTCTCACCCTGGTGTCACCATTAACCAAAACCCTGGCTCTAACTTTACCCCTAACTCCTTGACAAGCGCTGCAGTCTTGCAGAGTGTTACCTCAGGAGCCACCGTTCCTTCCAACCAAATCACTATCTTTGTCTCCTCAAATTCCATAAGTTCTTCTGTGAGCACAACTTCCAGTGGAATCCCAGCCGTAGTCTCTGCTGTAATTACTACTAATAATAAATGTGCTTCACCCCAGGTGGGGGGAGCCATGCTTCCTACGACTGTACGCAACTCTTGTTCCCCTCAGTTTCAAACAGCTCCCCTCTTAATCAACCCAATTCTTCAGGATACTGCTTCTTCCATGCCCTCCAGTACAAATGTTATGTCCCTGCCACTAACTGCAGTGGGGTCGGTTAACCTGTCGACGAATCTCCTTGCACAGGTCAAGATGCCCTCAAACCAAGTTGCTGCTGTTGGTGATGTTTACTATTCTCATCAGCCATGCCCTGGAACCCAAAAGCAGGGAAAAGATTCAGCTGAAGAAGTTGCACTAAAGCCTAATCCACTTGGGCAGCTATCTTTATGTCCCACCTCAAAGAAGTCATCCTCTGTCTCTCAGCCCCTGTTACCAGCTAATCTGTGTTCCAGCCTGGGAACTGCTGCTCATTCTCTAGAAAACCCTGTATCTACTACAGCTTCCTTGTCCAAGAGCAGCCCTTGCCAGGTGCTCATGGCTGAACCGACTGAACCAACTGAAGCTGTGTCTCTCACTGTACAGAAAGCGGATGAACAATTAACTCAAGTTTCTGATGTTACAGGACAATCAGACCATACGTCTACAAATATACTACCTCACTCTTCACATCCAGCTGGCCAGTCAAAGATTTTTGAGGGACACCAGTCCACTTCTCCAAAACGACCTCCCTCACCTGTCAAAGAGCTCTCCTGTCCCCCTGCCCTTTCCCCAGCAGACAATGCTGACCCCGGACCATTCTGGTGCTCTAGAGCCATATCAGCACCGCCCTCCCCAGATGTGGAGCAGAGCCCACCTGCAGTGGTTGAAACCAGCCAACCGGCTCCACAAAGCATCCAACCTGTAGAACCATTAAACAGTGCACATCATACCGGTAAAATTTGTGTTACAGTTTAACATATACTGTGTTGGAGTTACATGAGTTGATTGTTGTACTACAAAAAATAATTTTTAGGAAAAGTAATTATTTTACTAATATGCATAGGGTGGCTCCGTGCATAGAACCATAGTATCCCACCTCCAGGGTGAGGGGTTGAAGTTACCACATTGCCCATAGGTGTGCATGTATGAGTGAATGGTGTGTGAGTGTGCCATGCAATGGGTTGGCACCCGATCCTGGGTTGCTCACTGCCTTGCACCTGTAGGATCCAGGATAGGTTCTTGACCCTCTCTGACCCTAAGTAGCATAAGCGAGTACAGAAAATGGATGGATGTTTGCTTTTAAATGAAATCCACTTCTTTAGTATTTAAATTTAGTACTCACCGGCCACTTTCATGTGTTGCTTTCCCACCATACAGCAGGAACTGTGACCTTTATGCTAAATAAGTATGGGAGACACAAAAAGCTCATAGGTTAAACTTCACATGTAATTTCATATGAAACTACACCACTACCCGAAAACAACGGAGGATGAAATAGTCATTTTGTTAGTTGTTGGCAGCGATGGAAAGTACAGGTCCAGAAAGTACAGGTCCAGACCAAGATTTTGCAATAACAAAGCAGTTGAGTATTCTGTGAATGTCTTTTTATACTCGACTGGTTAGTTTAAGCAAAATCATTGTTTGTATTTGTACTTTCTGAACCTGAACTTTCCACTTCTGGTTATTTGATGGATTAGTTGTGCGATCCAAAAGTACAGGACAAATTGCATCCCGTATTCAAAATGGGACAACGCATTATATTTATTTGGCCTATGTCATTATGAAATCTGGCCAGCAAATCAAGTTTTTATTTTCCACACAATAAAAAAATCATGTGGCATTACTCCGCTAATAAGCAATAGCACGTTTCACCACTGGCGATATTAGACAGAAGTATATCACTTATCAATAAAATTTTCCGATGCAGAAACGGCAAACAAAGATGCAATCAAAAAAAATATTCATTAAGCATTTAATGTAATTGAGATACAGAATAATTCCATCTGCTCAATTTTTGCCCCACTACCACCATCTCTCTGCCCTATGCTCTATCTCTAACTTCCAAGTTAGCTCTGGTGCTTGTGGTCAACCAGTCAACAAAGTTTATCACAATAAGCCCCACTCAATAGTTCCTGGTAGAGCAAAAAGTACCTACTCAGGAACTACAATCAGGCTGAGTTCCTGCGGTGGGAACCTGACCAAAATTCTTGGTTCCTCAAAAAGAATCTGATTCCTGAGAGAGGCTCCTATGGTGGGAAAGTGTCTACACACACGCACATATATACATATATAAATATATATTAGGGATGCACCAATCCCACTTTTTATCTCGATACCGATACCTGGGCTTTGGGTATCGGCCGATACCGAGTACCGATCCGATACCAGTGTTTAATTAATTAGCACTGTTTGGTTTTCTATATTGGTGAACAAAGCGTACACCCAGGTGTACTTATATTGGTTATTGAAACTGAATTATTTATATCTAACATTAAATATGTTTAGTTGTTTAATGTGACCCCCCGCGACCCATATGGAATAAGCGGTTATAGAAAATGGATGGATGGATGTTTAATGTTAGATATAACACTTCAGTTTTTATTTTCTCTCGCTTCTCCAGAATTTGCGCTAAAGTTCATACATTTTCATTCATGTTGATCACTTTAAGTGATTTTACCTTAGTTGAAACCTGAATTTTCAGCTCAATCATTTATATCAGGCTTCTCAATTCTCAGCTTGAAAGGTCTTTACAGAGGAACAAAACCTTGACTGTAAATTCTGATTTATACTTCTGTGTCAAATCTCCATCATAAGTAGGGCGTAACCGCGCACCCTCCGCTGTATCCTGACGCGCACCTCCCCAGAACTGTAATTACGTCGTGGCGTCGCAGACCGTGGAACTGAGACTCTAAGACCCTATAGAGATTAAGTATATATACACACACACACACACACACATACATATATTGTGTGTGCATACGTTGCTTTTGTGTGTTATATCAGTGCTACTTATTTTTCCGTGCCTGTTAGCGCTGATCTTGTAGAGCAGGAAATAATGAATTATGATGTAAAGGACTCAATCATATTGTGTATTTGTTGTTTAATTCAAATATAAATGTCTCGTTTAATTCCACATCCCACCTACTCTTTGTGCTTGTGGAGTTTTTGTGTTCTGCCTGTGTCATATGAGTTTCCACAGTCTCGAAGACATGCAGTTAAGCTAATTGGCATCTGTAGATGAGTATGTGCCCTGTGATGTACTGGAATACCATCCAGGATGCACTGCTGCTTTGTTCCGTATGCTGCCAGGAATTGGCTCCAAGCCCTTCTATGACCCTGACTGGGATAAATGGTTGGAGGCTGGATGGATAGATAACTATTACAGTGACTTTACGTTAACATAAGTGTTTGAATTGAGTGTTGAATTAAATCAGTATCCTGTTACTGATTTTATTGTCTTATATAATATCATATAATATTGTATATGTAAGAATTATTACTTGTGGGATAAGTAGATGATCCCACATAATAATTTAGCTTTTTCTGTCAAACTGAATAAGGTATATTGGACAGGCTGAGGTATTACCAGGGTGATTAGTACCAAATTGATTTTTAAATGAAATAGTGCTGGGATAATGAGTGCCAATTTATTAACCACATTTATTACCACCCCACCCCCACCCAAAGGAGATGACAATGGAGCAGCTTCAACTGAGAATGGGTAAGATGTCGTCAGGGGGCATTTTGATATTATACCTTTTTTAATTCCACATTTCCTGTTTGACAGATAAATGGCATGTAGTATCTTACCTGTGACTGTTTAGTTTGCTGATCTCTTTGTATAAGAAGCAGAATGAATTCAGTTTCCCATTCCAACAAACATCATGCATATATGTAGGAGTAACAAAGTAATGGAATGGGAGCTCAGACCATTTTTTTCTGTCCAGAAGGACTTTGGCATATCCCACAGAATTATACGAGTAAAATACATCTTCAATGTGGCTTTTAAACAGTGACCAGAATGTCAGAATGACCAGAGTGTTTGTTGATGAATATGCTGTAAACTATTTTTTATGGCTCAGGGCTTTACTACTTACTGAAGAAATGCATCTAGCTCTCAGCATGATTTTTTGTGGTTAGAGGCACAGTACCTTAGGCTCAAGAGCTACTGTGATGGACCTAGTCAGTCATGGATGGGTTTTGGAAATTAGCTAAGCATGTTAACTGGGCCTTTTGTTTTCTTCACTGGAGATCCAAGTTTGGTTAGAGTGCAAGAGCCTAACTTTTCAGTGACTCTAAGTCTTGTAGTCTTGGAGTTTTGAGTAAGCTGCGTATTTTTATTTTTTTTTAAAGGGATGCTGTGGGTGTACCAGAGAGAACCAAGGGAGCCAGCCGACACAGCTCATGGGCAGAAGTGGAGCCTGATGAAGGGGCCCCTTCTGCACTGGAGGTGTCTGATGGAGGACAAAGAAAAAGGGTGGGGAGGTTAGGATCTATGTCTGCCTCCGTCACCTCTACCACCACCACTGGACAAGGTGTGACATACAGCAGAGGAATTATAATGTTCTATCTTAGCTGGATAAAGAATATAATTAGCCTGTTAGCTAAAGTAAAAAAAAAGACGTTTTAAGGATGGGATGAACTGATAAACACCTGTTGCCATAAATTTAAAATGAGAGTTGGAAATGATATAATCAGCAGATAAGATTTTTCAGCTGCCAGAAGTGTTGATGGCCATGTTGCTTTGATTAACGGGCAGAAATTTCAAAAGTATTTTTATGCCAATGGATACCCTCTCTGCCTTTACAGATGCAAACACTGCAGCAAGTCCTACCCACGCCAAGCGGAGGAAATCAAAATGACTCGTGAATAGTCAAAGCTACTTGATTTTCTCTCTTTTTATAAGGAAGGAAGTAATAATTCAGATGTTTGTTTTCCCAGTACTGCTGTGTCTAAGGTCTGCTGTAATGCCAAAGATTTTTGTTTGGTTTTAATTGCTGGATTAATATGTTGCCTAAAGTTTCTATTATATAATTTTGTTGAAAATCAGAATGTAATTTTCCACTTTATCAGCGATGAAACAGGTTAAGAAAGATATATGCCCTAGGCATGATTTAGAAAGGAATAAAATTCACAGCGGTAACATTTTTAATAGGTCTAAACTTAAGTCAGTTTTTGTTAATATGAGATCAGTTTAATTCTTATGGTTCCTGAACATTTTTTTCTTTTTGTAAGACCCAGGTGCAAATACGTAGTTCTGCTTTAAATATTTTGTGAAAGTAATGTGACAGGCAGCGACAAACCATCCTTTGTAACTTCAGACCCTTTACTACTACTGAAAGCTACAAACTAATGCACTAGTGCACTGAACAATCTTTGTAACACTGGTCTAACCAGCTTAGAATAACACCACTGTGTTAATGTGTACTTTACCAAATGTGTAGCGTTTTTTTGAAAATTGATTTTCTGTAAAAATACAAACTAACACTGATGCTGTGGGTATACATTTTTGGTCATATTCCTTAGAGTAGGTAATGCTGGTGATTTTAATCACTCAATGAGTCAAATGCAGAGCAGTAAGAATGGAAAGAAACACACTTCATTTTTAGTAAGTGACAGTGTTATCTATAGTGTCAGCGATGTTCCCAAAGAATAGGATCTTTCTTACACTATAGTAATATAATTATCTCATTTGAAAATGTAATAATGGATACACACACACTTGTACTGCCAGCCAAAGTTTCAAAATGCACAAATTCATTGTCTGTACAAATTACTCACTGTGCAAACTAATGGGTGGACGGGGGCTTCCAATGCAGTGGGTGGGAATATGCACTGGTCATTCACCAACTGATTTATCCTGTTGGTTATTTTACTGATTAAATAAAATACATGCATCTTTCAACCAGTAATACAGTACAGGGTAATGGGGGGGGGGCTGGAGGCTGCCCCAAGCAGGAGATGACCACCCTGGATGAGAAGCCTGTCCCTCAAAATTTACATGCCTTTTGACTGAAGGAGGAATCCCACACAGACGGAGAAATAGGATTCAAACCCCCAACGCTAGAGGTGTGAAATACCAGTGCTACTTAACGCACCCCCCGGAAAAAGAATGAAATAATTAAACGCATACGGATAACATTAAAACTGAAAGTAAAACTAAATATGAAATCAATATCAACACGTCACCTATCTCATTCTTTTAAAATGTTACATAGGCTATATTCATATTCATTCACAGGGTTGCCAACTTTGGTCAGTTGGCTTGCATGAGATTTTCAATTCGAGGAAAGTGTGCACACACATTTACATGCATGTAACAGATTTTTTATACTTTGTAAATAGTCTGTAGGATTTGCAAACTACCCCAACGCTTTTGCTGTAGCTAATCGTAGGTTTTTAATGGAATAATATAGATTTGCGATAAGATTTTCTGCGTGACCGCGCGAGTCTGAAAGCCTGGCTGTCACGCCAGATACGTGAGAGTTGGCAGCGCTGAATTCGTTTCGGCTATTTTTTTATTCTTTGCCATTTGGCGATAAATACAGTGTGATGAGTCAGGATCACTTCCAAAACAATCATGCTTGCAATCAGAAGTTCATGATGATACCCCGTTAGCGAGAAAGGTTGGCGATCAGACGGCGGATCCGCCTAACAGCCATCCAGGTGGGAAATGTTACGCTAATTACAGTCACACCGGCGGTGAAAAAAGGCAAGAATCACTTTGACCGCCACGTTTGATGGTACCTCCAATCATTTTGGTTCCGATGGTTACCACCATTTTTAGTTTAGGCATTGATTTCAGACAGTTCTTCAATATTGTTAACACGTTACACACGATTTTCTGAATTTGCTACCGTAGGCTGGAGGTCCTGCCTTAGCCCAGCAAAGACACCTCCCGGGTGTAATTGACTGAAATATGGCCGGGAAGGGCCTGTTAAAAGCTTTACAGCTGAGCTCGCACGCCTTGGATCAAGCCGAGGGGCGTGTGTCCCTGCCTGGCGTCTCCCTTATCTCCTTGCGCGACATCCTGGAGCTGCAGGACCAACCGGTGAGTGAGGAGCAAGCCTGGGCTTTGTGCTACCAGCTGTCTGTATTGCTGTCCGACGGCGGGGTCTACAGTCCTCGGAAGGCACTCCGGCTCCGGGACACCGACGGGATCCTGCTGACCGGAGACGGCAGCGTCCGCCTCAAAGTGAATGATACAGGTGCGTTTTCTCTTTAAGATCTCTCTCAACGTTGGTTAAGGATCACACCAGCTATTGCAGGAATTGAATCTTTATGTGACTATTTCGTTTCACGTATATATTAAATTTGCTCGTAAAACTTTTTAATTGGTCTAATTCATTCATTCTGTCATGGACCTTCAGAGGACTCTCTTACCTTGGACACCGAAGATCGGGTAAGTCTTATTCATAATTTCCCCTAAATTTCAGTCCTTGAAACTAAGCTCAAGTTCAGTGGCTTAAGCTGTGCCAATTCATGGCTACCATGAGGGTCAGGAATGTATGCCTTCTCTCTGGCTTTATTTGCATCGGTTGGCACTTCTCCAGATTGTGGATTACCTTGGACGTCTGATTTACTCCTGTCTGGATTGGGGTCTGGGCAACAATGTGGAGCGTGAGCTGAATGCGAGTCTGGAAGGTCTGGTCTGCCAGATGACTAAGGTCACCCTTGGCCAGAACATTGATGACTCCTTTCAGCCTGTGCGCACCCTTGCCGAGGTCATCCAGGTAGGAGAGACACATCTTGTGGTAGTCGTAAGGTTGTAGTCCGCAGTCTTGAGTTTTGATCTGAAGTTTATGGTAAAGAGCAACCCCACACACTGACTTTATTATTGATTATGGTGCTGCTTATGTTAAATCTGTGCTTGTGGCTCCGTGGACTGTGCCTGGTTCAAATCCTCTGACTGGAATAGTGATTTCACTGTTGGACAAGGCCCTTAAACCCCAGTTGCTCCAGGAACTCTGACCCTGTTCTCTCAATTGTAGGTCATTATGGATAAAAGAATCTGATATAAAATAATAAAATCTGAGATTGATTATGTAGTGCCATGGGCAAGGTGTAATGACTGTCGCAGCTTACTGCAGAAATGCTGCTGATGCCTTGCACCAAGTGAATTTCCATGTGCTTGTGTGTTGTCCCTTGGCTCAGATCTGTAAAGACCGCCTGTATGACCCGGGTCAGGCTGCACACCATTACAGGAAAGTGTGCTGCACCCTCTTCTCAGAGACTGTGGAGTTGTGCCGGTACCTCTACACCATGCAGTGTGCCAGAGAAGTGTGTATAGGCGCATTTTGCTAGCCATTCTTCTTGTCTGTGTTTCTGTCCTGCATATATCACACGTTTGTGGAACCATTTACTATGGATGGCTAGTACTAGATGTTTGTCTGTCCATCTGTCTTCCAACTGCTTATCCTGATCAGGATTACAACCTTTTTTAGGCAGCATGGGGCACAAGGCTGGGGTACACCCTGGATGGGATTAGATGGTCAATCAGCTGCTTTCATATCAGTTTATTATGCTGCCATTGCTAACTTTAGTTTCCGTGACCTATTGATTTTAGCTTTGTGTGTTGGAGTGAAGTTGACATTCTTTACATATGTGTTTCTGAATATTACCAGACTCTACAAAAGTTGGTCATAGAGCCAGAAACGAGAGGGGTGTCAGACTGGGTAGGTACAGATTTTTCTGTGTTTGCAGTCATGCTATGGGTGACCTATGCATGTCAATCTGGCTGCAGTGAAAAATGAGGATGGGCCTGGGGGGGGAGGTGGAAGTTCCTGATGGGGAAGGGGCAATAGCAAAACCATTGTTTTTGGTTTGGTCACATGATAACCCATGAGATGGCAATATGGGGGGAAAAAACCACATGTGTAAACCGTGAGACTTGATGGTGACCATGCATGTGTGTAAATATATATGTAAATAAATATTTATCTATTTAGGTGTTTGCATGGAAAACCCTAGTGGAAGAGCTGACCAGGGGGGTCAAACTGAGGTGTGTAGAGGAGCGCCTGAATATGAGTGCCCCCTTGCCTGTGGAGCACTCCCCATTCCAGCAGCTCTTGGAGGACATCCAACACCGGAGATTCAAGCTCCGCAAAGTCCAGGCGAGCCGTGCTGTTTCATGTCTCGCTCTGCTGTTTGAGACTGAATATAAGGTCTATTCAGCCCTCCTCACATTTTCCCTCCGCAGACCGTTGATAACGGACGTAAGTGGATGGATCCCCATAGCTCTCTTCTGGAATTTGTCCGTTCAAGGCCCACACTCAAGCCCGTGAGTTCATTGACTGAGGCATGGGGTGCTAGGAGCACAGTGTCCACTTGTGTGCAAGCCTTACAGGGTGCCGTTGTTTTGCCGTGGTAACTTGGGTTGCTTAGTGATTTTTGTCCTCCTAGATCTGTCACCATGTTCTCTGTACAGGCCTCTGATCGAAAGCTGAAGACTCGGCCCAAAGAGGAAGCTAGCTTACATGAGTTACTGATGAAGGAAATTCGGTCGGTGGATCAACAGAAACTGTTATCGTCACATAAAAGGAAGTTGGCATGTAAAGGTACTTTTCAACTGATTTGACACATGCTTAAAGTGCTTGAGAGAGCTGGAAAGCAGCTGTTTTTTTCCCTTTTCTTTAATCCAGTCAAAACGGTCTCTCTTCACTTGCAGCAGACAACCTCGGCTCTCCCACAAAGTGCCAGAAGTCTGTGTTTGCGGACTCGTCCTCTGAGGATGCCTCCTTTCTGCTGAATCCAATTTCAGCGCCTGATCTTCCAGAAGATGACTGTGAGGTAGTATTTTGCCCAGTGATTGATTGCCCCCCCCCCAATGCTTTTCAGACTCCATTTACTTGTAAGTGCCTCTCTCCCAATCTGTCCTTATAAAAAGGAAAAGGGGGAATGGGTTAAAACTTAAAGCGCTTCCAAAAAGATATACAACTGGTCTAGCTTCCCATCAGAGCTGCCAGCTCTCTTTTGTGCTTTTAGGAAGATCTGCACGATGAGAAATTGTTTTGGAAGAACAACATAACAGGTATGGGCCTTGCTAATTGTTATCAGCTGTATATATAGATATTGTGATACTGGTGGACGCATGCTGTGTACTGGATGTCACTCTTGTCCACACAAAAGCTGCATTTATGCCTTGGGTGTGTTCAGTACTGGAGCAGGAGTTGTTCTTCCCCGTGTTGTCGTCCTCACCCATGGACCCCCACCACGGCTGCTCCAGGACGAAGCAGAGGTCTCGTTCCCTCACCAGCAACTTGAAACTGCAATCTGTACGTCTGCTGCCCTGATCTCCCCAATTAGCTTAACCATGTGATCATTCTTGACAAGGGTGACAAGTTAATCACTGATTCTGATCAGCTCTCTTTAAACGTAAAGGTCCCCGGAAAGGTGGCTGTCCCCTTAACCATTGCTGAGGTCATCAAAGTGCGCCAAACAGAGACAAGGGCCCAGAAAGCCGCGTCCTGCGACAGATACAAAAACTGGAGGGTGAGCATACCCTGTAGCGCCAGAGGGTTTAACAAACTTTTTTTTATACCAGGAGGAAATTGTTGCACATACAGCAGTAATTTCATAGAGTTCAGATGAACAAACGTATAGTGTGAAGTCAGTACGTATAGTGCAAACTAGTAAATGTCATGCAAACTCATTTTTTTTAGGTGTATGGATAGAATATCCTGAAACAGAATTTGAGTATTAAGGAAATTTCTATTTGCCATTTTTTTGCAGGTGTGTCACTGTTGCTTGAAGAGGAGTGTATATTTCACCTGGCATAACTTATGCTCCCTTTGCAGCAAGTAAAGTGTTTGGTCTTTATCAAATGTCAGCATTTTCTATTCCATCGCATGCTACACTTACTCCTGAGTCAGGTCTAAATTTAAGAAATTAATCACCAATGAGTCAATCAGTTAATCACTGATATGGGTTGTAGAATAGAATTCAGTAGTGAATAATCCTGGTTGTTGGTCTTTAAGCCAGGGCTCTTCAAATCTGGCCCTCAATTCCAAATCCAGGCCATGTTTTCAGTAGGCCCAGGGAGTTAGTTTAATTACTGATTCTGATTGGCCACAGAGGCTTCACGCCTGGCTCACAGGTAAAGAAAGCACTGCTCATTTTCCAGCCTTAGCCCTTGAGGACCGTGATTTGAATAGCCTTGATTTTTAAGATGTATGAAACTTTTTCACTTGGAGAAAGTCAACTTCTACCTGTCTTTTCTCTTTCAGTGTTGTATGTCCAGAATGCTGCGTTGAGGTAAGGATGTTTTGTCATATCTGTGATATTAGGTAATATTTAAAACTTTTTGTTCTTAGTCGCCTCTTATGCCCATTTTGCTCTCACACACCTTTTTGATTATATATTTGACTAAATATTTTTCTTTTATAGATGCGGATTCCCTTTAAGTGGTGCATAAATCTCCCAATGAGCTTTTTCAAGAAGATCGTGCTGAACAAGGACCAAGGGAAGAGCCAGTTCTGGAGGGAACGTTGGTCCTGGGACTGTTCCAGGTGACCAGCCGATGAACCTTGCATGTTTTAGAGGTCCAGAAGAGCTGTGGTCTTATCTCCATTCAGGACTGAAGACAAATGGTGGCACATACTCGGCGAATGGACCAGTTTGCTTTTCAGAGAGGATGTGATTGAGGTCTTCCTCTGCTTTTTCAAGGGTTCCCCTGGTTCTGGAGTCTCAAGTCACTGCTTCTTGTCCTCCAACCAGCCTGGCCATGAGAGACTGGTACAGCCAGGATGTCTGCACATCCTGCAAGGGCTACTTGGTGGATGCTTGTGACACCGTATTCAGGCTGTGTGCCAAGTCTGGTGCCCAGGAGTGCTGATACCACCACCATAACTTCCCCCACCCCCAAATTTGACCAGTTTGGTCGTTCCAGTTTCTTGTTTCCCCACCCCCACACATCCTCTGCACCCTTTTAATGAACCACCATCTTGTTTCAACACAGCTGGATCAGTTTTATTTCACTTTCATTTCTGTAAATGTCCCATTCATTTGACACTTTCCTGTAAACATTGACCACCCATTTTAATACCCCCCACACACGAGGTTTGAGTATTTTAAAGCCTTAAGTGATTTTAAGAACCCCCCCCCCCCCTTTCCAAAATGGAATAAATGTATTCAAAGTTAAACAGGTTTGTCTTATGGTGTTTAAGTGTTTGACAGCTTTCCACAGCCCTTAACTGTTAAAAGCAAATCTAGTATTTTCATTAGTTCATAATTGGTTGGTTGGGCTATCAGGTTTATGTGTTGTATGTAATATCCACCACAATTCAATATTAATCCAGCTATAAGTCACTGTTTTGGTTTTCAACTTGTAATTCTGTTCAGTAGTTTTAAAAACCATTAAATCATTATGGTAACTTCACCCAATTCAATAGTCTGATCAATTCTTATTTTCAGACTTATGAGTACTGATTACAAATGGGGAAAATTACAGAAATGTCTTTTAACTTTAACTGAAGAAAAATTCCCAAGTACTAAGGTTATATTCTTAAATTCTGGGATTATGTTATGTCTATAGCTTTTAGGTTCAGTTAATAGCTAGATTGTTTTTGGTGTACTTCTATGAATTACTTTGTAACACAAAGGAATGTGCCTTGGATTTGACTAAACTTTCATTTACACAAATTTTATTTTTTTTTATAGCCATATGGATGTGAGACCCTAAAGGGGAAAGCACTCCAAAGTTAACCGACACTTATTTTTTGCCAAATACTGTCTGGTCTTACTGTGCATAGCTCTTGCTGAGGGTTGGATGTTAAACTGAGTATGTCATTTATTCTTTGCTGTACTGTGTGAGAAGCTGGTGCCTTTGTACAATGCAAAACTTTTGTTTTACTGACGTCTGCTCATTTGTTTTAGAAAAATGATTATGTATGGTTAACTTTGCTGCCAAAATAAAGCTGTTAATCTACACATTTTGGGATGGAAAGTTGACAGTAAAGGTCAAAGTCCATGTAGAGCCCTAGGCAAGCTTCGCTGCAGGTCCCCTAGCTGAGATGAATTGAAATCGGCTTGCTAAGTCTGTGGCCTCTCAGAAGATGGCGCCCTTGGCAGCCATCTGTGCTACCTACTTGGTTGACTGGCACCGGAGGTAACTTGCTTTTGGTTGAGCTACCAAACAGTCGCCTCGTTGGACTGATTTACCGGAACTAGTGGGATTGTTATACAGTGATGCACAGTATGCTATATAAGTCAGGAAATGAATAAACATTGATCACCTTAACGAAAGCTGGAAGCCTCCCTGTATCAGGCTGTGGGATATTTTTAACCTCAATATGAGTGAAACTTGAGAGGAAACCCTACTTCCTACTCCTGTACATGATCTATAGTGCTAGGCTGTTCTAAAAGCTAAGGCCATGATGTCTCAGATGTGTGTGTTTGTATGTGTATATATAAATATATATGTACGCACACAATACTACCAAAAGTATTGGGTCACCCCTCCAAATCATTGAATTCAGGTGTTCCAATCACTTCCATGGCCACAGGTGTATTAAATCAAGCCCCTAGGCATGCAAACATTTGTGAAAGAATGTGTTGCTCTCAGGAGCTCAGTGAATTCAGGCATGGTACCGTGATATGATGCCACCTGTGCAGTAAGTCCATTCATGAAATTTCCTCGCTACTAAATATTCCACAGTCAACAGTTAGTGGTATTATAACAAAGTGGAAGCAATTGGGAACAATAGCAACTCAGCCACGAAGTGGTAGGCCACGTAAAATCACAGAGCGGGGACAGCGCTTGCTGAGATGCACAGTGCAGAAGTCACCAACTTTCTGCAAAGTCAGTAGCTACAGACCTCCAAACTTCATGTGGCCTTCAGATTAGCTCAAGAACAGTACGTACAGAGCTTCATGGAATGGGTTGCCATGGCCAAGCAGCTGCATCCAAGCCTTACATCAAGTGCAATGCAAAACGTCTGGTGCAGTGGTATAAAGCACACTGCCACTGGACTCTAGAGCAGTGGAGACGTGTTCTCTAGAGTGACGAATCACAGTTCTCTGTCTGGCAATGCGATGGACGAGTCTGGGTTTGGTATCTGCCAGGAGAACGGTACTTGCCTGACTGCATTGTGCCAAGTGTAAAGTCTGGTGGAGGGGGGGATTATGGTGTGGGGTTGTTTTTTAGGGGTTGGGCTTGGCCCCTTACTTCCAGTGATGTCGTAATGCCTCAGCCTACGAATCCATTTTGGACAATTTCATGCTCCCAACTTTGTGGGAACAGTTTGGGGATAGCCCCTTCCTGTTCCAACATGACTGCGCATCAGTGGACAAAGCAAGGTCTGTAAAGACATGGATGAGCAAGTTTGGTGTGGAGGAACTTGACTGGCCTGCGCAGAGCCCTGACCTCAACCCGACAGAACACCTTTAGGATGAATTAGAGCAGATACTGCGAGTCACGTCACCTCGTCCAACATCAGTGCCTGACCTCACAAATGCTCTCCTGGAGGAATGGTCAAAAATTCCCATAAACACACTCCTAAACCTTGTGGAAAGCCGTCCCAGAAGAGTTGAAGCTGTTATAGCAGCAAAGTGTGGGTCAACTCCATATTAAAGCCTTTGTATTAAGATTGGGATGTCAATAAAGTTCATGTGTGTGTGAAGGCAGGAGTCCCAACACTTTTGGCAATGTAGTGTATATACACGTGTGTGTGTGTATATATATATATATATATATATATATTTAAATAAAATCTCCCAGGGTGGGGGGAAGGGTTGCAAAAACTGTGTCCCTCCACCTAATAAAGGTCCTTTTTGCCGTGGTGGATCATGATTAATAATTCCCATTTGTGGAGTCCATGCATCCATAGACGGTACGCATATTTTATCTCGGTGGAGGAGGGATGCCAAAAATCAGTTACTTTGCAGATTTCGACCATCTGCTAAATGTATGGTGTCCTGTGTCTGTGCCAGAATCGGTCAGGTTGGCTGGCCTGGTTTTTTTTCACTTTTTTATGAACAATCAGTGTTCTGTAGTACTGTTCTGCTTTCTGTAGAGGTGACTGTCAGATCGGTGATCCTGAGACAAGCTCTTTTGTTACAAAACAGGATTTACAGAAGTCGTCATGTGTAGAATGACAGTTGTAAATGTTCATTGTAGAGTATAATACCACTTTGCGTGCTTCAACAGTCATTTATCACACAGGCAACTGCTGATGACTTCAGAAATGTCCATGTGAGAATTTTCAGTATCAAGGCCTTTTACTTCCAAGGTTTGTAATAATACAAATTTGCACCACAGAGCTGTTATATTTTAACATGTGGTGTGAGGGAACATTTGCTTTAATAAACAATGGAATTATGCAGAATTTAAATGATGTAAGCATATAATTTTCCTTTGTGATCCCTGAACCCTGCAAGAAAGTTAGAAAACATGAATATGACCATTCTCTGTTCTTATTAAATATACTGTGCATCTCCAGGCCAGATTAAGGACACAGAGTGATTGATTGACTGATCACTGATGTTTGGTATCTGAAATGTGGAATGGCATCGTCTGCACTTCATGGAGTTAATTTGAAACCATGTTTTACTCCATTAGGTTTTTTTTTTGGGGGGGGGGGGTGTGCCACAGTTCATACTATTGTTACCAAGCACTCCACAAAATATGGCGTAAAAAGTTATTACAAATCAAACTGATGCTTTCACAGTATAAAAGATAGTGTACTGTTTTACATTTATAGGATAAAACTACAGCATACACATCATCCTTTGATTTATCAATGAATTATGTGGTGGTGCAGTGGTTATCCCCATTGCCTCATACCTCTAGTACCTTGGTTCAAGTCTCTGCTTGGGCTCCAAGTATGTGGAGTTTGCATGTTCTCCCTGTGTCTTTGTAGGGTTTCCCCCCAGCTACTCTGTTTCCTCCAGGTCAAAAACGTACTGAGGCTAATTGGAGTTATCAAATTGTCTTTAGGTGTGAGTGAAATGCATAGGAGTACCCCCTGCAATGGGCTGGCACCCCATCCTGGGTTGTTCCCTACCTTGTGCCTGTAGCCTCTGGAATGGGCTCTAGACCCCCCCCCCTTACCCTGAATAGGACAATGTTACAGAGTATTTAAGAAATTAAAAATGCATATGCAAAATTTAAAATGTCTAACATCTGATTTAATATTAATATTAACGGGGGCCTCGTTGGAGATTTTAGGCCCTATGAAAGCATCCAATTATGTTACAATGTTTTTAGGGCCCCTGTCACTCAGTGACGTAGGAATCCTATTACTCCCCCCTCCCTTTATGGCGTCCCTAAATATGAGCATAATCTTTTATTGGCTTCTGTTTTGGACAGGACATATTAAACTTCCATAAGGTTTAGTTCATATTGCTCACAAACTTATCTGAGAAAATGCCAATAATAAAGATTACTTCATTGGGATAAAACGTCTTGTTGTACTTACCACTACGAAGGAGTCTGGATACTTCATAAAAGTTGCGCGCGTACTTTCTCTGTCACGGAAATATGGATGCCGGCAAAGGTGGCAGCGACCCTGACCGAGCGCCACGGCGCGGCGAGGCTACAGTCGAAAGACAAGCGGCCGCTCCGAGGTCGCCTCTACCCTGATGGTGGCCGGTCCAGAGCCCGGACTGGCTTTATGAGAAAATGAATCTGTGCACTACGGAATGGAAGGGACTCCATTGGACAGTGCATGTCTGTCCCCCCATTTAAACGGCTCGCGCAGGCGCAGTGGCTCATTTTTGGGACTTAGTCTGTTACACAACTGCTTATTTCTCCATTCTGCCCACCTCTTCTTGCCGGCATTTGCTCCAACATATTTTAATATTTTATTTTAAAATAATAATAATACGCAGCGACAGAATGGGTGGGGATCATGGACATAAGGATTCCCAGGTAGCCAATGTTATAAACGTTTTGATATGTCATGGCCGAAAAACCTTTGCTTTGACAATGAGTGTTATAACTAGACAGCTAATAATGTAGCCTTGCCGTGGCAGGCAGCGATTTAGTGAAAAATATATTTTAACAAAACTGACAGAATCGCCCAGGTGCTGTAATTTGAAATAGATTTCTTATCGAGCTGGTCGATATTCGGGTGACAACTTTATGAGTAGTTTTACGGATTTTTGTACTGTAAAACATTTTTTTCATAACCTTAGCTAGGTAGTGAGCTGGCTGGCTTGCAGATAGGTATGCTAGCTTGTGCTGGGATACGCTTTGAATAAATGAGAAATTTTGATATTTTTCTTTTTGCAGATCGATCCCGGATCACGAATTGGTGGTAAGTATGACATTTCCCCATAAAAGAAGCGTAAAATACAGCGCGATCGTCTTGGCTTTGCACTCCGGATTGCGAGCCCTCGGTTTTCTGTAGTTAGTTTTTTAAGGACAGAAATGGCGTCCCAGAGACTAAGTCCTTTCTCCGTTACTCACAGGCGCCTATTGTTCAAATGGAGGGCTTTAAAATCGCATTTAAGGCGGTCAATATTTCCATCTGAAGCCACGATCCTGTAGAGCCGGACATTGTTTTCCCCGAAATGGGGCACATCTGCGCCTGAATCGCGATTAAAGGGTTGTTTTTTGGAGCCGAAAGTGGGCGATTTGGGGGTTGAGGACTTAGTCTCTGCGCCATTTTCTTTTTCTCCGGCGGCTCTGAGTGCCGAGAACACAAAGTGCAGATCTGCTGCGATATGGAGGCGAAGGCACAGGGACGGACGGGGGGGGTCCCGGACTGCCAGGATGCTTGGCACCTTTTTTCTTTTCATTTAGATAAAGAAAATAATTTTAAAAAAATCAAAACACTGCTGTTGCGGATACATGTAGCGCGAATTAGAAATATTGTTACTAACTTTCAACAGCGAATCTGATCCCCACGGACAATCTGCTGGTTTGTTACATTTTTTATCAGGTCTGGCTTAATTGAGATGCGTTAACTGCTGTAATTCGTGTTGGATCACTTCTTAGGGTAATTGTTTTAGTCTGCGCCTCACTGCCCCTTCATATAGCATTTATACATTAAGGCAATTTCACATTTGAAAACTTTTCCCTCGGTGTTAAGTACCTCTTACGCGTTACATATGTTAGAACAGAGCACGACTTTGGTCGGGGCTGAACTACATGCTCTCTACACACATATTTAACATTTTTTCCATTTGCAATTCGCCTTTATCTTTAAGGATAGTGGATACCACAACCTGGACAGGTTATATTCTTCCTTGGATCAAGTTCAAATGAAGACTTTTAATATAAATTTAACACTCGTCTTAGTATAGTGGCGATGTAACAGTTTATTTAATTGCATTAGTTTTTAAAAAAAAATCAAGATTATGCGTAGAAATATTAGTTGACCCATGCTTAATAGTAATAAAAAAATGATTGAGATTTCTCCAAAAACTTTGTCCAAAGTGAGGAGAGTCTAGAGGACAGAAGGCAAGCTCAGCCAGTGTTGTAGAAGTTGGTGTTAAGAGTCTTGCTCTTGGGCTCAATCGTAATATGGTCACTCTAGTAACCATGGGATCTGAACCCACAATCTTTCAGATATGGGCAGAGCCCCAGCCCCATAATTTTCTTGATTATTTAGTATATAATGTATTGAATGGAGATTATGAATGAAAGTTATAATTTTTATCGTTTTGAATGGTATATATGTGTTTTGCCACCTAGCTTGCGATTAGGACATTTTAGCCAATTGTGAAAGTAATTTCAAAAGTTAGCACATCGTGTTTCCATGTTTGTGTTTCAGTGTGAGTAAATGTTGGAGTTTACAACTGACTTTCCCTAGGAATGTATGAACATGTTATCTAAATGTTAAAAAAGCATGAGTCAACATAAATGTATCCTTTTTTTGTGACAATGTTGCGACTGCAGGCAGATAACTGGCCCACTGGCCTAAGTGGCACCTTGTGTCTGAGTACTTCAGTATAGCTGACATGTGTATACTGAATTTATTTTCTGGGTGTCTGTGGACACCAGTATGGCTGATAGGTGTACACTGAAGTGAATCTGCTTCCAGACTGTTACACTGTATGTGTGGCCTCCCCTTTATTGCCTTTGGAGGTGCAACTGTCATATCTGGGTTGGGTATGGACGTTCCAGCCACAAGTGGCAAGGGTGGGCAGCAGGGTAGGATGGGGGTGGTGTGTTGTGTTTTGTGTTGATAACGTTTAGGGTAGGGTTCGATGTGTGGCTCAGTGGCTTAGAGATCAGTACTTGTGTTCGGAAGGTCAGTGGTTCAAATCCTGTGACCAGCAAAGTAATACCTCAAGGCCCTTAACCCCTGTTGCTCCAGGGATCCTAGCCCCTGGCTGATCCTGTACTCTGACCCCAGGCTTTATGCACTTCTACTAAAGCATATGCTAAATAATTGTAGATTGACCAGCTCAATGGGAACCCTCATTCTCTGGAGGTCTGAACTGTATTTTGACCCCCACCTCTTCGGGTTGGCTTGTACTCAGACAGGGAAGTACAGAGTCAGGGTATAGGGTCCCTAAAGGATTCCTACACCGGTTTGCCCAGCTAAAGGTTGGTAGTTTGTATGGCATTTTCTCAAGAATCATGAAATTTTGAGGAACCATGATCCAGCCGGTCTTGTTGGCTTCTCCAGCTAGGAAGTGTGGAGTATTTCGATTTTTAATTATACTTCAGCGTCTCCTTGTAGGATTCACATGAGATTCCAACTAGGTCTTTTTCTTTTATACACATACATTTGATCAAGAGGCTGAAAGCTGACTATTTGCGCATATCGCATGTCTCATTGCATATGTAAAGGATTATTCCACACGTCTGATAGAAAAATACTTACATCCATCCATCCATCCATCTTCTCTAACCGGTAGTTCAGTACAGTTGGACCTGGTCACATTGGACTTGGAGTCTATCCCAGGAAGTATAGGGCACTATGCTGGGAACACCCTGGATGGGATGCCAGTCACAGGACACGCACAGTACGACACAGTGAGCGATTTGAGATACACAGATTCACCTAACTGCATGTTTTTAGACCGTGGGAGGAATCCCACGCAAACTCTACACAGACAGCACTGTGATTCTACAGTGCTTCCCACTGAGCCAATATATCACCCTAGAAAAATACGTTAAATTCATAAAAAAAATAATCTAGGAAATCTGTAAAGGATAATATGTGCTGGAGGCCACTTTTAGCATAGTGGTGCTCTGGTGGTGATTTAGATGGCCATAGTATACCCAGCAATCATCCAGTGAGATTAGGGCAGATGGTTATTGGCAAATGATTGTGACTTCAAAATACAGCAAATCTAATTGGACGCCTGCACTCGATAAGATAAAATGAAAGTGAATCGTAATGCTGGCCACAGAATCTGCTGAAAGGTGAGTGAGTTGTTCAGCTGGTTCAACCGTAATGAATACAGCATATTAAAGATTGTGGCCAAAACAATGGCTTTCTTTTTTGCCTTTAAATCAGCAAAGATTATTCAGTATTTTTGAATACACTGTGATATTCATTCCGAAAACTGGGAGAAAGTCTAACCACTCATAGCTCGGAGGGAGGAAAGGCCTCAAAATGAACTCTAATTCGTTTTGATCCTTTGCTCTGAATTGGGGAGTGAGAGAAATCATCGTATGAGTTCAGCATTTATCATCTCTGGGCAAACAACCGATAAGTGACGGTAATCAATGGCGAATTTCAGCGACTCCTGCGCTAATTTGGTTTAGCTTGATCGCTGTAGATGAGGCAGTGCAAACACTCCCTTTTTAACTACTAAGCTCTTCCAGAAACCATCTGGTAAGGATTTACTGAGCTTAATGTACAGTAGTTGACTTCACTGGTGATGCTTAATGCCAGAATCCTCGTCGGAACAGTTGTTAGCTGGTATCCGCTTCTGCTCGTTTTTACTGAAGTAGCTTTTTTTTTTTTTTTGCCCCCCGACCCCCGTGTGGTCCTCCTTGTATTCACCTCACATCTCATGTTTTTCCACTCGTGCTTCCACAGAAAGTGTGGATGCTTTCTCCATTGATTTTAGGGTGAGATGCTTCTCTATTGAGCTGTGTCAGAAGGTTATTGGTTCGAATCTCGGGATTGGCAGAGTGATTTCAGTGTTGGGCCCCTGAGCAAGGCCCTTAACCCCCGATTGCTGTACAGATTGGTTGACCTTGCTTTTTCCAAAAAAAAAGAAAAACTAATATGAATATCACTTTGGGGAAAAAAGTACTTGCCGAATAAAATGTAAATGCAAGGCGCATTTGTTATATCGTAATATTCCACTTTATTTGGTCCTTGCTTTAATAGGGTGTCGCATTTTAAAGTTACCGTGATGGAATCATGTTGGGGGGCCTTGAGTGAGGGTACCGATTTTCTTCATAGACTTGCTAATGACTTATTTGACTAATGTGAACTGAAACATATGAGAGTATAGTGAGCCATCGCGGCCATACTAACTGGCTGTTTAACGCCGCTCGCACAACAGTCCTGCAAATCATTTTAAACCGAAACATCTGTCTGCATCCTTCGTGCCAGGGCTTTGTTTTGGAAAGGCAATGCTGGGCGAGGAAAGCCCTGCGCTGTCATCCACCTCGAGCAGGAGCGGCATCAAGAAACGACGGCGGTGTCAAAGGGGAGACGCCACAGTGCTGCTTAGCGATTGGCTAAAGCTGTTGGTTCTCAGAGTTACAGGGAAGATTATGGGGGTTTTTTTCGGGGGGGACAATGAAATGAAAAGCTCCATGATTTATTCAAGAACTTGTCAACAAGTGGTGGGTTAATACACCAGACGCACCAGGAAGGTGCCATATTTGTGTTAGAGTAGTTGCAGACCTGGCCTGAATTTACTGCAGCGTTTTCATGTTGAAGCTCAATTCTTTATTGATGGTCTAATATTGGCCATTTAATGCAAATGCAGTTGATGAAGTAGTTTCGCAGGTTTGACCGTGATCTTTACATTCTCGTCTTTTTGGCCTGCTTGACTTTACATAAGTACTTCACTTTGTATACTGAGTTTTTTTCAGTTTTTTTTTATTTTTTATTTCGTTTCCTTGTCCTTTATCCATAGGAGTCCCGAGGAGAATAAATCACAGCCTGCTGATGTGCTGTAAACTTTTATATAGGGACTAAGTTGCCAAGGTAGAGGTCAAGGTAGAGGATGGAGTAAATTGCGATGAAGGAGAAGAGGCTGATGATTTGCTTCAAGTCAAAGCGAAGCAGTGTTTCGAAAGCTTGAACAAACTCGCAAAAGTGTGGATCTGTATGTGTGTCAGATGTTATTATCTGTGGCTTTCCCCATTCTTGATGGAGGTCACGGATGCCTCTTTTGTCTGTCAGCAGCTGCTCTGTCCCCCGTGGAAGATGTGAACCGTCAGAATGTCAAAGATGGGAGTTGTTAGTTTTTTAGCGCAGAAATTAACCTGTGAAGAAGATCCTGTGTCTCGGGGTATAAAATATCCCCGTTGGACATGGTCTCAGTGCTAAAAGGCATGACATCTTTTCCATGCTTGTGGCTTACACTGGATTTACACCGGAAAGGGGATTACGAGTCTGGGATTACAGGACGTGTAGCACCTTCCGGGATATCTCTCCGGCAGGGTTGGGAATGACTGAGACGTGGTTTAGAGCTCATTAGTCCAAAGCTGAGGTTTAAGTGCATTCTGGACTGAGAGTCTTAACATCTGTACTAAGACTCCCCCATTACCACTTTTCTTTTACTTGTATGTTTAACATTGATTGCTTTTTATACCTCTCAACCAATGACCATATCATGGGCTTGCCTGGCTGTCTCTGTCCTCTTGGTATTCTGGAATTTTCTGTTGTGCCGGGAGGCATTGCTTCAGAACCCATTGGGGTTATTAGGCACCTTCAATGGCGGCTGTTTTAACCCTGTGAAGGAAAGTGGGCTAACCCTGACAGTTATTGATAGCTCATAGTCCCCCCCCCCCACTTTGGCCTTTTAACCATTCTTTCTCCAGTGATACCTTAACTCATGTGCAAGCAGACACCACTTTTTGGTGTATAGAGTTTGATGAGGCACAGAACCTGCCCAGATCTGTCTAGTAATCAGAATTAGAATCAGAACACTTTTATCTCAGAGGAAATTGCTTAATACCTCTTGTTTCACTGTGGGTACGGGGGAACACAGGAATGTACCAAGGGCCTGAGGCTGGTCCGATATGTCCGTTGGGCAAAGCAGAGTGTCATCGTACCGCCCTGAGTCTGGGTGAACCAGACGGCGTGCAGGCGGGCCAGCTGGAACGCCCATCTACGGCGGCTTTCACGCCTTGGCGGGCTAGGGAAAGCTTGCCCTTTTCATTTCAGTCTTTCTAACAGGCAGTATAAAGTTTCTGAATGGGCACAGGGGTTGTGTAAACACAGGCCGCTTTAAAGCTGTAATGTGGAGCTCCTCCATTATTTTTTTAATTATTTTTTTAAACATTTTTTTTCCCCCTGGCGATTCTGCGATCATTCCGCCTTTTTATCTTCAGCGGAAAAGCGGGAGTTGCTCGAGGAAAGCCAGGAATGGCGTCTGTGAAGATTAGCTGCTTAATGTGTGCTCTGATCGCTCCCTGCGCCGCTGTCATTTAGATTGCAGCCCGCAGCCCCCGTCAGTTCTTTCAGCGGACAGTGACCAGGGATGGAAAGGTGAGGGATACATCTGTGTCACTCCATGGCACCCCCCCCCCCATAACCAAACCCATGGCTACAGAAAATCCACAGCAAAGTGGCTGGGAACCGTAAGAATCCCTATTCAGGTGGCACTTCAAGATGTGTGAGGCGGTGAAATAGTTTGTGTATCTCTGTGTTTCTCTTCTCTAAGAACATCTCGAGTGCGCCTGCCGGCCACACCCTCCCTGGTCGTCATGAGTCTTTGCACGGGGATGCGCCTCTGCTGTCATAACCTTTCATTTTTTCCCTTCACAGCGCCTCCAGGTTGCTTTGATAACTGAGGCGGTTACCGATGGCGCTCTGTTGGCCAGAGCCTAACACATTCAAATTCAGGAGAATCTGGGGGCTTCTTGGACCCCCCCCTCCCCATTAGAGATAGAATATGATTCAGTGCCACCCCCCTTCAGTCTCTGACTCTCCCCTCTACCTTTCCCCGGCCAGCGGCTTGTGCTGAATGCGTTTTTAGATGCTGGGCCCCAGGTCTGGGTTTCAGTTCCTGCTTCATGCTCGTTCTCTGACACATTTCTTTCTTCTCTTCCTGCAGACTCCCATAAACACAAAGAGAAGCATCGTGACAAGGAGCACAAGCACAAGGAGCACAAGAAGGACAGGGAGCGGGAGAAGCCCAAGCACGCTGACAGGTACATCCCCCCCCCCGGCGCCGCTGGGACCCCCATCACCGCTGAGAGGAACCTCTAGCGTGTCTCAGGTTCTGACATCTTTTCTCAGGTGTAAAGGAGCCATCAGATTAGTTAAATCCACTCCCCCCCCCCCCCAACATGGCTGAAAGTCTCGGTTTTGAGCCCACTTCCCTCACAGGTCACATAGTTCAACTTCCCAACTGAAAAGGGCAGGTCTGACAGGTGATAACGGCACTACTGGGAACCCATTTTTTGCCGTGACTTGTTGACTGATCGTCGTGACTCACTGACTCAGTGTCGTGACACGTTGTTGTGCAAGGCTGTTCCTTGCATAGTAAATGCTTTAAAGGCAAATAAAAAAACAGACAGATGGATTAGAGTAGGAAACAGAAGCTCTATGGCTGCCGTTCTAAATGGGGACCATGTTCAGATAGCACCCCCAACCCCCCCAGGGAATTTGGCAGGGCTTTATCTAATGCACAGTACTGGGGTGCCGTGAGGTGTCTTGTTGAATTGACTGACTGAGGCGCAGGGACTATGAGGAGCTTGGTTTTTTAACAGCGGGATGGGGGGTGATGGTGATGGATTATATTATTGTCAGCCCCTCCCTTCATCCCCTGGCCACACTGAGCCTTGTTCCCCCCCATCTGTGATGGACTCGCCGAAGAACAAAGGGCTTCTTAATGACATCTGTTAGTAATTTATTTCGTGTGCAGCACAGTGTGGTCTGTGGTACTTGGCTCCGTAGCGTGGCGTTTCTGAGGCTGAATACCTGGGGTATCGAGGCTGGGTCGGGCAGGGGGACATTATGGCCTCTGTCTCTCTGCACTCGCTCGGGTCAGCCGTGCCTGCCGTTCACCTTTTTTATTTACTTATTTACTTTTTTTCTCTTTTTACGTGGCGCGCTGAAGCAAACACGAGGATTTCGTGGAGAGGAAGCATCGAGACAAAGACAAAGCGAAACACAAAGACCGCAGTGTCGAAAGACACAAGGACAAGCACAAGGAGAAGAGGAGGGAGGACAAGGTGGGCGTCAGCTCTGGTCACCCCGACTCGCGTGGAGTCACGTTATCAAGGGCCTGACGGTCTCTGCGTGGCCTTGATCCGTTCCCCCAAACAGGACAGAGAACTCGGCCATCCACCATGTTTGTTGTCAAGCAACTTCAGCACAGCCTTTTCTGAATCCGCCTCTGACCTGAGCCATACAGGGTGCCATTTCACGCAGACCTAAATATGCACAGATTCTGCAGAGTTCGTGTTGATGCTTTTCCGTGCGGCAATCCTTTTTTGTTTTGGTGTGTTTGGTGAAGTTCCTCAAAACTGCACCTTTGGTAAGGGGGACCCTCTGCTTTTTATTGCAGAACAAAACTCTGGGCTTCGATGAAAAACCAAGGAAAGAGCAGGAAAATGGGTTTGCAAGGTAGGAATTTCCGTGCATGTTGGAAAATTCTGTGTTGTGTCCAAGTTCTCCTGGGAACGGTGGTCTCAGACCTGGTGTCTACACGCAGTGCATGTCTACATGGGTGTCATGTATGACGTAGATATGTCTCGTCATGTCTGAAAACCAGTACTCGATGCAAGCTTTCCCTCTCTAGCCCCCCACGTGTCAAAGCCGAACCAGACAGCGAAGGCTTCTACCACTCTCCCAGACATGAGAAGTCGCTGAAGAGGGAGTTTGAAGATGATGAGTGAGTACTTCATGGGTGGTTGGTGTGGGGGTGCCTTCTCCCAGGACATTTGGGGAACTGAATTGGTTCCGCAAATGATAGATGCCTATGTGTTTGGTTACAGAATTGTGGATCTGACATGGTATACAGTGTTTTCTTATGTGTGTTCCTATAAGCTTGGGAGAATGACAGGGTTTGGGTTGCTTTTCAGTTGGCACGTTCTGCATGTTTGTTTTCAGCACTGAATTCAAGCCCAAAAAGATCAAGATTGAAAATGAGAAGAAGGTAAAGAAGCGGAAGATGGAGGACGAGGAGGTCAGCGACGCGTCTTTGTGTCGTTTCTTTTCGCGACATTTTTCATTATTTCTGTTCGTAACCAGGGGTCCTTGAGGATTAACGGAAACCGGCCTCCTGGTTTGCTTCTTGCTGTGCTTGGGTGTCCTAGGACGTCAAACCCAAAAAGAAAACGAAGGACAAGAGGGAGGATAATGGAGAGACCAAGAAGAAGGGGAAGAAGGAGCCAGAGGAGAAGTGGAAGTGGTAAGGCCTCCTTGGAGCCCATTGATGTCTGACCCACCTGCTCCTGTTATCAGTGTTGGGTATTTCAGGTTCAGAAGCTATAAATCCAGACCGCGGTTTTGTTTCTGCCACCCAGTTGAACGTAAAGAGTGACCGTCACAGAGTGCTTATCTGGGTGGTAGAAACAAAATCTTGGTTTGGATTTGTAGCTTCTGGGCCTGAAACGTCCAACACTGCCTGTTACATGCTGACTGTTTCGAAGGGTCTCATAAGCATTCAGTTGACCACATTTTTTTAATGCTTGAGAGGTACAGGAATACCTCAAACTAAAGTTAAGTAGTTGTATAGGCCTGTAGGTTTGACTACAGCAGACTACCTGATTTGTGTCTTTGAGTGAAATTCAGTCGACCGTCTCTGAGTGGTGGCCAGAGCCTCCGTTTCTAACCGCTCATTTAACGAGCGTTTAATTGTAGCGGCCGCCTTCGTGAATCATTCAGTAATACTGGTGATTTAGCAACGTGAGGACATCGTCTTCCTGCGTGTAACGCTCAGCCGCACCTGCCAGTGCGACGATGAGCATCCAGGTGGATGTTTGTGGGAGTGACTCTTACCCGGTGTGTTGGGCTGAGTTTAAGTAGGAATTAAATGTCTAACTTTCATTTGAATGTAACAGTTTGCTCAAAATGGTGGCATAGCCTTAATTATGTAACTTAGTCTTATCAGAGATACACGTGTAACGGGACTCTTGGTCTAAGTGTTTGATGGCGCTACAGCCGGAAGCTGCTTCACAGATAACTTTGTAGTTTCACTTGTTATTGATTTGCATGTTGCTCAAAGTGGATTTAGCAGCGATGACGGACGTGCCGTCTTTCATTTTGACTCGTCAGTTCGTCCGTTAATTAGTAGCCTGGGCTAAATGCTTCCATCCAGAGAATCCACGGAAAAAAACGGACAGGGTTAACTTGCCAGAGTGTTGGGGGGGGGGTCTCTCCACATACGCTGTGCTGACATGGCACTGAAGTTGCTCCTTCGTTTGTCAATCTTCTGATCTAAATCTCCGTCGTTTTTGTTAGGACCCTTTTTATTGGCATCTTGGCAGTAAGTGTTCGTGTGATCGGTTCAGAGGAATGATTCCATCAATAAGTCCTCAGTAGTGTATTTTTGTCTCCTGTTGTTCTGCCATATGTACAGATATGTATGGTCGCTAACCATACTATTATTTATGTTCCAATACTGATTAACTAATGATTACTGGTGCCAACAAGGACACCTTGTTGATCACATTGGACAAACAAACCAGACCCCAATCATGACCACCTCATCATGTACAAAATGATTCAAAGGGTCTCACTTTTCGGAATTCTGCTCCTTCTTTTGATGCCAGGTGGGAGGAGGAGCGATACACCGACGGCTCAAAGTGGAAATTTCTGGAACACAAAGGTCCCGTTTTCGCCCCGCCTTACGAGCCCCTCCCCGAGAACATCAAGTTTTATTATGACGGTAAATACATGCTTCTCCTCATAGTTCCAGGTTTAATTATGGTCTCATTCATTAAGCTGCCATGCCAGGAATTTTTATTTATAAATTCTAGTTATCCCCGTGACCCTGTCTGGGATAAATGGATGGGTGGAGTTTTGGATATATTAATCATTTAAGTTCAATTCTAATGTGAACACTTGTGATTACGAAAATGTATTCATTGGCTTTGCTGAAACATCTATTTATCTATCCATCCATCCATCCATCCATCCATCCATCAATCATCAAACCGTATGTGCAGGATATTATCTTGGAGCCTGCTTAAAAACACAAACTGTAACAGATAGGACCGAACTGCGTGCTGATTGGTCAGGCTTTGGCTCTGGCTGTGTCTCTTAAAGGGAAGCACATGAAGTTGAGCCCCCTGGCTGAGGAAGTGGCCACCTTCTTTGCCAAGATGCTCGACCACGAATACACCACCAAGGACATCTTCCGCAAGAACTTCTTCAAGGACTGGAGAAAGGTGAGGGTGGGTTCTGGCTGAGCTAGAGTCCGTTATTGATCAGTGACTCTTTCGGTGGAATTGTACTGGCCAGTCTGCATATTTCGGAGCACCGGTACAGGCGCGAGCTGTCGGTCAGAACGCATCTTGCTTACTTTCCAGGAAATGACGTCGGAGGAGAAGTCGAGAATCACAGACTTGAACAAGTGCGATTTCACTGAGATGCACGAGTACTTCAAGGCCCAGGCAGAGGCCAGGAAGCAGATGACCAAGGAGGAGAAGCAGGTGAGCGGCTAACTGTTTGTACAGCACTCCCTGGTGTTGTGGGGGTGGTCCTTCTTTTGATGAGACTGACACATCTGCAGGAAGACAGGCTTTTACTGTGGGCAATTTTTATTGCTGCCCCTAACTAGCTAAATAAATAGCTAGTGAATAGAGTCAGAAGATTGTAGTTAGCTAGCTGGTTAGCTGAATATGCTTCTTCACCATCATCTAAATAAATGTTCATTTAATATTTAGTGTAGTGGCTGTTTGTGGCCATCAGAGGGCCCCCACACCTCAGGGGCCTCACGTAAATGTGTGGTTTGAATGGTGGTAGACAACCAATGCTGACTTTACAGTGTTTGGCAAAATCAGAGCCAATTATGGATACGTGACATTGTGCTGCAAATGCTGGAATTAGAGAAACATCCCACGTTCAAGATGCGATTAGGCTGGAGGATCATGAAGAAAAACGTAACGCACAGATTAATCACTGTTTGCGCATGCTGCTTTTGGATCAGGCGATGGGGAAAAAAACTGTAGGGGTGGTGTCATGATTTAATGATTTATTAGGTGTATTTTGATAGCATGAATATTTTTAAAGACGCCAAATATATTTGTGAAGACTGCAGAATATATGCGCTTCTAAAAAACCGGAGCCATGTGACTGCAGAGTCCATCACGTGAGATTCCTATGCCTCGTTTCCACCAACACAGTGCCGGTGCTGGGGCTGGGCTGGTTCTCGCTTGGTGCCTTTTGAGAACCTACCCACGTTTCCGACGGTTTCAAAAAAGAACGGAACAGAAATGTTACGTAGGCAGAAGTGAGAATAAAGTAAAGGTTCATGTGTATTCCGTTTTGTTGCATTTACCTTGATCTGTTTTGGATTTTAAGTGTTTATAAGCTGTCGAACCAAAAAGTTTTCAGAGTATGACTCGTTGCGCTCTGTCTCTGCTGCCTGTATCCACTTTTGTCTTCTTAAAGGCTCCCCGACTGTGTGTGTAAGCGAGTTTATTCTCACTTGCTGTTTTACCGCTGTCCTTTTAAGGATCGTGCAATAAAAGAGTCTGCTAAAAACTGAACTTTGCTGTCTGCCTCATGATCTCTTTGCCACTCGAGTGCCATAATATTTAATCTATTCAACTTGTGACATGTATAGAATTTTTTGTTTTCCACAAAGTAAAAGAAAAAACAATGCATCCTTATTCTGTTAATAAGCTGGCAAGCTGTTTCACTGCCGGCACCGGCAGTGTTAGACAAAACTATAGCAGTTATGGACTGAATTTTCTGGGTATGTGGAAGATTTGGCCATGATAGCCTATCCCGCTTTGCCAAATTCTGAGACCAGCTTTTCTGTGGTGCTGTGCCGGAGCTGTTTTTTCTGGCCCAGGGCTAGTTTTTTGTGGTGGAAACGCACAGATCTAGTTCTGGATTGGGAAAAAGTCTGACAACAAATCCTGCACCACGTTGGTGGAATTAAGGCACTAGTCACGTAGGGCTGCTTAAAAATGCCACTGTAATGTTACAAAATACAGGTGCTGATATACGTGGTGATTGGTCGTGTCCCTCACCACAAACCACTGCCCTCTCGCAGAAAATCAAAGAGGACAACGAGCGGATCCTGCAGGAGTTCGGCTTCTGTGTGATGGACAATCACAAGGAGCGTATTGGCAACTTCCGCATTGAGCCTCCGGGCCTGTTCCGTGGCCGTGGCGACCACCCCAAGATGGGCATGCTGAAGAGGCGGATCCGGCCAGAGGACATCATCATCAACTGCAGCAAGTGAGTCCCGCCGCACTCCCCGGGTTCTCTCCATCTTCCAGGGATTACTGCTGATTGGCTCGCGTACAAAGGAAAGTCAGACTGGATCCGGGTGGGATGCAAAATTCCAAAATGTGGGATCACAGGAGAAGGTTCAATAATATTTGATAAGGAGGTGCTACAACAGTGCCTCACTGGCCAATCAGGTAGCACTTCCTTTATGAATATTAATGAGCTGTCCTCTGCCATGTTACAATTTGCATTTGTGGATGGGATGGCGAATAGTCAGATCCATGTGAGGCTGGAATGGGTGGAAGGACAACTGGAGTGGAGACAGGTTTGACACATGTTGGGGAGGGGTAAAACCGTGTGGTGGATGGGGTGTGGTGGGGGGGGGAGTAGGGAGTGAGGAATTGATGATAATCAGAAACCCGAAGTGGTGTCGGCTCACGGTAGAAGGTCATGTGATGCTTTAGGCAAGCTTCACTGGTCGTTCTGCCCTTTCCGGCCAAATTGAATTTTTTTTAACGATGCCCTTCAGAAGATTGCGCCTAAGGCAGCTGCGTGTGTCACCTAATGGGGTGACCTGCACTGCCTGTATGGGCATGATGATGGCATGATTGGCCTGCATGGGGGACTGTAGTCACTTAACAAAATGCTCCAGTACTTTCATAAGAGTATGGAGGCATTTTTGGAATGCTGTCATAATCGGAGTTAGGCTTTCGGCTGGGCTGTACAGGGCAGTAGTGCTGGATGGGGTGAGCTGTTTGCAGGTGAGTGCATAAATCTTGTGTGTGTGTGTGTGTGTGTGTGTGTGTGTGTGTGTGTGTGTGTTTTTCACAACTTTGTGCAGTAGTGCTGTGAAAATTGGTTATGGGAAAACATCCCCCAGAAAAATCACCTCCATTTAAATCGTATTCCCCATCCCTTTTTAAAAAGTGAATTTTTCAATTTTTGATTTTTTGATTGGCTGCCATTAAAATGGAAACCAGGCAGGAGTCTCCACCAAAATAAACTTGGCGCCTGTCTCTTTCAGCCCGTATGAGGGGGCCCTGTGCTGTGTATATAAGTGGCCACTTGTCTGGGCCATGGGACCTATGACATGGAGTCATATTTATAGAATAAAACCATTTTAACACAATTCTGTTCATCCATCTCTTTTCCATATTGCTTGGTCGGTACAGGGTCGCAGTGATTCTGGAGCCTATCCCAGGAAACACAGGGAGCAAGGCAGGAACACCAGTCAGAGTCAGTCGCAGCATTTTCAGAATACCAGCCCCCCCTTCCAACCCCTTGTACACTGCAGGGTTATATGGGGAGTGGGGGGGTGCTGGAGCCTATCCCAGAAAGCACAGGCTAGGGGAACATCCTGTATGGGATGCTGGTATGTTAGAGGGCATACACTTGCACTTAGACACACTAAGAGCTTTTTCAGAAATGCCATTTCACCTACCTGTGTATTTTTGGGCCGTGGGAGGAAGCCGGACTACCCAGAGGAAGGGGAGAACATGGAAATGCTAAACTAATAGATACGGAGGCAGGATTCGAGGCCCCAGCCCTGGAGGAGTGAGGTGACTGCGCTGCCCACTGAGCCTCCTCATGCACCAGAATTCCTCTTAATTATGTCTATGATAATTATAAACGTTCCCTAGCAGCTCTTTGCATCCTCTGGTTTCCCAGGCCTTGGCTGGCCTGTATTCTCCTGCTGGTGGCTGTTCTGAGCTGCTGTTCGCACTCTTTGACCCACGAGTATCTTCTGTGATTTATTGTCCTCATCATCATGGTTCAGTCCCATGGAAGGGTGATATCGTGGATTTGACTTACGAACTGTAACATCGTGGGTGCAGCCTTCAATATGCCACCCTACACAGGGGAGAACCGACTCATTGCTGGACTTTGGCTTTGCTTTTAGCAAGGAAGCCCACTCTTTCTTATTCTATATTGTTAGCATGCAATTAGTTTTAATTAGCATTAGTTTTTGGTTCCTTTTGGTCTTTCTTTCTTTCTTTGTCTTCCCTATTTTGCTGTTTTTGAATTGTTCTGCATAAATGATGCAGGAATGTAAAACATCTTGGGATGACTTGTGAAAGGCACTATATAAATATAAATGGAATGGAAATTGAACCATCATCATCATTGCGCCATTTTGTTACTGTGCAGTGATATATTTAGCAGGAGGATTTTAACCTTGACGTCGTGTCCTCTTGTTCATTTAGGTTACACAACGTTTATTCTTCAAGGACTAGGTGCCTCTGGTTAGATCCAGGTTAGCCTAACATTGCCTCCATCTGCAGGACGACTCTGAAGGTCTTTGTTACAACCAACTTCTGTACCATCAGGCCTTTTAAGCTCAGGAGTCTTATCCTGATCTTTTTCCTCACCTCCAGGGACTCCAAGCACCCAAAGCCGCCCGCTGGGACGAAATGGAAGGAGATCCGGCACGACAACAAGGTGACGTGGCTGGCGTCCTGGACAGAGAACATCCAAGGGTCCATAAAGTACATCATGCTGAACCCCAGCTCCAGGATTAAGGTCAGTGTTCCCTAGTTCACCCCTCCATCTCCCCAGCAGTGCTATTCCAACATGGCCGTCTGACTCGGCAAGGTAAATTTAGCAGGACAGGAAAAGGTTCCTCCCACTCCTGCTATTTTTGTCTGCTTTGTGCGGCAAGTTCCAGGGATTCAGGATAAACCATAGTAAACACAGAGTATGCATATTGTAGGATTTCAAGCGGTAAAAAACACATAACTGAGCCTTGTCCTGCTGTAGCAAGGAGTAATTCCATATTTTTTATCGTCTTTTCAGCATATTTCAAGGGACCTTTTATTTGATGCTTCGCTGTTGTGATGTGTCACCGTTCACGCTTAGCATCCGAATGTGCCTGTTGACCGTCCCCTCTTCCCCCTGCAGGGAGAGAAGGACTGGCAGAAGTACGAGACGGCCCGGCGGCTGAAGAAGTGCGTGGATCGCATTCGGACCCAGTACCGGGATGACTGGAAGTCGAAGGAGATGCGGATCCGGCAGCGGGCCGTAGCGCTCTACTTCATCGACAAGGTCGGGTGCCTGTTAGCCGCTGGGTCCTCTGCCTCTTCACTTTCCCTTTTGTTTTGTTTAATAATGGCTTCTGAACTGGGCAGCTCAGCGGTTGGTGCTGTTGCCTCACTCCTGCAGGACTCTGGGTTTAGTCCCCGCCCCACTTTGTGGATTTTTGCATGTTCTCCCAATCTTTGCATCGGTGACCTCCCTCAGTCCAGAAACATTGGGGTTAGGTGGAGCTGGCCCGTTGCGTGTGAGTGCATGCCCAGCGATGCACCGGTATCCCATCCAGGGTTTCCCAGCACTTCCTGGGACAGGCTCCAGGCTCCCCCTGACCCTGTACTTCTGAACCTTTTCCCAGAGCTGCCCCAACAAGCACTGGAGCCTCAAATGAAAATACTTGTCCTTGGCAGTAGATGTAGCCTAAATTAGCCTTAGTGGACTCTCTAATCCAAACCAGCATACTATTCAATTGTCGAACTGGCTAACAATTTAATGACTTTAAAACAACTCTGTACTAAAACATTTATTTAAAGTGCCCATTGCAAGGTAAAAATTCACAAATGAAGGTTCCTGGCCTGTAACTCTGTTGGCTTCTGAAGCAATTTGCAGGGCCCTATAAAAACAAACTCACACACACACACACACACATGTAATTTCCATGGGGCTCCTATTAAACATTATATAAACTGGCTGAAAACTGTCAGGGTGCATATGTTTGCTATGTAGTAGGCAAAATAGTATGCGACATGAGCAGTATATCTGAATCCTCAGTATGGATGAGACGTGGGCAAGCAGTACCCGGATGACACTGTTTTCTGCAAAATTCCAAATTGTGCAACCGTTGGATGCCACTGGAGCCGCACCAAGAAATGAAGAACATTGCTTGCTCAGAAATTTGTGTCAATATGGTGGTTGAAGTACCTCCTCTGTACAAATCTAAGTAGAAAACAATATTCATTTACCTAATTAGTTACCAAATTTTTTTTGTTGTTGATAGTTTTTAATTTTTGCGGGGGTCAAGCTAGGTCAGATAACATGCAAGATGGCGACCACCATATGTACAAGTGCATGCATATATGCAGAAGGTACTACATCAACGATCAAGTAGTAGTTTTCTGACAAATTTCAGTATGTACTGTGTAAGTATGCAATTTTTGATGTGCCCTGAGAGTATGTCGCGTGTTTCCATGGAAATGAGCCTTATGTAGCACCGCCCCATCCCTCCCCCCACAGCTGGCACTAAGAGCAGGCAACGAGAAGGAGGAGGGTGAAACGGCCGACACAGTGGGCTGCTGCTCCCTGCGGGTGGAGCACATCAAGCTGTACCCTGAGTTGGAAGGCCAGGAGTTCGTAGTGGAGTTCGACTTCCTGGGAAAGGACTCCATCCGCTACTACAACAAAATCCCTGTGGAGAAAAGGGTAGGTGACCACAGGTAGAGCAGAAGATGAGGAACCGTTTCCATGCTAGTAGCACACTTGTGACCTTAGCCACCAACAGGTGGCGCTGAAGATGAGAAGATGCGAGTGACCCTAGACACCATGTGGGATGGAGAACCCTGGTTTTTGCGGGATTTTATTTATCCAGAAATGAGGACGCATATTAATATTGTACCTTTTGCTTATGTCTTACAGGTCTTCAAGAATTTACAGCTGTTCCTGGAAAATAAACAGCCTGAAGATGACCTCTTCGACCGCCTCAATGTAAGAAGCCATGTCCAGAATGCTGTGTACTGGTCAAAACTCAAGCTGTATGATTGTTTGAGTAACACTGACATTTATTTTTATTTAGTAGACGTGTTTCTCCAAGGCAGCATACTAGTGAGGCAAATAGCCCATTATAAACATTTGACTGTCAAGGAGTGGATTAGGAAACAAGTGCAGCAAGGCTGAGCTTCCAGTGAACAAGTGTAAGCAGTATTGGCGCAGGAGCTACACAACATATTCCAAACATAGCAAAAACCTGATCAGCAGAAAGTGCAATATTAGGGGCTTTCAGGGAACATGGAGTGGTACAGTCTAGGTATAAGGTTACGGAGTAATAATCTCCACCAGAACCCTGCTTGGGTAGGCATATGCTACTAATACTCAGCGGTGCCCTCCGTTGATCCCACAGACCTCAATTTTGAACAAGCACCTTCAGGAGCTCATGGACGGCCTGACAGCCAAGGTGTTCCGAACCTACAACGCCTCCATCACCCTGCAGCAGCAGGTCAAGGAGCTCACTTGCCGTAAGTGATACAACACTGAGATTTGGCATGAGTACCCACGTGGGGTGTGACATCTACAACTGATCTCCTCCATTACTTCTTCTGGAACCTGACCGATGTTGTAGGATTCAGAATACTGCTAGACTTTGTCTGGTTGATGAGTAGAGCCTATGGGGAGGGTATGGTTTTCTGGACGGACCTTATTAAGCCAAAACTCTTCACTTCTGTAATGTCCCTGGTCACCAGCTGAGGATAACATACCCGCCAAGATCCTATCCTACAACCGGGCCAACCGTGCCGTGGCCATCCTGTGTAACCACCAGAGGGCTCCACCGAAGACCTTCGAGAAGTCCATGCAGAACCTGCAGACTAAGGTACAGAGTGTTCCTGAGAGGCTTCATTGTGAGGGGGGTGGGGTAGTGGGGGCTCTAGCCAGTGCTTCTCATGCCCACTGTGCCGCGCTCTGCATCACCACAGATAGATGCAAAGAAAGACCAGCTAGCTGACGCCAGGAGGGAGCTGAAGAGTGCCAAGGCAGACGCCAAAGTACGGAAAGATGAGAAGTCCAAAAAGTAAGCGACATGTCGAGCTGTTTCAGCATACATATGATATACTTTGAAAATCCTATGATATGAAAACACATGTGATTGTAGGCCTCGAGGTGAGTCTTGGGGGCTGCATTGGGCAAGTCTTTAGTCTGCCTTAACTGTTTAATTAACATGTTGATTTATTTATTTTGAATCAGAGTTAGAATTCACTTAATTAGCCAAGTACACTTACTTGTACTATGCATGTCTTAGCAGTATTGGTGCATAGATTCAAACATACATTAAATTAGATTTAAATATAAGCAGTAGTACAAATCAGTGAAAATTGCAGTCCGTAAATTGGTCTTTTCAAAAATGTGTACATGTGTCAGCTAGATGTCCCAGTTTACATACTGTTTGCTAACTAACATTGGATTTTAGAGGCTTTGGTGGTTGCCTGAGAAATAGTCACATCAAAGAAACAATAAACTGGCTCTTCAGGACAGGGTTGGGACAGCTCTGGAGGTACTTCTTTCCTGCTTTTCAGAGCTGTAGAGGCCAAGAAGAAGGCTGTACAGAGAATAGAGGAACAACTGATGAAGCTGGAAGTGCAGGCCACAGACCGTGAGGAGAACAAGCAGATCGCCCTGGGCACCTCCAAACTCAACTACCTGGACCCCCGCATTTCAGTAGCCTGGTAAGACCACCCACACACAGAGACCTGGCCACCTAATGATCATTGGGATAATATGAAACCAGTTCAGCTAATTAAAATATGAATGAAATATGAGTGAAATCACGAATCAAAAAAGTGTCGTCATTTGTCCAATGGCTGCCAATCCCAGAGACACATCGTTTCCTTTTGAGCTTTATAATTAATTAATAGCTTATCATGAAATATCGCCAGATGTCTTGCTTACATATTGCTCATTATGGTTCATGAAAACTGGATGTAACATTTGAAGTTGTTCCCACTTTCTTAAATACTGTGGTCATCATGATAATCAGGCATGTGAGAAACGATACAGGTGATTAGCTGGGATTAGCCGCCACTTTACTGGAAATGATTAAACCAGAAACCTTGTACATTTTTTCTGAGTCAGTAGTTTTCTCTTCCAAAGCAAACAGTAGTTCATTGTTAGGCCTCCTTTCTCCAAGGCTCCGCCCCCTGCCCCTCAGTCTGGAACATGTACATGGAACCAGCAGACTAAACAATCCGGCATGGATGAGAAAAGGTGTGCTAGATGCGGAGGCCAACGTGTTGTGATTTTTTTTGCATGCTTTCAGGTTGACAGCGGGTCTTGTTTTTGAGACGTCAGCTGGCTGGCCTAATTGTCATGCCACTGTGGGTGGATGACGCCACAGTCTTGACCTTTTGTGTTACGATGTGCTACATTGCAAATGATAAAATCGGTTTGGAAAACATTACTGACAAAGCACGTAACGGAGATGATGATAACCGTTTCCATCTCGATGGTTTGTTCCTCCATTCCTATTGGAAATCCTTAAACTAGTCCAACAGTCTAGTGTCAGTTCATGGTACTAGGCTGATTCACTCTCCTAGCCCATTCATTGAAGCATTGAAAATGTGTTCATTGGTATAAGAAATTGACCCATCTTGAGTACCAGCATTCTGTTTTGATTCTAAAGTTGAAATTTTGGCTTTGACAATCACCTCAATGAGTAAATAAGACACAGATCTGGAAGAACTTGTTTATGAACACCAGTGGCTTTTTTTTGTTTTGTGTTTTTTGTTTAAGACCGCAAAAACAATGGGGTTGTATAAGCACCATAAAGACAGCCCAGCTGATGTGTTTGGCTTACACAGGAAGGAGTCCCACAGCTGCGTCAGGACATTTTGGCTGAATGGAAATCAAACATGGTCTGCTAACGGGATTTAGCGTTCCCGCAAGCACCTTGCACTATTTTGGGAACATCTCCAGTGCCGAGCGCTGCAGTGGTTCACGGAGGTCATTGGCCATCATCCATCTCCGCATCTGTTTGGTCCGTTAGTGCAGGGCTTGTTTCTCCAGGCCCCCGGGGAGGGCCTCAAAAACGCCTCGGGAGTCTCACGTTTTTGTTTTTACCTCCTTATCCAGGTGCAAGAAGTGGAACATTCCTATCGAGAAGATCTACAACAAAACCCAGCGTGAGAAGTTCGCCTGGGCCATCGACATGGCCGACGAGGACTTCGAGTTTTAACCAGCTTTGGCTGTAACTTTTTAAGCATCCGGGTCCTTGAATATTGGCTTTTTATAGGGTTATGGATTTTTGTTATGTGCCCGACTTGACCAGGTTTTGGAAGATGACAAATGACCGTGGCTAAAAATGTGATTGAAGGAGATGAAATGTGTGTGTGTGTGTGCGTGTATGAAGAGTGGAGCATCATGTTTTTGAAGCAATGGGGTTCCACTGTTTCTTTTTAAGTTTGAAGTGGAGGGCGAAATGAGGAAATAGTCCCAAACCACTTGTGAGCATTTTACCTTTGGAGTTCGGTTATATACAGTGGCTCGGTGTCTAACCTGCAGTGCTCTGACACTCGGAAAGGTTTGTCGAGCTTGTGGATGCTGTGGTTTGATGCTACTGTATTTAGTGAAACCATTGGTTTTTCTTAAATCTTCTTTTAACCTGTATTTAGCCCAGATTTATTGGTGAATTCTGTATTTTAATAGGAAACTGGTTCCTGAGTACACCTGCGCCTTGTGAAGATGAGACTAAGAATGAACTGACTGCGAAATGTGGTGTGTGTGTGATTGTGTGTATGAGAAGGAGAGAGAGAGGGAGGAGGTGGAGGGAGAGGTGAGAGTGTGATGCATTAACTGTTGATTTTAGTTACTCTGAACTGTGGAATTAATTCCACAATGAATGGGTGTCAGAATCAGTATGGAAAAAAGAATATTTCAACTATGTTCTTGTAACTAGCACACAGAATGTGAATTACATGTGTTTATTTTACAGTTTCTATCAGGGATTTTTTTTTCCTTCAATATATATGTGAAAAGTATTTTTCTTTCAAGTGCATCTTCAGAACGCTATGAATTCTCTGTCTGCACAATTCTGTTACCATCCGATTTTAACTTCCCTTCCCTTTCAGCTGTTTCCAGGGGAAAGCAAAGTCTGTTACTTTAAAAAATGCCTATATTTTAATGTTCCAGTGTAGATTCTTCATTCCCCCCCCCCCCCTTTCAAATGGTCAAATGAAAAGATATGTGAGGGAGACGTTCTTTGCCAAAAAAAAACAAAAAACAAAAATGAATTAAAAAAAAAAAAATGTAAAAAGCCTGGTAAATTTCAATTTAGGGTGTTTTTGTAATTGTATAAAGACAGAAAGGAAGAAAAAGTAACTTAATGTGAATTTATTAGTTACTCTGTATAGGAAAAGCATTAGTGAAATTAGTCAATGTTAATGCTTTATTGGATAATCCTCTTGTCCCCCACCCCCTTTCCCCCCCCCCCCCCCGTAGGTTATTTAAAAATAAAGTCCCATATAACTTTTGTTGTCGTTTTATGTGATGTCTTAAATAACATATATTGATAAGTCGAATCAACACTGAAATCCTAAACTGGTTTTAAATGACGAAAACGTAACTGTACCACTGTTCTGGATTGCGGATTTTATTGGTTGTGGTGCGATTTTACGTCGTATACATACATCATAGTCGTAAAACTGCACTTGGGGATCCACAATTAGGCAGGAGTGAGCCAGGCATTGCTGGGAATGGAAATTGGGAAATGTGTAGGTGAAATCCGTTCCCTTATTCGGAATTGTCTCCAAATTG